>CM029020.1:133809271-134049250 GCA_016801055.1 Panax notoginseng | reverse complement strand
CAAAAACGGACGGACAATCAGAGAGGACTATTCAAACTCTTGAAGATCTATTAAGACTTTGTGTCCTAGATCTCAAAGGGAGTTAGGATAAGTACCTACCATTGGTGGAATTCTCCTACAACAACAGTTATCACATGGCGAGCATAGGTTGTGCTCCATTCGAGGCGTTGTATGGAAGAAAATGTCGTTCTCCAGTATGCTGGGACGAGGTGGGTGAAGCAACATTGTTGGGACCAGAGTTGATATGCATTACTACAAAGAAGATCCAAACGATTCGACAACGTATACAAATGGCACAGGATCGACAAAAGAGTTATGCGGATCTTCATCAGAAGGACGTGGAATTTAATATTGGGGATCATGTATTATTACGTGTTGCACCATGGAAGGGAGTTACAAGATTTGGAAAGAGAGGAAAGCTCAATCCAAGATTTGTTGGTCCATTTGAGATTCTTGAGCGAATAGGAAATGTGGCATATAGACTCGCATTACCTCCAAGCATGTCTCGTGTTCATAATGTTTTTCACATATCTATGCTTCGTAATATGTTAAAGACCCGAACCACATTATTGAGTTAGAACCAGACGAGATAGCTGAAGATTTAACGTACGAGGAGGTACCTGTTAAGATCTTGGATAGGAAAGAGCATGTCCTACGCACGAAGGTTATACCACAAGTTAAGGTTTTGTGGAGAATCATGCTATTGAAGAAATGACCTGGGAGTTGAAATCAGAAATGAAAGCAAGGTATCCTCACCTTTTTGAAACATCAGGTACGTACGTCAATTTCGAGGACGAAATTTCATAAGGAGGGGAGGTTGTAAGACCCCAACTTATTAATGAATAAAATCAAATTTTCTCTAAATATTATTGTGAATAATAAGGGGTTAATTTGATATAATACTTTGGTTATGGGTGAAATGTGCAAATTTGCAAAATAAGCAAGTGGTTATAAAATATTTATTTTATATCGGGAATATTCGTTTGGTCGTGGAATATTTTTGCTGTCGAGGAATATTCGTACGACGGCGCAGCCGTGTGTGGGCCCCATAACGGAAAGCGATTGGATGAAAAAAATGACAAGTATAAGTTATTTATAAATAACGGCGTAGTTGTTACCGTTAATACTGTTGGAATTCCCGGTGGTTAAAATACAGTAGCACACGGTATTGCACCAATTATTGATTCTTACGTAAGAAGGCACTACTCAATAATTGTTACAGTAGTTATTGTTCAACATTTTATTTTATTGATTCAATAATTGTTGCGTTGATATTTTATATTATTGTTGTTTCAATAATTGTTGCTGCACAGTATTTTCCATTATCAGATCAATAATTCATATTATTTGAATAATATTATTAGATAACATTATTGGCAATGTCTAGAAAGTTCTGTCTAAGGAGAGGTTTGGTCATCTAATTGCGCGCCAGTAAGGAGAAATCCTTATTGAAAAGCCCCCTCTTTCCTGAGAACGGCCTGGTTGTCATAAATGTGATTCTGTAATATTATTTGTGAATAATTAATTATTGATTCATATGATAAGGAAATATTTATTTTATGTGGATATAAATGAGGGATATATTTTTGTGGTTAAAAATGAAGGAGTTAATGTTGAGGTTTTTATCAGTATTTTTGTAGGAATGGAGGTATTAAAAATCAGGGTTTTTGAGATATTTTGCGGGGGTTATACTTTTTAATCCGACCATTGGATCGTGGTAATTTTTGGATATGTTATACATATATAAGTTGAGTATATGTCTACAAATTTTGAACCGTTAAAAATGAACGTATGATTTATTATGAATTTTACGAGATGACTGGTTCAGAAATTGTTGAATTTTCGGAGTTAATCATTTTGATAGAAAATTCTAGAATTGGTGGGCCCCACTCTTGGTTGGTGAAGAAATGTGCTGAGATTTTTATTCAAATGTGGTGGGTGGAAATAGTAGCAGGTAAAGCCATCAGGTTGCAGGTTAAGTCTGCTTCGGCGTGCTAACATTTTCCTATAAATAGAGGGCTAAGTTAGAATTAAAATCACACCACAAACAAGTTTTCTCTCTTTCTCTCTCTAGATTATTGAGTGTATTTTATGAGTATTTCGATACTATGAGAGTTTCTATTCATCAGAGCAAGTTTCTTTCAGCCTTATACCGGTATTTCGACCAGAAGTACTGATATTTTGAGGTAAGGGATATTATTTCTTCTTAAATGATATTATTTTCTTCAATATCATTATGCTAAAATATTGATATGAGTTTTTATCAAATTTAGAACTTTTTGTGTCGGGATTACTATTCACGTATACGGTACTATTCACGTATACGGTACTATTCACGAATACGGCACTATTCACCGAAAAATAAAAATTTTCCCTTTTTGTCCAAGATGTCTATTATGGTTACTATCTTTGATTGTATCCATGTTTTGATCTTTATTTTTGAATTCTGCTTCACAATGGATTATTATGAAGTATTATTGATCTTGGATAAACTGTTATACGAATCCCTAATATTTGTCCTTCTGTCTCACTGGATTCGTTCTCTTTAAGATATTTTTCATCATCCTCAGTCCTAAATGATGATATTACTGAATATCTTTGGCCTGTAGTGCAAAGATATATGATTACTTGATGAATATCTTTGTTCTGTAGTGCAAAGATGTATGATTACCTGATAAATATCTTTGGCCTGTAGTGCAAAGATGAACAGGTGCTGAGATGAACATGACTGACAGGTGATACAAATGAATATCTTTGGCCTATAGTGCAAAGATGAATATTTGGATAAAGATGATTATTAAGTGATGTTACAGTGATAAAATATTGATGATGGACTTTTAAATCTTAGAAGATAGTAGAATTCTTTCTCTACTTGACTCTTGTGACACCCCCAAATCCCGGTACTTCATTTCCTCAGGATTTGGTGTTCATGTAATCAAAACATTCATTTCTAACTACCCAATTATAATAAAATTGAATAACAAAACCTGCCCATACAGGATTAAACTTAAATAAATCTCCCAGGTTAACTAACCTTTACAAACAATCATTCATGCGGAAAATTAAAATAAACTTCATTACAATCTTTAAACCAAGTCTGAAAATAAACTATTCAATTATTACAAGTCTTCAGCATTGCTTCGTCTTTCCTTTCCCTTTACTGGTACTAGGTACATCACCAGTTTCAACTTTAGCTGTAAGAAATTTTACAGGCAAGAGTAAGCAAACAAGGCCCACTTGAAATAACAATAATTAAATCATTAAACTTTTACGTCATTTGTCAACATTAAGCTCAATAGAATTTAACAATATATTCTATTAACTTTTGGAAAGCTTTAACCTTTACTGAGGGTCTAATGACCGCGAATCATGTCCACAGTTATAAGTAATTTTTCAACTTAAACTTTAACAGTCATAAGACTATAAGGACTTCACGTACTTAAGGGGATCAACCCTTCGTACAATGTATTGTGCACAATCATTTCAACGCTAAGCGTAACCTCTTATAAAAGAGTTGTTCTTCTCAGTATTTAGAATACAAATCCGTACCAAAGTGAGTTTGGTTTGGATACATCATGGGGTAATTTAGAATTCAACGGTAATCAACTAAGGTTTAGTTGATTACAAACGACATAACTGTATACTATGGAATAATCATAGTTTAATTGATGTTCATAAATTGACATCATGCTTTAGGGATAATCTAATAGCATACAATTTGAATAATTATAACCTATCTTGCTTGAACAATAATAAGACAAGGTTAATTGAATAATAAACATCCACAACGTGTATATAATTGTACATGCTAAACCACAAGTTAAGTACAAGAATAACTTGCTCCAAATAAATTTACACCATTATATGATAATCGAAATTGAAACAATAATTAGTTCAATAATACCAATGATTAGAAAACTTATACAATAAAGAACTTGCTAAATATCAAAAGTTAAGGCTTAGAAACTTGCTCAATGTGAAAGGTAGGTTTAGAAAACTTGCCTTTAGCACAAGCTACACTTTTACCACTTGAATTGATACCCTAAACATATGTCATATTGACATAATTAGTCCTAACCAACATTGTACATTTATATAAACAATTACATTCATCATATGGGTTGAATTACCCATTCACATAATCAATTATTTTTCAAGTAGATAATACTTAATAACATGATAGTTCATAGTCTAATAATACTGAAATTATTATTTAACATTATTATGATAAACACATAACATTTATTTTCAAGTTTTGTACATTTAAACAAAACTGTCAGACAGTTCTGCAAAGCCGCGCCGCGGCGCCACAGTTTGTACTGTGGCTCGCGCTGCGGCGCTGAGTCGGCGCTGCGGCGCAGCGATTATACTATGAGTCGGTGCTGCGGCGCAGTGATTGTGCAATAGGTCGTGCTTACGTCATGGTGATGGCGCTACGGCGCCAGAAATGAACTGCTGGGCCGCGCCGCGGCGCGAACTGTCAGCGTCGACTGACAGCTTCGGCAACCATGAAAGAAAAAGCCAAATTGGCCAAAAAGCTCGAATCTAATAGACTAGTTACACTCTATTTTATATATAAACTTCATATAAACATATAGTAAAGACTTCTAACATGTTTTTACTCATAAATTAACACAAACATCAAATATCCAACACCCAATTTCAATATTTTTGTCAAAAACTCCATTTTTGATATCTTCCATGAAAATCAATACTGTGATTTTGTTATTCAACCAAAACAGTAAATTCTAAGCATCATGATTATGATGTTACATACTCTAGCAATTCTTATAATCAATTTATCAATACAACAACTAATTACACCTTAATTTCCATTTTAACTAAAGCCATACTCATTCATAAAAACTCTCTGTAAAATAATTTCTTCATAAAATACATACATACATGAACTAATATATCTTATAATCATATATAACTCATAAAACAACCATATAATCAATAATCATGCCAAATTATAATCATAACAACAATTTATCTTTTATAAAAATCACAGAGAACTTTTTAGAAGAAGAAAACTAAATTTTTTAAAGAAAAAGATGGAGCTCCTACCTTGGATTAGGAAGATGATGATATTATCTTCTTTGATTGTCAAGCTTTTCTCCAAAACCTGTTAAAATATCTCTCAATTCTCTCTAGTTTTCTCTCTGTATTTCTTTCTTCTTCTTCTTCTTTTCTCTCTGTAAAGTTCAACTAAGTCCCTAACTCTAACATACGTACTATAAAATATAACGTATATAGTAATAATATATATTAATTATATAATATAAGTACTGATATAAATATATCAGTTATATAAGTTTTGAAATTTAAAAGCTATAAGGCTTGTTTGGCTAGTCTAAATAAAATAACCCATTAATCCTTACTCCTTGTTTGGTAAATTGAATTAAAACAAATGGATTAATCCTTATACCTTGTTTGCTAAAACACTATTAGATTAAAGACTTATTATACAATAAGTCATGTTTGACAAAACTAAATTAAACCATTTTTAACTTATTTTAATAACTCCTTTATAGCAAGGTTATTAGTCACACCTTTATTAAATTAATAAATCAATTAAACATTAATCTATTAAATTACTTTAACACATAAACAATTATAATTTTTTTTTACAATTATAATTTCATTTAATCAACTAATATTTCAAATTACAATTTCTCATTTAAATATTATTATTTATTTAAAATCATTATAAGCTCTCTAGCTTATTAAATTAAGCTCTATTATTATAAAATCTCATAATAAATAATTTATTTAGCTCCTTAATTATTTACTCAACAAATAATTAATTAAATCACATCAACTCAAATTGCCATATAATTCAATAAATATTTAATATTGCCAATAAATATTTAATATTTAATATTTAATTATTTATTCAACAAATAATTAAATAAACCACATCACTCAAATTGAATAATTATTTATTCAACAATAACATATCCATTAAATACTTAAATAAATCAATAAATATTTAATATCACACTTTAAAATTATGGAATGTTACAACTCTTCTAATGGTTTGTTGTTTCCGCTGCAGTTGTTGATCTAAAACTTGTCGTCGATTATATTCTATCAGATTTTTCCCTGTTGAAGACTAACGATAATTTGTTGTATATTATCTTAGTCATAATATACTTTACTGGGCTAGTTGAGCTCACTCTTTTCCTTTTTGTTCCATTTTTCTTCTCAGGAGGTGAGAACATAGCAGGATCTAGTCGGGGTATGGAGTGATAGTTCTAGAAAGATGTTTTAGCAGTCCTCACTATTTCTATAAAATAGTGTTTGAATAATTGTAATGAGGATTTATTTGAGTGTGGATATTATCCAGAAGACAATATTTGTATTTAAACTCACAGTATGTGTTGTCGTATTTTGCACGACAATTGTATTATTGAAGTTGTAGTTTACTTTCTGTACCATGTATTTGGCGACTCAGAATGGGTGTTGTATACCTATTCTGGGGGCGTCACAGTCACAATATACTATAAATCACAAAAATATACAGCGTGTAAGGAAGATTTATATGTACATCAATGTCGAGTACAGAAGTGGGAAAAATACCTCATCATGACCTGCCAAAGAAATTAACTAGTGTACAACCTCCATATCCTTTTAAATACGCTGAATCGCTTCGACTCCTATTTGGAGTCATGGTTCTAGTAATATATCCATTGTCGGAGCCGTAAAACGAAGCCGTCGAGGAGGAGCAGGAGCAAGGTATGACCTTTCTTCTCACATAGAAAGAGATGTTTAAGGGTTTTACTTTTACCCTTAGATGTTTGTCCTTTTCGCTTCATCTCCTTCGAAGAAACCCCAAATCAGATGCAAGCTTAGAGAGGTTCCGGTTCAATTGTCAAGCTTCTCTAGGTGCTAAGGTTGACTATGTGCTTCGTTGAACCGACTGTCGATCGGTGTTAAAGGTGTGCCCTCCCCTTGTCTTTGCCATGGATCTAGAGATTTGAGAGTTACAGGAAATCTAGGCAAACTCTAGCTTTTGTTTTCTAGATGGAACAAAAAGAGGCTAAATAGAGAGAGATGAGAGACGAACCCTATTTCTCTGCGAAAGAGAGCTGCTCTGCTCCGTGTTTTAATTTTAAGTTTTCACTTTAGCACGATTTTTTGCTCCGTGTTTTTTACATAGATAACGCTTTTTTTAAAAAAAAAACGTTATCTAGTTAAAACCAAAAATTGCCCTTATTAATAGATAACATTTTTTCATATGTATCTACTACGTTTTGTTAAAAAACGTTGTGAAAAAAAATACTACAACGTTTTTTATAAAAACGTTGTGGTTTAAGTGTTGTCTTTTTATGGTTTTGTACTAGTGTAGGGCTGGTATAGAGAACCTAACGTGGGTACGGTTCAAGGAGATTTTTTTCGAGAACTACTTTCCCACGAGTATGCAGGGAAGAATAGAGATAACGTTTCTAGAATTGAAATAAGGGGAGATGATTGTTCCCCAATATGCTGCCAAGTTCAATGAATTGGCAAGATTTGCTCCACACCAGGTGGACACTGAAGTGAGAAAGGCTAGGAGGTTCGAGCAGGGCTTGAAACCCTAGCTCTATAGCTGAATATCGGTGTTCCAAAGTACTTCTTTTGGGACCATACTAGAGAAGGCAATAATTTCTGAAGGTGGGAATGAGGCTCTAAGCTAGTACCACAAGGACAAGAAGAATAAGAATAAGGTGGATGGGGGAGTGAAGATCAAAGGAGCCAATGGGAGTGGCAAAGGTTAGAAGAGGAAAGGGTTTAACTCTGAAAATACCGGAGTGAAGCAAGGGGATCCTAAGAGGAGGATGGAGGTATGCAAGACCTGTGGGAAGACTCACTTAGGAGTCTGTCTCAAGGGAAAGGCGTTGTGTTACAACTGTGGACAGGAGGGGCACATTTTGCCTAACTGTCCAAGTCCGAAGAAGAATCACGGATGCTTTGTATGTGGATCAACTGACCACATAGCAAAGAACTGCCTGAAGAAGGGGACAGACGAGAATAAGGGCGCTAATAGCAGTAAGTTAGCTATTGGTGGTCCAGCGTAGTCGGGTAAGCCGATGGCCCGTACCTTTAACATGACGGTTCAAGATGTAGTTGCATCTGGGGATGTAGTCGCAAGTATGACATAAATGCTTACGTGTTATTTGACTCGAGTGCTACTTGTTCTTTCATAGCATGTGATTTTGCTAGACATTTAGGATTACTTTTCCGAAAGATTACATGTACCTTTCAATATCAAGGTATCGAATGAAGAAATAATTCCTGTTGAAGATATCCATAGGAGTTGTTGTGTAGATATATGAGGTTGTAAATTATCGATAGATTTGATACCGATAAAGTTGGGAGAATTCGATGTAATTCTCGGAAAGGATTGGTTGTTTAACCATGGGGCAATTATAGATTGTCAGAAGAAATGTGTAAATATTAGAATGTTGAGACAACCACAGGTAGTATTTTACGGTAATAGATTGCCGGGGCATTCGTGTTGTCTTACCATTACACAAACTAGGAAGTTGTTAAGGAAGGGATGTGTAGGCTACTTGTGCCATGTTATTGATACCCAGAGAGTGGGAGCAACGATAGAACAAATACCTATAGTTAAAGAATTCATGGATGTATTTCTAAGTGAATTGTCGGGTCTTCCACCGGATAGGGAGACCAAATTCATGATAGACATTGTGCAAGGAGCGACACCAGTTTCCAGGGCACCATACCGTGTGTCGCCTGTGGAGATGAAGGAGTTGATGATTTAGTTACAAGAACTTTTGGATAGAAAGTATATTCAACCAAGTGTTTCGTCGTGGGGAGCACCAGTACTGTTTGTAAAGAAGAATGACGGATCGTTAGGACTTTGTATCGACTATCGAGAGTTGAACAAGTTAACGTTAAAAGAATAAATACCCATTGCCCAGAATTAATAATCTCTTTGATCAATTGAAATGGGCAAAGTATTTTTCTAAAATAGATTTGAGGACGGGGTATCATCAGTTAAAGGTTAGAAAGGAGGATGTACCAAAGATGGCATTCAGGACTCGTTACGGCCATTACGAGTTTCTAGTGATGTCATTTGGGTTAACTAATGCACCAGCTGCATTTATAGATATGATAAACTCAGTGTTCAAATAATACTTGGACAAGTTCATCGTAGTGTTTATCGATGATAATCTAGTCTATTCTAAGACGCCAGAAGATCATGCTGAACACCTAAGAGTAGTGCTGGAGACACTAAGGAAGGAGAAGTTATATGTAAAATTCAATAGGTATAAATTTTGGCTGGAAAGGGTACAGTTTTTGGGTCATGTTATCGATCGTGAGGGGATTTCAGTAGACCCAGCGAAGGTGGAAGCAGTGATTAATTGGAAACAACTGAAAACGCCAACGGAGGTGCGGAGTTTCCTAGGGTTAGTGGGATACTATCGGAGATTCATCCAAGATTCTTTGAAGATAGCTACTCCGTTGACTAATTTAACAAGGAAGATGGTGAAATACGTGTGGACTGAGAAATGTGAAGACAGTTTTCAAGAACTAAAGAAAAGGTTTAGTGAAGTGACTGTTTTGTCAATACCCAATGACACAGAAAATTTTGTAGTTTATAGCGATGCTTCGCATAGAGGAATTGGTTGCGTGCTCATGCAGCATGGAAAGGTCATTGTGTATACATCACGACAGTTGAAGGATTATGAGAAAGTTTATCCTACTCATGATCTGGAACTGGCCGCAGTAGTGTTTGCCTTAAAGATATGGAGACATTATCTTTACGGAGAGAAATGTGAGATATATACAGACCATAAGAGTCTAAAGTATATCTTCACCCAGAAGGAGTTGAATATGAGACAAAGGAGATGGCTGGAGTTGATAAAGGATTAAGACTGTGAAATCCTGTATCACCCTGGAAAAGCCAATGTAGTAGCCAATGCCTTAAGTAGGAAGGGTCGTGAAAAGTTGTCTATATTAACGGCTCAAACTGAGTTAATAATAGAGATGGCTAGGAGGGAGTTGGAGGTGAAGTTACCGAGTGAATCGGGGCAGAGGTTGTTTGCAGCAGAGGTTCACTCTACTATTATAGAGAGAGTCAAGGAGGTGAAACTCCGAGCTGAGGATTGTGACCAGATGAAGAAGCGGTTAACCGATGAAAAAAATTTAAAGTATAGTCTTGATAATGAGGGGCTATTGAGATTTGAAGGAAGAATTTGGGTTCCGAATGAGATGGAATTAAAGAAGAAAGTGTTACAAGAAACATATAATTCGAGGTACTCGATTCATCCTGGTAGTACTAAGATGTATCAAGACCTTCGACTGAGTTTTTGGTGGCCGAACATGAAGAGAGAGATAGCCGAGTATGTGAGTAGGTGCTTGACTTGTCAGAAAGTTAAGGCCGAACATCAACGACCAAGTGGCTTGTTATAGTCATTGGAGATTCCAGAGTGGAAGTGGGAGCATATCACGATGGACTTTGTGGTGGGACTTCCGATTACAACAAAAGGGTACGACGCGATTTGGGTAATAGTGGACCGATTGACGAAGTCGGCTCACTTTTTGCCAATAAGGGTTAAGTAAAACTTAGACCAGTTAGCTAAACTTTATGTTAAGGAAGTTACTTCTAAACATGGAGTACCAGTTTTAATTGTATCAGATTGTGATCCACGATTCACATCAAACTTTTGGAGAAGTCTACAAGAACAGATGGGAACATAGTTGAAGTTGAGTATGGCTTATCATCCACAAACTGATGGGCAGAGCGAGAGAATAATTCAGACGCTAGAAAATATGTTGAGATCTTGCGTCATGGATTTCAAGGGTAGTTGGGATGATCACCTACCATTAATAGAGTTTGCTTATAACAACAGTTATCATGCGAGCATAGGCATGCCGCCTTACGAAGCTCTATACGGACGGAAGTGTAGAACACCATTGTATTGGGATGAAGTGGGAGAACGCCGAATGCTAGGACCAGAATTGGTGCAGGAAACAATGGATGTAGTGAAGCTGATACGAATACGATAGACAAAGAAAGTTTACAGACTTGCATCGAGTAAATAGAGAGTTTGAAGTAGGCTCATATGTATTTCTAAATGTATCTCCCTGGAAAGGAAAGATACACTTTGGAAAGAAGGGAAAGTTAAGTCCCAGGTTTATAGGACCTTTTGAGATATTAGAAAAGGTGGGAGGGGTAGCATACGTGTTAGCCTTACCTCCAGACCTAGAACGAATACATAACGTGTTTTATGTTTCTATATTACGTCCTTATAAGCCAGAGTATAAGCACATAATAGAGTATGAGCTATTCATATTGAGAAGGACTTGACGTACGAAGAGATGGTTATTCAAATAATTGATAGAAAATAGCAAGTTCTGCGGAACAAAGTTATACCTTTAGTAAAGGTGTTATGGAAGAACCACGATGCCGAAGAAGCAACGTGGGAACTTGAAGAAAAGATGAAAAATAATTACCCTCATTTATTTGTGTAATTTTTTTTAACGAGATTCTAGGGACATACTCCTTATAAAGGGGAGAGAGTGTAACGCCCCAGAAAATCGAATAATTTGTAAAATAATTTTTTTGATTTAATAATGAATAAAATTATATTATATGTTATTATTATGTTTTAATAATATGGAGGTTATTCTATAACCTAGATATATTGGAACATCATAGTATTTTGGCTACGTGAAGGAATTAAAGTGTTTGAATTTCCAAGACGAAAATAAAAGTTTTTCGAGAAATTTTCTGAAAAATACTATTCACTGATTTCTGCTTGGGAATTATTTTTGAATTTTCAAGAAATACGTAACGATAGAATATCAAGGGAAGATGGATTATGTAATAATAATTCATGTATGGCAAACGCAGTTTTTCGCCTGCGGACTTAATTCGAGAACGTTAGGGAAAGTAAAGCGTGAATGAGTAAACGATTATTGTGTGATACATAAGTATTGTACGAGGTAATAAATACAAGTATGATATGAGGTATTATACGAGTATGTATAAATGATGGTATGTCATATATGATGATATATAAGTATACGAGTTAGAATACGAGATAAATATGTAGACTAGTTTTAAGGCTTTAAGCTATATGTGATGGACTTGTAAGATTTTGTAGGAAGTTATAAAGTCCAATTGAAATTATGATAAAGCCCAATGCTAATTAATGATAAAGCCCAAATATTGGTTTAATTCAAGACCAAAGTATATGTTAAGTTAATTAATCTAAAGCCCAAAGTAAGAACCAGATCCATGGATAGATCCAATGGGTAAAGATTACCCATGGGGCAACCCATGTGGGACCCATGATCACATGGCACCATCTTGGTGACCAATTAAAGTGGTTTTACTTGGTGACCAAGAGATGAATAGTAAGGAGGTGGCTAAGGAGGTGGGATGGTTTAATGTCCCTTAAGCCCTCACTTTGTAATCTCTATATATAAAAGAGTTGCTAGTTCATTTCATTTGTTAGATTTTTCACCCACAACTTAAGTGTTTAATTGTTAGAGAGAATAAGTTAGAGAAAGTTAACCTTTCATAATTCAAGGAAGAACAAGCAAGAGCAAAGTTTGAACTTCAACGGTAAGATCCTGTACCTTAATCTTCCATCTCCTCAATTCTAATTTGATAGAGAAGTGTGGATGGGTAGAACATGTATGCTAAGAAGGGATAAGAATGGCTGATCAAAGGATTTAAATCTTAATTAGGCATGAACAAGTAATTAACACTTGTATAAGTTATAAACTAATGGAGAACAAGTAAAAACTTATCATGTATATGATGTAATACAATATACTTGGTTAAGATGTTAGTATAATGGAATGAATCCATTTGAAACTATGAACAAATCTTAAGTAACGAAGTTATGCCGGAATTCACGAGTTTAGACGATAATCATTGAAATCGTGACATTCTCAGAATAGAAGTCAAATTTTGACATTGAACTCGAAAACGTTGGTTTTTGATGGAGAATAGTCGCAATTGGCATTCTAGAGTTGCGAACTCAAAAATTACCAAATTCCGACTTAGAACGAAGAAACGAGCATTGAACGTTCACAAACCTTTATCATTTTTGTTAAAATGAACTAAAACGTGAATTCTAATTTAACAGATTCAAAAATATAAAATTCTTATATGAACACTTAGAGCATGTAATCTGTGAGCTAACGGCTTTTGAATGAGCCAATTCAGACTTAAAATGAATAAGTTATGAGCCCGGGAATCTCACATAAAAAAATTGTCTGTCAAAATTTTCTGAGGCTCAGGGTCCGCGCCGTAGTGTGACCCAGAGAAGTAAGGTCGGCGCCATAGCGCGAGGCCACAGCATGGCACAGAGAGGAAAGAGTGGCGCCGCAGCGCCAAGGCCGGGGATTGTGCACTGCAAACCCGCGCCGCAGTGCGAGTTCAAGAGGAGAAGTTGGCGCCGCAACGCCAACACTAGGCAAGACCTAGAAATGAATGTTTTTGAATATGAAAGGAAAAAGGTAATTGATTAATGGAAATTTATATCCTTAATTAACTTAATGTAACATCATTTAGGATGTTATAAACCTTAAGTATTGCACTAAAGTTTGAAAGTAAGTCAATTGAATGTGAACTTAAGAACGATGTAAAGCATAATAACAGACCAGAACCAGTGATAAACAATCTAAGACATAATTAGATTGAGAAGAAGGGTAAGATACATTAGGAACCATGTATATTTATTCATGACCTAATGTGTTACGTTATATGAATATGTATTGTAGAGACTTTAAAGACTCAAAGGGAAGTATAGTAACCATAGAAGATGCTAAAGGTAAGTATTCTGACCCTTGTCTATGTTCAATCTGGACCAGCTTTGTGATTCATGTCTCTTACGCATGAATTGATGTATGATGAAGTCGAAGCCAATTTTTTCGGCTAGACTTAAGATGTTTCTTAGGATTTCTTATAATCTATTGAAATGTTGTCAAGTTTTGCCAAACTATATTGGTGTGGTTTTCAAATGAAGACTGAGTATGCTAAACAAATGTTTTATCGTCAAACGACAGGCACGTGAGGTTGCCAAAACTTAAACGTACATATGTTTAAAGAAAGTAGTGTTTTACAACATAGAGTACTATAGGCTGATCACCTAGACGTGCTCGTAAGTAATGTCAGACTTACGGACTTGGTGCCGAGTTGTCCTTTTCAAAGAAAGTATGAAATGCTTAAGGTCTTGGACCGAAATATATGTTTAATAAACGTGGTTCATTGCTAAAATGTTTTGAAGGAAAATGAAGTGTTATTTTGAATTATCGATAATACTTCGTAACTATTGATCAGTTATTGAAGATATACGATTTGTATGTTCCAAGCATATTGTTTAAATCGAACTTGTCATACTTGTTGAGCTAGTTATGCTCACTCTTGCTTGAACCATATGAATGCAGCTAAGACCGAACGGATTAAAGGATCTGGAAAAGATAAAGGGAAAGCCAAGGCCAACCAATAGGTTGCCTTTGTAATAGATTAGTACAGATGTTGTAATTACTTATTATTATGACAAGTACTCATGTAATGATTATAAAGAACCTGAGAAATGGTAATATTATTTAGAATATATATATAAGACATATTCGTTCTTTTGAGGCTTTTCAACTGAATGTATATGTCAATTGTAGCATCGTATAGCACCATATGTCGGGTTAGAAGATACCCGAATTTGGGGACGTCACATTCCTGTCCTACCCCTAGAGTGTGAAATCAAATTTTGTATTGACATTGAACCCGGTACAAAACGCATTTCTAAAACCCCATATCGAATGGCTCCTATTGAGCTTCAGGAGTTAAAAACCTAATTGCAGGAATTTTTAGACATCAGTTTCATTCGTCCTAGTACGTCTCCTTGGGGTGCTCATGCTCTATTCGTAAAGAAGAAAGATGAGAGTATGCGACTTTGCATTGACTATCGGGAGTTGAATCATGTCACCATCAAAAATAGGTACCCATTACCTAGCATTGATGATCTATTTGACCAGTTGCAAGGTGCCAAATTCTTTTCAAAGATTGATCTTCATTTCGGATATCATCAGTTAAAGTTTAAAACTGATGACATTCCAAAGACTGCTTTCAGGACTCGGTACGGGAATTACGAATTCCTAGTCATGTCTTTTGGATTGACTAATGTTGTTGCTACCTTCATGGATATGATGAACCGAGTATTCAAGGTACCTTCATGGATCATTTTGTTGTTATCTTTATTGATGACATCCTCATATACTCCAAAAGCTTTGTGAAAACAAGCTATACGCTAAGTTAAAAAAATGTGAGTTCTGGCTTGAGGAAGTAGCATTCCTTGGGCACGTGATATCGAATCATAGAATATCAGTTGATCCGGCGAAGATTAAAGCAATGCAAAGTTGGGAGCAACCTAAGTCAGTAACCGAAGTACGTAGCTTTCTGGGCTTAGCTAGTTATTATCAGAGATTCGTGGAAGGATTTTCTCGAATCGCCACTCCGTTAACTCAGCTGACTTAAAAAGATACAAAATTTGGTTGGAGCGAGGAATGTGAGAAGAGTTTTTAAGAACTCAAGAGGAGACTCATTTCAGTACCTGTTCTGACAATACCATCAGGTTCGAAGGGATTTGTTATCTACAGTGATGCTTCAGGCAGAGGTTTATGATGTGTTCTCATGCAACATGGGAAAGTCATAGCATATGCCTCACAACAACTCAAAGAATATGAGAGGAATTATCCTACTCATGATCTAGAGTTGGTAGCAGTCATTTTCGCGCTAAAGATCTGGAGACATTACCTGTATGGGGAGAAGGTGGAGATCTATACAAATCATACAGGCCTCAAATATTTCTTCACCCAAAAGGAACTCAACATGCGACAACGATGTTTACTCGAGCTGTTGAAAGATTATGATCATACCATTCATTACCATCTTAGAAAAGCAAACATGGTAGCTGACGCGTTGAGTAGAAGATCATATGCGGGTATGAGTGCGATATTGTCAACACAAAAAGCCCATTTTGTATAACTTACAAAGGATGGAGATAGAGTTAAAAACTTCAGAGACTCACGTGATGATGTCAAATATACGAGTAGAATTGACTTTAATCGATAAAGTTAAAGATGCTCAAGCTATAGACCCAGAGCTGATGCATATGAAGAAGAAAGTGCAAGAAGGTGCTATTCCAGAAGCAAGAATCGACGAAAAAGGAATACTTTAAGTCAACTCCAGACTTTGTGTTCCTAACAACTTTGATTTGAAGTATAAAATCATGATGGAGGCACACAACACACCATTTACAATCCATCCTGGGAGTACCAAAATGTATCGTTATCTTCGACATACATTTTGGTGGAGCAATATGAAGAGACAAATAGCGGAGTTTATCTAAAGTTGTTTATCTTGTCAAAGTGTCAAGGCGGAGCATCAAGTACCAAAAGGACCATTGCAACCACTTGAAATTCTAGAATGGAAGTGGGAGCACATTAACATGGATTTTGTTACTAGTCTTCCCAAGGTTTCTCATGGCATAAATGCAATTTGGGTCCTTGTTGATAGATTAACCAAGTCTGCTCATTTCTTACCTATACGAGAAACTTATTCACTTGAACGTCTTGCTCGTATATACATAAATGAGATTGTGGGACTGCATGGTATGCCAGTATCCATAGTTTCTGATCGAGACCCAGGAATCACTTCACGATTTTGGGTTACTTTGTAGAAAGCTATGGGCACGGATTTACGATTTAGTTCTATATATCATCCTAAGACAGACGGGCAGTCAGAGATGACTATTCAAACTCTTGAAGATCTATTAAGACTTTGGATCCTAGACTTCAAAGGAAGTTGGGACAAGTTCTTGCCATTAGTAGAATTCTCCTACAACAACAGTTATCAAGCAAGTATAGGCATGGCTCCATTCGAGGCGTTGTATAGACGAAAGTGTCGTTCTCTAGTATGCTAGGATGGGGTGGGTGAAGCAACGTTGTTGGGACCAGAATTGGTACGCATGACAATGGAAAAGATTCAAAAGATCCGGTAATGTATACAAACCTCACAAGATCGATAAAAGAGTTATGCTGATCTTCATCGAAGAGGTGTGGAATTCAATGTTGGAGATCATGTATTCTTACGTGTTACTCCATGGACTAGAGTTATAAGATTTGGAAAGAGAGGAAAGCTCAACCCTCGATTCATTGGTCCATTTGAAATCCTCGATCGAGTAGGAACTATGGCCTATAGACTCGCCTTACCGCCATGTATGTCTCGTGTTCATAACGTTTTTCACATATCTATGTTACGTAAATATGTGGAAGACTTGAACCATAGTATTGAATTATAACCAGACGAGATAGCAGATGATTTAACGTATGAAGATGTACCTGATAAAATCTTAGATAAGAAGGAACATATTCTATGCTCAAAGGTTATACCTCAAGTCAAAGTTTTGTGGAGAAACCACGATATTGAGGAAATGACCTGGGAGTTTGAATCTGAAATGAAAACAAGATATCATCACCTCTTTGACATACCAGGTACGTACACCAATTTTTAGGACGAAATTTCATAAGAAGGGTAGGTTGTAAGACCCCAACTTTTATGAATAAAGATTTAATTTTCTCTAAATATCATTTTGAATAACAAGGTGTTGATTTGATATATTGTTATAGTTGTGAGTAATATTTATAAATTTTACAAATTAAGCAAGTTGTCATAAAATATTCGTTTGGTCGGAGAATATTCGTTTTATCAGGGAATATCCATACGACGGCACAATAATTAGTGGACCCAACAACGAAATTATTGTCGGATATAGAAAGTGACAGAAATAACCTTTTTATAAAAATAACGGCAAAACTTTTACCGTTAACTGTTGAAATACCCGGTGATAAAAGTACAATAATACGTGTGGTTGCACAATAGCACACGGTATTGTACAGTATCTTTGATTATTGATGCTTGCGTGAGAAGTCACTCAGTTTTATTCAATTATTATAACAGTAGTTGCTGCATATTATCTCATATTATTGATTCAATTATTGTCACAACATCTTCTGCACAATATTTTATATTATTAAATTAATAATTTAGACAACAAGGTTATTCATATTATTATTTGTATTATTGACAATGCCTAAAAAGTTATGTCGAGGAAAGGGGTTAGGTCATCTAATTGCGCGGCAATAAGGAGGAGTCCTTATCGAAAAGCCCCCTCTTTCTTGAAAATGATCTGGTTGTTAATATTGTGAGTTATAATATTAATGATGAATGATTAAAAATGTGTTTTTTTAAGTCAAGTGATTTGAGATAAATAGAGGGGTTTTTTATGAAGTATTTATTGTAAGTTTGGTTTATTACATGGACCCCCACTTACTCATTTTTCAAAATCGTCGGTAGAAAGTTATCTCAGTTTTTATTTTATTATTATTATAATAGTAATAAATTAGAAAATTTTTTATATAAAATAGAATAGTTTTTATATTATACATAAAGTTATTCGTTTTATTAGATTATAAATTGAATATATTATATTTTATTTTGTTAAATAGTACTGCATAGTGCTGCATAGCAAATTTAGAAAATTCATCGAAATTTTGCTCGTGAACTTCGTCCAAATTTTTCCTGTGCAGTCCGTGATTATTTCCCAAATAGTATCATGTCATTCTCCTATAAATAGGATGCTTAGTTTAGAAATAAAAATCACACCAGAATCAAAGATTTTTTCTTCTATAATATTGAGCGTATTTCTTTTGAGTTTAAGTAAACATTGAGTGTAGCAAATAGTGTAAGTTTTCTTCAAGAATATCACTGCTATACCAATTAGATTATTCTCCTACTAAGGTAAGAGATGTTAATTTCTTTCAATATTCTTAACGAATATTATTTTCTTTCATACTCTATAGTATGTGAATGATAATATTTTGTTTCATATTCCTAAATCTAAAGTTATTTTGATAAGTATTGCTTCTATACTCCTTGAAATTAGTAGAATATCCTTGAAATTTGCGCTTCATTTAGTATTGTTTCATAAAAAAAAATTTCTAAACTTTCTTGTTAAATTTTAATCTTTTCATGATGGAGTACTATTCATGGGCACAATTCATACATACGACACTATTCATACATACGATACTACTCATATATACGATACTATTCACGGGATACTATTCACAAAGTACTATTCACGGGGTACTATTCACGGAGTACTATTCACCGGGGGTACTATTCACGACAAAAATTTATTTCTTTTCTGTCCAAATTATTTTTGATACATGAATATTATTCTTGAATTTTACTCCATAAAGTAGTTATCATGTTGACAATTTGGATAATCTTAAACTAGGGATAAATTGAATTATAAATTTTTAATATTTATCCTTGATCTCACTTAATTGATTCTTATATCATTGTCATTATCCTCATGCTTATATTGTATTGAAAGACATCTTTAGCCCATAGTGCATAGATGGACTGTTGATCGGTATAATTATGATAAGGAATTATGTATCGGTATAATCATGACATGTAATGTTACAAATGATGTGGTAAAAGTCCTCTTTAGCCCGTAGTGCATAGATGGACAGTTGTTTGGCATGATCATGACTACTGGTGATACTAACGTTCATTCTTAGCCCGTAGTGCATGAATAATTCGTGGATGTGATACTAACAAATATCATTGGCCCGTAGTGCATGGTTAACTCGGTGATGTTGATTATTTATTGAGATGTGTTACAAAGATAAAATATTGATGATGAACTTTTAAATCATAGAAAAAGTAGACATCATGCTCTACTTAACTCTTCTAATGGATTGCTTGTTCCGCTGCAGTTAAACTTGTTGTCTGTATTCTATCAGTTTTTACACTATTGAAGGCTATGGGTAATTTATTATACGTTATCTTAGTCATAATATTCTTTATTAGGTTAGTTGAGCTCACCCTTTTCTTTTATTGTTCTCTTCAGGAAATGAGAATATAGTTGGGACTAGTCGAGAAATTGAGTGATGGTCCAATATGGTGGCTATAGTAGTCCTCGCTATTCTATAATATAGTGTGATAATAATTGTAATTGTAAAAGGCCCAGATCCAGGTACTAATCACCACGAATCTGGTATAAATTTATTTGAGGATATATAATGATTGCAAGAATTTGAATAATAGCTGGCTACAGTTCTACAATATAGTTGTGAACTATCATGAATAAATTTTCATAACTGAACGACCAAGTCAATAGGAATTGAATGGTCAAGAAAGAGCATGAACAATTATAACTGAACTAGATGGTAATGAAGGTGATCAACCTTTCATACCTGCTGAACACATGCATTATTTGCACAGAAAGCTATTCAACAATTCATAGACATGGTAATCAACAATGATTAGCCATAAGCATAATTGAAAGAACAACCCGAGGTCGAGTTTAAGAAAACTTGCACAATAATTAGAAGTTCAAGGTTAGGAACTTGCCTGTATCACCAACTACTACTACGCAGTTTATATCACTTTATCCGAAGACTTAATATTAGTAATATAGATCCCCACATTAGAATAATATCATCACAGTGTAATACTATTATAAATATATTTATAAAATCATCCTAAACACATAACACATAACCCTATCAGTCCACAAACTACTTAAGACTCGGTATCAAGTCAAACTATTTCAGTCTGAGTTGAACCCGACACAATTCTAACATCCCGACGATCTAGTCAGAAAATTCTCGAGCCTAATATCACTAAGACTCGGTCTAAATGCTTCACAAATAACTTAGATAATTTCATTATCAGTTAAAATATTTTTCATAAGCTCGTAATAATTTTTAAATAATTATTACCATTTATCATAACTTTTCAATCACTTATATCGTATTTATACAATATAAATACCACCTTATTCTCTTATCAATAATATTTATTTAATATTAAATATTAATCATAGCATAATATTATAATATATTTATAATATTTTAAAATATTTTTAATATCTTAATTTCTTATTTAAATGATTTTTTAAACATTTAACTTCATTATCCAATAAATGCCATTAATATTAAAATATTAATGTTTACATGACAAAATATCAAAAGTTATATTTTATAACTTAAAATATTTTTATAACCCTTAAATCATTTTTATATGATTTTTAAATCATAAATTCTAATTTTCCATAATTTAGTTAATATATTTATTAAATAAATCAACTATCATTAATATTAATTTATTAATGAAATTCATAAGAAAATATAAAAAGTTATTAAAAATAACTTAAAATATTTTCTAATACCATAATATAATTTTTCATGATTTTTCAAGTATTAAAATTATTTTTAAGAAATTTATTTAATATTATAATGAAATAAATTAAATACCATTAATATTCTAAAAATATTAAATATTTATGAAATATACTTAAAATTATTAAAAACCCATTTTTAGGAATTTATTTTGAATCTTTAATAATTAAAAACTAATTTTTTCTATTTATTTAACAAAAATAATAATTTTCAGAAATTAATTGTCACTAAAGGGCTCTATAGCGACAGAACCGTCGCTATAGGTGTTCTTGAGTGTTCTTGAGCCTTCAAAGTTAGTGTGCAGGGTGTCCACTTTGACCATCAATAGATCTTAGATCTTTATGTTTTCTGGGCAGCTAAAGTGTTAGACATGTAGTATTTATGTAATACTACGCACCCACACTGGTTTCATGGCCATACAACAACACATCAGTGAGATACAAGCCCTCAAAGATCTTGTTAGAGGTTGTTCTTCAATTCTGGGTTTTCCAGAAATGAAGAACGGTTGCAGGGTACCACTTTTGATGCCCTGTAACTTTGATTCTAAGGCTTTCTTGTGTGATCTAAGAGTTCACACATGTAGTATACATGTCAGGGTACATTTCTATTACATTACATCAACCTAACAATATCACAGGTGAGAGATCAAGGTCGGTCAAAGTGATGTCAGGAGCTGTTCTTCACGATTTCTGGGTTTTCCAAATTTCGTTCTACCCAGTTGGTCAACGATACTTTGACCATGATTAATTTTAATTCTATACATGATATGGGTGATCTAAGGAAATGATTGTGTAGTCCACATGTCAGACTACATCATCAAAACAACAACATGGACAAACTAGCAAACACGTGCAAGATCTAAAGCTTCAAAAGTGGCTGTCAGAAATTCTGGTTTGCCCAGAAACTCAATTTTCGTGGTCGGTCAACGGACTTTGACCACTTATAACTTGTAATCTACACATGATCTTACTCTATTTCCAGTTCCAGATCATAGTCCACATGACATACTACAAGTTTATAACTTAAAACACCATAAACATCTAACACAGAATAATCTAGAGGCCAGGATATTAGACTGTCAGACCTTAAAATTAGGGTTCATAGTTAGGTTGAAAACTTGATTTTCTGGCTTCTAGATGTTATGGATCCTTGATGTAACATCTTAGATCACTCAATAACATCCTCAAACACTAATCTAAACAACAAATAACAACATTAACATCAAATCACATGGATTTATAAATTTAGGGTTTTATACCTTTTTAAAGCATAATCTTGAATCTGGTCCTTTGTTGTTGTTCTTGGCAAGCTAAGAAGCTGTCTTGATTTTGTTTTCAACTAACTTCATCTCAAAGTTTCGAATATTAGAGAGAGAAAAGAGGTTGGATAAGATAAGAAGTAAAGTAAGATTTTTTTCTTACTTTAAATCTTTTATCTCTTGATTCATTGTATAAGGATTGTGAAGGTGGCACTAAAATCTGATCTTGGAATAGATTTTATCCTATGGCAAATATCAAATGGGGTGAGTCACCATGATTTGGTGTAATCTTTTACTTAAAAAGTAAGAAAATGCTATTTCGGTCATTTTGCACCTACTAGGGGTAATTTGGTCTTTTCCCCTATAAATTGAAGGGTATTTTGGACAGTTCCCTTTTATTCCATAACTTATTGCACTTAAGCTTTTGTTCTTAACATTTGAGTTCTCAAATTAGGGTTTTGAATATCTGAATTAGGGTTTCGAATTCTCGAGACTTAGATTAGGGTTTCCGAGCATATCGTTAGGGTTTCTAACAGTTCGTTAAAGTTTTCTAACTTAACAACAATGTTATTAACATAACTTTAGGGTTTACTAAAGTTATAATCTATCTGATAAATCCTTGATCCTTATTCACAAACGGTACACATAAAATCACGTATGTGACTTGCCTGATCGATGTTTAATCTTATCTACCACTCAGCACACATAGAACCACATACACATATTCTTATGAACTCATACTCTAAACATATATCTCATTATCAAACTAACACTTACAGTCTAACAAATCATTCAAGTCCTTTTCCAAAAAAAATTTTGAAATCCTTAAAAAAAAATTCACAGAAATTTCAAATCCATACACTTATTTTCAGTTTAGGTCTATCATATAACCTTTAATCCATCATTTTAGGATTTTAATAATTATCTAAATTCTCGGGTTGTCATGGTAATGAGGACTCCATTTGAGTTTGGATAATGTCTACGAGACAATATTTGTGTTGAAACTCTCAGCTTATGTTTTGTCGTATTATGCACGACAATTAATAATTGTGTAAATTAAGTTTGTATTTAAATTCTGTACCATGTATTTGGCAACTTATGGACCTATTTTGGGGGCGTCACAGTGTTGTAAGACCCCAACTTTTATGAATAAAGATTTAATTTTCTCTAAGTGTTATTTTGAATAATAAGATATGGATTTGATACAATGTTATAGTTGTAGATAATATTTACAAATTTTACAAAGTAAGCAAGTTGTCATAAAATATTTACTTGGTCGGGGAATGTTTGTTTTATTAGGAAATATTCGCATGACGACACAATCATTGGTGGACTCCACAACGAAATTATTATCGGATTTAGAAAGCGACAGAAATAACCTTTTTATAAAAATAACGGCAAGACTTTTACCGTGAACTGTTGAAATAACCGGTGATAAAAGTATAGTAATACTCGTGGTTGCACAGTAGCACACAGTATTGCACAGTATCTTTGATTATTGATGCTTACATAAGAAGTTACTCAGTTTTGTTCAATTCTTACAATAGTAGTTGATGCATAGTATCTCATAATATTAATTTAATTATTGTTACAGTATCATCTGCACAATATTTTATATGATTAAATCATTAAATGAGACGACACAATTATTCATATTATTAATTGCATTATTGACAATGTCTAGAAAGTTCTGTCGAGAAAAGGGGTTAGCTCATTTAATTACGCACCAATAAGGAGAAGTCCTTATCGGAAAGCCCCCTATTTTCTGGAAATGATCTGGTTGTTAATATTGTGAGTTATAATATTAATGATGAATAAATGTTGAAAGATTAAAAATGTGTTTAGTCAAGGAATTTGTGATAAATAAAAGGGGTTTGTCATGAAGTATTTATTATAAATTTGGCTTATCTCAGTTTTTATTTTATTATTATTATAATTGTAATAAAACAGAAAACTTTTTATATAAAATAGAATACTTTTTATATTATATATAAAGTTATTCATTTTATTAGATTATAAATAGAATATATTTTATTTTATTTTGTGACATAGTACTGTATAGTGCGGCATAGTGCTGCATAGTAAATCAAAAAATTCGTCGAAATTTCACCCATGAACTTCGTCCGAATTTTTCCTGCGCAGTTCGTGATTATTTCCTAAATAGTATCCTGCCATTCTCCCATAAATAGGATGCTTAGTTTAGAAATGAAAATCACACTAGAATCAGATATTTTTTCTTCTATAATATTGAGCGTATTTTTTTTGAGTTTAAGGAAACTTTGACTATAACAAATAGTGCAAGTTTTCTTCAAGAATATCTCCGCTATACCAATCTGATTACTCTCCTACTAAGGTAAGTGATATTATTTTCTTTCAATATTCGTAAGGAATATGATTTTCTTCTATACTCTATTGTATGTAAGTGATAACATTTCGTTTCACATTTCTAAATCTACACTTATTTTGATAAGTATTGTTTCTATACTCCTTGAAATTAGTAGAATATCCTTGAAATTTGTGTTTCATATAGTATCGTTTCACGAAAATATTTTTCTAAACTTTCTTATTAAATTTTAATCTTTTCATGCCGGAGTACTATCATGGGCACTATTCATACATAAGACACTATTCATACATACGGTACTATTCATACAGTACTATTCATGAAGTACTATTCACAGGGTACTATTCACGACAAAAGTTGATTTCTTTTATGTCCAAATTATTTTTGATACATGAATATCATTCTTGAATTTTACTCCACAAAGTAGTTATCATATTGACAATTTGGACATTCTTAAACTCGGGATAAATTGAATTATAAATCTTTAATATTTATCCTTGATCTCACTTGATTGATTCTTATATCATTGTCATCATCCTCATGCTTATATTTTGATGAAAGTCATCTTTGGCCTGTAGTGCATAGATGGACTATTGATCGGTATGATTGTGACACCCCCAAATCTGGGTACTTCATTCCCCTAAAACTTGGTGTTCACTTTCCATACATTCAAACTATCTACCCAAATAAAATATCATTTAAACCATAAATTCTCCCTATAAAAGGGTTACATCATTAATTCGAAAACATCCCAGGTTGTCTAACCTTAACATCCATCAAGTGCAGAAATAAAATAATTATATCACATCATTAAATATAAAGTCTATTAACATAAAAGTCATTAAATTACAAGTCTTCATCACTTATACATTTTTTCCTTTCCTTTGCTAGTTGTAGGTTCATTGACCTTCTCAACTTTAGCTACAATGAGTGAATATATGCAAGAGTGAGCAAACAAAGCTCACTTTAAATAATAATGAATAAAATCTTTATAACAATTGCCAAATGATAGGCTGAACAAAATGCTTTATCAATGATAATCAGAATCATGAAATGTTTAACTGAGAGTCATATGACCACGAACTATGTCCATAGTTAAAAGTAATTTTTCAACTTAAACTTTAACTGTGACGCCCCCAAATCCGGGTCTCTTTTAACCCGGCATATGGTGCTCCACGGTGCTACAGTTCACACAAACATTCAATTGAAATATCTCAAAAGAACGAATATGTCTTATATATATTCCAAAACAATAATACCATTCCCCAGGTTCTTTATAACCGTTACATTTGTTCTTGTCATAATATCAAATATTATCATTTCAAACCTATACTATTACATAGGTAATCTACAACTTCGCTTTAGCCTTCTCTTTGTTCTTGTCGAGTCCTTCGGTCCATTCGGTGTAAGCTGCATTCATATGGTTCAAGCAAGAGTGAGCATAACAAGTTCAGCAAGTACAACAATTTCATTTTAAAAGCATGCTTGAAACATAGGAATCGTATATCTTCAATAAATGGATGATAGTTACGAAGTACTAGCAATAACTTAAAATAGCATTTCTTTTCCTTCAAAACATTTTGCAATAACAAGATTCAATAATACATCAATTCTAGTTCAAGACGTGAACGTCTTATAGTTTCTTTGAAAAGGACAACCCGACACGAAGTCCGTAAGTCCGGCATATCTTACGAGCACTTCTAGGTGATCAGCCTATAGTACTCTATGTTGATCAACACTACATCTATTAAACGTATATACGTTTAAGTTTTGGCAACCTCACGTGCCCATCGAATAATCGATGAAAATACATTTGTTTGTTCATAGACAAGCTTACCTTTGAATCTGTACCAAATACTTGGCATAGGATAGCATTAGCAATTCTATATTGAAAGACTTGTAAATCAATCAATCTATCTCGATTAGTCTAGTCGAGTTAAAGCTGGCATCGACTTTTTCTTTAAAACCATACATGCATCTCATAACTTGAATCATTTGAAAACCTGGCTAACACGAAGGTTAGACAAGCGTTTAAGAAAAACTTTCCTTCAGCGTCTGCTATAGTATAATAACTTTTCCTTTGAGTCTTTACAGTCTTCTTGATTAACACTTGTTATTCCTTAATCTTCTTCTTGCTTCTTGAAATAACAAAGGTTAAATTCTATCTTTCCTTGCTTTTTCTCTCAAACCAATAAGCTATAAGTTGTTGGTGGAAAATCTAACAAAGGAAGTCTAGCTTTATATGTGCTTATTCTCTCTACCAAATAAGCTCTCAACTTAAGTTGGATGAAAAACTAACAACTAACAAATGAAATGGAAGCTTGCTATTTATAGGACTTGCTAGGTTAGGGTAGTTTGGTCATTAAGCCACCTCCACCTCCTTAATCCACCTCCTTACTATTCATTACTTTGCCCATAAGTAAACTTGCTCCCTACACAAAATACTTGGCCATCACAACATCTATCCTTTGCTTGCCCATCACAATACTTAAGCATTTAGTTTACTTTGTCATCACACTTACTTAATCATTAAGTTAGCTTGTTCATCACATTGATTACTTGATCACCACAACACTTAGCCTCTAAGTACTTGTTTATTACTTTGGATCACCCATGGGTTTAAACCATTCTTTAACCCATTGGTTATTTACCTTGGGCTTTAGCTTAATTAACTTAGCTTAATCATTTGGGCTTGCACATTAAATTTACATTGGACTTAATCCTCCTTATGCCTTATCAAATCCCATTGGACTTAATATTTCCTACACAATCCTACTAACTCAATACATTTGGCTTAAAGCCTTATAACGTATAATTTACGTATTCATCTCGTATTCTAACTTGTATATGTATTCATTGTATACGCCATACCATTATTCACACATACTCGTACAATACTTCGTATCCTACTCATATTCATTACTTCATATAATACCTACGTATTATACGATAATCGCTTAATTCATTAATCGCATTACATTTCCTTCTCGAAAGTCATTTTCTCCAATCGTTAGGTTTTAAGTCCACAGGCGAAAAATTGCGTTTTTCATAACTGAAATATTATTGGATATTCCATCTCACCTCGATATTCTATCATTACGTATTTTTCGGAAGTTCAAAAATAATTCTCGAGCAGAAATGCGTAAATAGTATTTTTCAGAAAATTTCTCGAAAAACTTTTATTTTCGTCTTAGAAATTCAAACACTTTAATTATGTCACATAGCCAAAATACTACGACGTTCTGACATGTCTAAGTCGTAGAACGACCTTCAAATAGCTTCATCCCTTAAATAATTAATTAAATTCATTTAATCCTCATAATTAAATAAAAATTAAATTCTCCTAAAAATTCGATTTTTCTCGGGCGTTACATTAACAGTCATAAGACTATAAGGACTCCACGTACTTAGGGGGATCAACCCTTCGTACAATCTATTGTGCACAAATATTTTAACGCTATGCGTAAGTTATCCCCTATAATAGGGTTGTGTTAGGTTTGTAATATTCATGAACGCAATCAAATTGCACAAAGTAAGCGGAAACGTAGAAAATCAGAGTTTTAAAATTTTACAAACAAAAACCTGGATCATCCTTTATGCACAATTATTAATTAAACGAAAAAGAAAGAACAAGAATCATACCCTTGAAGATTCGAGCTTCCTCAGGTACAAGTTCACCTCCAATCCTTTTCGCGTTCAACTTGAATCCACCGGGTTTGGTTCCTTCCTTTGATCAACGTTAGCCACCTAAGTGTTTGGCCTCTAGAGGTGATCCACCAAGGAAGAAGAAGGATTCAAGAAGATGGGTGTTTGGCAAAATCCTAGTTTTTCTATCTCTCATAGAAAAGGAGCGTACTCTCCAACAATTGGAATTACGTTTGTTGTCAAAAAGTCAACAACAACTCTACACCCCTTATAAGACTCCTCTTATTTATAAATGTAGGCAACCCTCCTTAACAATTAAGGAATTGAGTTTTATTTTAATTAATTAAACTCCTTTAATTAATTAGGCTCCTAATCTTATTAGGAATAATTAATTACACTCTTTTAATTAATTAGCCTCCTAATCTTATTAGGATATATGAGTACTTTTATTAATTAATTCTCAAACTACTTTAGGAACTAAATAATAGTAATAGTAATAATAATAATAATAATAATAAGACTCCTCCTATTAATTTATATTTAATATTTTTAAAATATTAAATAATAAATATTAAGCTATTTAATTTATTCTATGACCATAGATTAAATTAAATATATTGAACTTATTATTACGATTATGCCATTAACTTCTTAAATAATTATTCTTCCTTTTATGGTGTGACCCTTTAGGTTCTTCATATTAAACCGGTTGTGAATAAATTAATTAGAACAATTCTAATCTTATTTAAATAAATAAATTAAACTATTAATTTATTTAAATAAATAATATTTATTCTACAATAGGGATAAGCCTCCCTAGCGATTAACGACTTTTCAGATAATATAGATTTTAACATTAATCATAAAAGAACATTTGAGTAAATAGTTACCGTACAATTCAATCCTTCCACCATACAATGTCCCAATTAAATATAAGACATGAAATTACTGTCAAGTCTTATTTTTTTAATTATATGTATTTTGACTCTTAAATGCACAACTCCAAATAATGTAAATTAGAAACTCCTTTCTAATTTCATTCTGCCTTGGCCAAGGACTACAGGGTTGTCATTTATCGAATCACATAGGACATTTCTCTTCTTTTACTAGAAGTGGTAGATTCTTTATTGATCATACATTATCTCCATATACAATTTATTATACCCAAGCATTCCCTTTGATATACCCTAAGGGTCTGAAGGAATAAGTCAAAGTATAACTTGTCATACACAAGATACTATGATGATCTCAAGTCCAAGGATCACTTGTACTACTATCACTACAGGAATTCCTATTGACAGACAAGTAAAACTCCATTAGGTATTTCTTAGCGAGCCACGTTCAGTGAACTTATTCTCTAATAAGCACCTACATACTTGCTTTAGTGTCTCCACACAAATGATCATGAGATCAATCATCCTCATCCAATGAGAAAGCAACGTATGTACCAACCTATCCGGATTCACTAATCCCCAATTTAGTAATCCAACGATTGGGAACTATTTTTAGTTTTAAGCTTTCTAAGAATTTAGATCTCATTAGAATGATCATCATCATTATTCTAAAAGCATTGCTTAAAACTATGGGTTTATCACATATTATAAAATAACATCATGTAGATAATTAAAAGCCTTTAATGAATTAATACTTTTTATTAATAAATGAATAAGATTGTTACAAAGTATATGCTTTATCATCAAACATGATTGGCTTGTGTGCATACTACTTTCAATCTCCCACTTGCACTAAAGTCAATCGTCATGGTATCTCATACCCTTCTTCTCTAAGTGACGATTATCCTGCTATTGGATAAGCTTTAGTTAATGGAATGTAATGTTGTTCTTGAGAGTCCACTATCTCTATAGTGATTTCTCATCTTTCAATGATTCCCATAATCAAATGAAAGTGCCACAACACATGTTTAGATCCAAGATGAGACTTAAGAACTATTCCTACTTCTGTAATGAACTTTTCATCCAAACAATCAACTTGTAGCTTCATTTATAGCTATATACTTTGTCGTTATCACTAAACCAGCAACTCTTTGCTGTTTGAAATATTTTCAATTCACTGCACCATTGTTCAAGGTAACGCTTTACCTTAAAGTGGATTTTCTGTCGTCTTGGTCTGTCTGAAAAACCTAAGTCTGTTAAGCTATCTAGTTTTAATTTAGACCCACCATGAATATGATCACATCCTTAGTGCCGGTTAAGTACTTTAAGATATTTTTCACTGACTCATAGTGAACTTCTCTAGAATATGACTGGTCAACATCAGGTCTCGTACATTTCATTGCATATATGATAGTTACTCATGCGATCTCTCTTTTATGAGTCTATGGGGACTATTAAGAGAGATACACTCTAGGGCTCATCAACATGAGACATCCCATGGAGTTTGCCATGCTAAAGGAATTTAGCATCAAATGAATATACGTTCCTTGGGTTAAGTCGAGCATCCTATTAAATCTATTTATATAGATTTGCATCCCAATTGAAGATACTCTTCCCAAATTATTCATGGAGGAATGTTTAGGCAACTTTATCTTTACTGATTATAGCATTGGTATGTCATTCCTTATCCGTAGTATATCAACATATAATACTAGGAATGTCACGACGCTCCCACTTACCCTTTTGTACACACTAGGTTCATTCTTGTTTTTGATAAAATCGAACTCTTTTGATTATTTCATCAAAATGAATGTTCCATTTATGAGAAGCTTGCTTCAATCCATTTCTCCGAGTGTCTACAACTCTTACCTCACCGTATGTAACTGGATCATCATCTTCTATGATGCGTACCTCATCATCATCATCCATGATGAATCCATACCTCCTAGGTATCTTCGGTACTATTCCAGATTTACAATTCGGTTGTAGTACAATAGGTCTATCTACAGGTTCTTCTTATTTGACTTTTAGTGTTTTGTGGTTCTTGAACTCTTCAAGATGTATTATCCTCCCACTAGTCCCTTTAATGATAAACACCCTTATCGTAAAAGGTAGCATATTTTGCAACAAACACCTTTTGCTAAGTAGGATTATAGAACATATACCCTAAACTTATTTTAGGATGTCCCACAAATTAACATTTGTCAAATCTTGTCCCAAGCTTATCCTTTGAAATCTTTTCACATAAGTTGGACAACCCCTTATCTTAACATACTTAAGATTAGGAATCCTTCCTGTCCATAACTTTTATGGAGTCTTGTGGCTGGATTTTGAGGTTACCTTTTTCGTAGATATACTGCCATTTCTAGGACATTATCCCTGAAGGATATTGGAATATCAGTAAAATCATTATAAACTGTACCATATCCAACAAAGTACGATTTTTCCCTTCAGATACATCAATCAATTATTGTGTATCCGGAGGCGTCCATTGTGAGAAAATAATTTGAGATGATCTAAAAACTCATTGCACAAATATTCCTTCCTTGATCCGATCAAAGAATCCTAATATTTTACCAATTTATTTCATTTCTGAATTCTTTGAATCTTTCAAATAATTCACAATTGTATTTCAGTAAATACACACATTCAACTCTTTGAATGATCATCTCCTTTTCTTATACTAGTTTGTTCAATTTACAAAATAATTTTTCACGTAAGTCAAGTATATAAAATCCATTAAGTAATATTCCGGTTCTATACAAAATATTATTATTATAAATAGAACAACAATTGTTCTTAAATATAATACCAAAGATTTCATTGTCCAATAACAAAATAAAATAATATTTCTAGCGCGAACTGGAATACAATAACAACATATTGACTTAATAGAATTGCATGTAGGCAATGCTAAACTATAAGTTTTTATGGCTAATGCAGCAACCTTTGCTTCATTTTCCACACATAAGATTACTTATCTTTGTTTAGCTTTCTACTTTTGCTTGGTCCCGTCATAAATCTATATTTATGATAACCAAAGTCTGTATCCAATACCCAAGTAGAACCTTGACTTAAAGAAAAATTTATTTTAAATCATGAACAAAATTGTATTTGCAACCGAAACTTCATTAAGCTTCTTCTTGTTATCCTCTGCAAGATGCATCTTGTAGTTTCTTTCCAGTGTCCAGGCTTATTACAGTGGAAGCAAACTCCTTTGCTATCCGTATCAGTTTTGTTCTTATTATCCTTTGTTTTTGTCTTTCTATTTACCTTCTTTGAATCGTTCTTCTTTTCAGAAAATCCTTTGGCCCCTACCAGTAAGACATGGTATTTCTTGGTTGGAAAGTGACTCTCAACATTTTTCAACATGTTAATCAAATCAGCGAGACTGATATCTAGCTTGTTCATATGAAAAATTCACAACAATTGTGAAAGGAGTCTGTGAGTGATTGCAAGATCAAATCTTGGCTCAACTCTCCATCCATGACAAAACCCGTTGTCCTAATTGATCAATCAAATTGATTACGTTAAGGATTTTTATCTGTACTGTAGTGTCATCGGTCATTCTAGATCGAAAAAGCTTCTTAGATATCTGATATCTATTAGTCTTACTTTCCTCACCATCAACAACTTGATGTGCAAGAATATAGTAGGAGCATCCATAGTTTCATGCTGACGCTGAAGCTCGTTACTCATGGATGCGAGAATGATGCATTGAGCCAATTGTGATCTTGTCACTTTTTAAAAGTAGCAGTCTCTTCCTCAGAGGCATTATTTGCAACTATTGCAAGGATAGGCGTATTAAGGACATAAGATAGCTTTTCAGTTTTGAGAAATATTCTCAAATTCCTTGACCAATCCGTTTAATTCGGTTCGGTTATTTTAGCATCTAATATGCTACACAGTGATAGTAATTTTATACATTGTAAAATTATGTAAATGAATTTGTAATTAACAACATTTTAGCATACATTCTTTTATTAATTACCAAAATAATTTAGGTCTTATTTTAAATTGGTATCTCCCACTATTTTCTTCAAACTATATTATTCTCACTTATATAGTTCGGCAAAATCTAATTAAAGATTTGCTAGTGAGAATAAGGATCCCATTTCAAATGTATATAGCCTTGTGTGTGCACAACAAACTATATATAAATAAATAGGTAGACAACTCTTGTCAATTACATAAACTATGTAACTTCTTGTATTTTGCCTCTTAGATCATAAAGGTCAAGTGTGTGCACATCCGAACTAAAATGATTTAAGTTAAGTCATACCTAGCACTTCTATATATTCGAAAGAAAAATATTATCCTTGTGTGTGCACAACAAAACAGCATTGTTCAGTCTATTTATAAGCATTAAATGTGATAAAATAACATCTTAAATATTTAATACTTGCCTTATGTGTGCACAACAAACTTATATTAAATATTTAATACTCTATTATTTTACTATGCTAGAAGGCGACGTTCGATATTCCAAATATCTTTGAACGTTACAACTTAATATAAAATATTTGAGTGGTTTGTTATTAATTTTTCTCATCTTGTTTAACGTGCATGCACACATATATATAAAATACGCGTCATATTAAATAACATGCGAAGCATGTTTGCATAATATAATATATATATATATATATATATATATATATATATATATATATATATATATATATATATATATATATATATATATATAGTATAAGCATGCACATATAGAATACTATATTCTACCTGGATTGATTATGGACTTTTATTCTAGTTTGGTTCACTAGAGCCACCAAGTGAACCAAAAGGTCAAACCTTAGGGTTACAAGAATTAATATTTAAATATAACTATTACATTTAAATCCGGGCTCCATTACAAACGGGTCTTCAAGCGCTCCTTGCTCCTTGATCTCTAATTTTTCAAAATTAATTCTAACTATTCCTATTACAAAACTATTTAAAATAAATAGAAATTTTGATCAGCAGTCAAGGGGAAGTACATAGGAAGGAGATATAATTTACATTAAGAAAAATTAGAGAAGACGAGGTACGCAGACCCCATTTAATAAAACTCATACATTCATGCATTCAATGTAACGCCCGAGAAAAATTGAATTTTTATTACAATTAAATTTTTATTTGATTATGTGAATTAAATGAATTTAATTGAATTCTTTGTGAAGTAAACTATGTGAAGGTCGTTCTATGACCTAGAATGTGCTAACGTGGTTAGTATTCTGGCTACGTGGTAGAAATAGTTGTTTGGAATTTCCAAGACGATAATAATTATTTTTTGAGAAGTTTCCGTAAAAACACTATTCAGCCGTTTCTGTCCGAGGAATTATTTTGAAATTTCGAGAAACGCGTAATGATAGAATATCGTGATGAGATGGAATATCTGATAATATTTCATTTATGACAAAAACGAAGTTTTCGCCTGCGGACTTAAAACCTAAGGGTTGAGTATATTAATTTCCGAGAAGGAAATAATATGCGTAGAAAGAACGGCGTTAGGTTTTATTCAAGTGTTATACAATTGGTGGTGCTAGTTAGTACCTATGTATAATACGTTAAGTAAATACGAGGTACAATACGCTTATTGTACTTATGGTATACGAAAGGAATACGTGAATCATACGTGTAGAATACGATACGTATTATAGAATTAGGTTATGACTTAATTGATTAATTCATTTGGGTTGGGTTATAAGTTAGTCCAACTAATTGAAGAACTAAGCCCAATGAGTTAGGTGGGTTAAGTCAAAGTCAAGGCCCAATGTTTATTTACTTAAGCCCAATTCACAAAACTGAACCGTGGGTCGAACCGGTGGGTCACCCAATGGGTAAAACCCATGGGGCAACCCATGGGATGTCACAAGAGGGGAGGTGGGCCGGCCACCTTGGTGTGCAAGCCAAGCATAAGGCTTGGTCACCAAGTATCTTACTTGGTGACCACACATGAATAGTAAGGAGGTGGGATTTAATGTCTAAATTGCCCTCCATTCTAAATTCTATAAATAGGAAGCTAGGTTGATTCATTTGAGGTTTTTACCAAGACTCAACTTAGATTATTTGAGAGATAAAAGAGAGCTACACTTGCAAACATACACTTTGGAAGCTTATACTTATATTCTTCCAAGAGATTTCCAAGAGTTCTTAAGGTATAATCCTTATCTTTCATCTCCATCTCTTTTTGATTTGTCTTTTGTATTGGGGAATCATAGAGGGATGGTATACGCCTTGTATGAGGGATTAAAGATGACTTACCATAGATTCAATCTCTATAAGTCATGAGGTTATAAAAATAATAAGGTTTGAAATAGTTTTGAACCATGAAAATATGGATAGTTGAGATTAATCGTGTATAAACGATTGGACTCAATCAATCCGTTAGTATTTGCATCTTGCTTGGTTAGGATATAGATATGAAATCCATGGAGTATTCCATGTGATTTGGCTTAGAGAACATTAGTAATAAAGTTATGGCGAATTTTACGAAAATAGACGTTAAACGTCGAAAACGTAGAAATCCCGGAATTATAGTCGAAAGTAGTCGTGAGACTTGAAAACATTGGTTTTCAATGTCAACACGTGAGATAGGGTGTTTAAGAGTTGTGGGTTCAAGAATCGTCGGATTCCGACTTAAAACAAAGAAAACGAGCATTGAACGCTCATTAACGTTTACGAACGTATATAAAATGAACTCAATAGTGAATTATGAGTTAACGGATTCGAAATTGTTGAATTCTTATATGAACATGTAAAGGATGTAATTCCTGACTTGTAGGAATTCGAATGGGTCAATTCGGATGTAAAACGAACAAATTAGGAAGCCGGGAGTTTCGTTAGAAAACCAAAACTGGTTTGTCAACTGATGCACAGGCTCGGCGCCGCAGCGCAAAAACCAGTACAAAATGGTGGCGCCGCAGCCCCAAACTCGGCCGAGCACTCTGTAAACTCCCGCCCCAGTGCCAATGTGCCGCGCCCCAGCGCCAAAGTGCCGCGCCGCAGCGCCGGCAGTAAGAAAAAGTTGACCAAGTTATGCTTTAGACTTCAATTGGTTAGGGATCAATCAGAGTTGAGTTTATATACTCAATGAATGTATAAAGACTAATCCTATACTACCTATACTAAGGTATATGGTATGAAACTTAGGAGTCTAATGTAAGTAAACAAAATATGTAAAATGAACGAAGTAATACTTTATCAATGAAGTTGAGTCCGGTTAATAAAACGTCCATAGAAAGATAAACCGAAACGAAGGGGAATAAGTCATGTTGACTTTAATAAAGATATTATGTTAACAAAGACATAGAAGAGAAAGAAGCTTGTAGGAACAATGTGAATAGTTGTTTGATAGCTAATTACGGTGTGCTATGTGAATATATCATGTAGATTCTATAAAGGCTGTGGTCAGTCGAGTAAGTTATTTGAAGACGCTGAAAGGCAAGTTTTCTTAACGCTTGTCTAACTTCTAAGTTAGCTAAGTTTTATGTGATTCATTGAACTGAATTGCAACCTTTGTTGTAAAAGAAAGGGTCGATGCCCGATTTTAACTTGGCTAGACTATTCGTAAGATATAGATTGATGATTTTCCATATTATTCTATATAGAAATGTTAACGCTATCCTATGCCAAGTAATTGGTACGAATGTGAAGGTAAGGTTTGTCTATGAACAAACAAAAGTATTTTTCATCGATATTTCGATGGGCACGCGAGTTTACCAAAAATATTAAACGTAAATACGTTTAATGAATGTAGTGTTGATCAACATAGAGTACTATAGGCTGATCACCTAGAAGTGCTCGTAAGTTATACGGATGAACGACCTTAGTGCTGTGGACTCCTTTTCAAGTATGAAAACTAAAATTTACTGTTCAAGGTCTATTGACCGGTTCAGAATTCCTAATCTATTCTATACATTGGGAATTGATGTTATAAACTATTATGGTAATATTGATTCATAATACTTCATAACTATTGTTCAGTTATGTTGGAATTGTTATATAATTCACGAATGTGGTATTCCTGTTATCCTTGATTAAACTTGTTGAGCTGTCATGCTCACTTCTTGCGTGAATTATATAACTGCAGTTAAAGGTGAACGTACTGAGAATGCCAAGAAAGATAAGGGCAAAGCTAAGATGGATGCTTTGGCATTGTGTAATAGTTTAGTAAGTTTGTATGTATTATAACTTATGAACAATGAACGATGTAACCGGTTTATGAACCTGGGAAGGATTATACTTTGATTTTAATAAGAATATAGTAAATACTCTCATTTTGTTATATTTCAATGAGATGATGGTATGGATGTTAGTATAGTGGAGCACCATCTGTCGGGTTGGAAGATACCCGGATTTGGGGGCGTCACAGGTTGGTATCAGAGCCTTAGGTTATAAAACTTAAGGGGGGAAAACCTTAGGCTAATAACGTTGTAAGGAAAGTAAAGTCCGAGAAATGGAATTCAAGTCTATTGAATTAAGAAGATATTGAGATAACTCAGTATCGAAAGAATTAAAAGATGAAAATTAATCTTAAAGATATTAAAATTTGATTTGTGCTTATACTATTGTGTATTATGTACTAATCAACATGTTATGTGTTTATAGATGTCAACCGATAGCTTGATGTTTAGAAACGTGGAAATGAGAAGTGAAGACTCAGTTAACCAAGTTGAGGTAGTACCAATGCCAGTGGCGGAGGTACCGATAGTTGTACTAGAAGACTCAGGCATTGAGGAGTACATCTCCGAGGAGGAATACTCTGAGGAGACTATGGGATTAGCATCATACCTTAAGGAGATGCTAGATGTGGATGAGGAAATGGAGGTGACATCGATTATCACGATGTTACCTGCTCTAGAGCCAGCATCTTTGGATGCAACTAGAGCACTGTATTTAGCGTTGGATAGGAATGTGCACTTACGTACTCAGGTAGAGGCACAGATTGAGGAGATAACTGCCCTATATGAGGCGAAAGAATCTGCAGAGGCAGACTTTGAGTCAGAGCACGATGAAAAAGTGCTTATGACTGATAAGGCTCATAGCTATAAGGATGAGGTCCTCGAGCTAAAGCAGAAACTGGTTGAGAAAGATCAGAAAATAGCTAGGATGTCATACATCCATGAATGCGCTCATGAGGATTTCAAGCTGAAAATTGCTTGTTATTCTATTGAGTCCGGGCAGACTCGACATACCATAAGTCGAGATATAGTATCGATTCTGGCAAATCAGAAACATGAAAATGCCGTTCGACAGTGTTAGAAGGTCGCTAGAACTTTTTGTATATAAGTAGTGACGTAAAACCCTCTTTTGTGTAATTAAGGGTAGTCTTTTAGCAAATCCCAACTTTTGTAGAAGGCAATCGCAGGATAGTGTATGATAGCTTTTGGCTAAGGGAACATGATGTAAATAGTTTTGACTATGAAAGCATATTAATATAATGACGTTTTTATTTAACATGCTTGTGTGGTATGAATGGTTGTTGTTAATTTAAAATGATAACTGAGTAATTAAATAGATAATAATGAAACTTTATTTATTTAATCAGAATTATGCCGCCAAGAAGGAGACAACGAAACCAAGAGGCTGAGTCTCATAATGAAAATCAAGGGGGTCCTAACAACCCTATGCAAGAGTTCGTTAATTTATTAACGGCTGCATTTAACCAGGGGGTGGGATTCCTGTAGCTCCTGGGGTAGTAAGAACCCCAGGAGCTATCTTTAAGGACTTTAAAAGTGTGGGTCCTCCCGAGTTCTGAGGAACGACGGATCCACTAGAAGCCCAAACATGAATTAGGAAAATTGAAAAGGCGTTTGTGATAATAAACGTAGGTGAGGCGTAAAAGACTTCTTTTGCGACTTACATGATGAAGGGAGAAGCCAACTACTGGTGGGAAGCTCACCAGGGTGGGGCTAGGGCAGAGGCTGTTACGTGGGAACAGTTTAAGAAGGTTTTCTTCGAGAACTATTTCCCTACTAGCATGCAGGGTAGGATGGAAAATTAAGTTTCTAGAACTTAAGCAAGGGGATATGACTGTTCCCCAATATGCCGCCAAATTTAATGAGTTGGCAAGATTTGCTCCACATCAGGTGGATACGGAGGAAAGAAAGGTGCACAGATTTGAGCAGGGCTTAAAACCTTGCCTCTATAGTAGAATATCGGTTTTCCAGAGTGCTTCCTATGGGACTATTCTGGAGAAGGCGATAATAGCTGAAGGTGGTGGTGAGGCCTTGTCTCAGTACCACAAAGAGCGAAAGATTAAGAGTAAGATAGAAGGAAGTAATAAGGCTGAAGTTGCCAGCGGAAGCGACAACTTGCCAAAGAGGAAGGGTTTTAATCCGGGGAATACCGGGGTAAAACAGGGAGATCCCAAAAAGAGAACAGAAGCATGTAAGACATGCGGAAAATCTCACATGGGAGTCTATTTAAAGGGAAAAGCAGTATGCTACAACTGTGGGCAGGAGGGACATTTGTCACCCAATTGTTCTAACCCTAAGAAGAATCAGGGGTGTTTTGTCTGTGGGTCAAATGACCACATGGCAAGAAATTGCCCAAAGAAGGGTTTAGAGGGGAATAAGAGTTCTGGTAGTGGTAAATTAGCCATTACTGGACCAACACCATTAGTGGGTAGACCCTCGACTCGTACGTTTAATATGACTGTTCAAGATGCAGTTGCATCAACAGATGTGATAGCAGGTATCATTCCGGTCAATGAGATAAATGCTTATGTGCTATTTGACTCGGGTGCCACTTGTTCTTTTATAGCATGTGAATTTGCTAAACGATTAGGGTTAATTCCTGAGAAGTTACCTATACCTTTAAACGTTAAGGTAGCAAACGAGAAGATAATCCCCATTGAACATATTCATAAGAACTGTTGCGTAGAAATTAGGAGAAATAAGTTATCGGTAGATTTGGTACCGATAAGGCTAAAAGAATTTGATGTAATTCTTGGTATGGATTGGTTGGTGAACCATGAGGCAATTATAGATTGCCATAGGAAAAGTGTAAACCTTTGGCTTTCTAAGAAAACCAAGGTAGTGTTTTTCGGTAGTAATTCACCGAGACACTCTTGTTGTCTGTCTATGACACAAGCTAGGAAGATGTTAAGAAAAGGGTGTGTAGGTTATCTATGCCATGTGGTGGATACCCAAAGAGTGGGGACATCCTTGGATCAGATACTAGTTGTGCAAGAGTTCGTGGATGTATTTCCGGAGGAATTATCGGGTATTCCACCGGATAGGGAGGTAGAATTTGTAATTGATTTGTTACCAGGAACGACACCAGTTTCAAAGGCCCCATATCGAATGGCGCCAGTTGAAATGAAGGAGTTAATGGTTCAATTACAAGAACTGTTAGATAGGAAGTACATTCAACCAAGTATGTCTCCTTGGGGAGCACCGGTGTTGTTTGTAAAGAAGAAGGATGGGTCGTTAAGACTTTGTATCGACTATCGAGAGTTGAACAAGTTAACGATTAAGAATAGGTACCCTTTGCCCAGGATCGATGATCTATTTGATCAGTTGAAAGGGGAAAAGTATTTTTCTAAAATAGATTTGCGCACGGGGTATCATCAGTTGAAGGTGAGGAAGGAAGATATACCTAAGACCGCATTCAGAACTCGTTATGGTCACTACGAGTTTCTGGTAATGTCGTTTGGGTTGACTAATGCGCCAGCCGCATTTATGGATATGATGAACAGAGTGTTCAAACAATATTTGGACAAGTTTGTCGTAGTGTTCATTGATGATATTCTAGTCTATTCAAAGACGCTAGAAGATCATACGAAACATTTAAGAATAGTTTTGGAAACGCTAAGGAAGGAGAAGTTGTATGCGAAATTCACAAAGTGTGAATTTTGGCTTGAGAGAGTGCAGTTTCTAGAACATGTTATTGATAAGGATGGCATTTCCGTAGATCCCGCCAAAGTAGAAGCAATAAACGAATGGGAGCAACCGAAGACGCCGACTGAGATTCGGAGTTTTCTGGGGTTAGCAGGATACTATAGAAGGTGCATTCCAGACTTTTCTAAATTAGCTACTCCGTTAACCAATCTGACAAGAAAGTCAGTGAAGTATGTGTGGACTGAAAAATGTGAGAACAGTTTTCAGGAATTGAAGAAGAGATTAAGTGAGGCACCGGTATTGTCCTTACCAGATGATACCGGGAATTTTGTAGTGTATAGCGATGCTTCGCATAAAGGATTGGGTTGCGTGCTCATGCAGCATGGCAAGGTCATTACGTATGCATCGCGCCAATTGAAGGATTATGAGAAGGTTTATCCTACTCATGACCTGGAATTGGCAGCTGTAGTTTTTGCCCTAAAGATATGGAGACATTATCTTTATGGTGAGAAATGTGAGATATACACGGACCACAAAAGTCTGAAATATATCTTCACACAGAAGGAGTTGAACATGAGACAGAGAAGGTGGCTAGAGTTAATAAAAGAATATGATTGTGATATTTTATATCATCCGGGAAATGCAAATGTAGTAGCGGATGCGCTAAGTAGAAAGGATAGTGAGAAATTATCAATGTTAACAACTCAGAATGAGTTGGTAACAGCAATGGCAAAAATGGAACTAGAAGTTAAGTTACCGGGGGAATCGGTAGAATTGTTATTTTCCATGGAAACCCAACCTACCATAGTGGAGTGGGTTAGGAGAGTACAACTGAGCAATGAAGGGTGCAAGCAGATGTTGAATAAGATAGAAAACGAAAAAAAAAATTGAGTATAACCTCGATAAGGAGGGATTACTTCGTTTTGAGGGAAGAATTTGGGTTCCTAATGATCCCGAATTAAAAGAAGAAATTATGATGGAGGCCCATAGTTCGAGGTACTCAATACATCCCGGTAGTACGAAGATGTATCAAGACCTTCGTCGGAACTTTTGGTGGCCGAATATGAAGAGGGAGATAGCAAAATATGTTAGTAAGTGCTTAACTTGTCAAAAAGTTAAGGCTGAACATCAACGACCGAGCGGGTTGTTACAACCGTTAGAAATTTCAGAGTGGAAGTGGGAGCACATCACGATGGATTTTGTGGTGGGACTTCCAACCACAAGAAAAGGATACAATGCTATTTGGGTGATAGTGGATCGATTAACGAAATCGGCTCATTTTCTACCAATTGGAATTAGGTATAACTTAGATCAGTTAATTAAGCTGTATATCAAAGAAATTATTTCCAGACATGGAGTGCCTGTGTCGATTGTGTCAGATCGTGATCCACGATTCACATCGAACTTTTGGAGAAGTTTGCAAGAGCAAATGGGAACGCAGTTAAGATTAAGTACGGCATATCATCCTCAGACGGATGGTCAGAGTGAGCGGACAATTCAAACGCTTGAAGATATGTTAAGATCTTGCGTTATGGATTTCAAAGGGAGTTGGGACGAATTTCTACCATTAGTAGAATTTTCGTACAACAGCCGCCTTACGAAGCGTTGTATGGTAGGAAGTGTCGAACTCCATTGTGTTGGGATGAGGTGGGTGAACGTCGGATGTTGGGACCAGAGATGGTTCAGCAGACGGCGAGCATGGTAGAATTAATACGTGCTCGATTAGTTGCGGCTCAAAACCGGCAGAGGAAGTATGCAGATCCTCACAGAGAAAATAGAGAATTCGATGTAGGATCTTTTATTTTTCTAAAAGTATCACCTTGGAAGGGGAAAATACGTTTTGGAAAGAAGGGAAGTTAAGTCCAAGGTTTGTAGGACCTTTTGAGATTTTAAAAAGGATAGGAGAGGTGGCTTACGTAGTAGCTTTACCTCCAGAAATGGAACACGTTCATAATGTGTTTCATGTGTCAGTGTTGCATCCTTATAAACCAGACTATAAACACGTGATAGAGTATGAATCTATTCAGTTAGAGAAGGACTTGTCCTATGAGGAACTTCCAATTCAAATTATTGATAGGAAGGAACAAGTTTTAAGAAATAAGGTCATACCTTCAGTGAAGGTGTTATGGAGAAATCACAATGTTGAAGAAGCAACGTGAGAGCTCGAAAGTAAAATGAAGGAAGATTTTCCTCATTTGTTTATGTAATTATAAGCTAAGATTCTGGGGACAGAATCCTTTTAAGGGGGAGAGAATGTAACGCCCGAGAAAAATCGAATTTTTATTACAATTAAATTTTTATTTGATTATGTGAATTAAATGAATTTAATTGAATTCTTTGTGAAGTAAACTATGTGAAGGTCGTTCTATGACCTAGAATGTGCTAACGTGGTTAGTATTCTGGCTACGTGGTAGAAATAGTTGTTTGGAATTTCCAAGACGATAATAATTGTTTTCTGAGAAGTTTCCGTAAAAACACTATTCAGTCGTTTCTGTCCGAGGAATTATTTTGAAATTCCGAGAAACGCGTAATGATAGAATATCGTGATGAGATGGAATATCTGATAATATTTCATTTATGGCAAAAACGAAGTTTTCGCCTGCGGACTTAAAACCTAAGGGTTGAGTATATTGATTTCCGAGAAGGAAATAATATGCGTAGAAGGAATGGCGTTAGGTTTTATTCAAGTGTTATACAATTGGTGGTGCTAGTTAGTACCTATGTATAATACGTTAAGTAAATACGAGGTACAATACGCTTATTGTACTTATGGTATACGAAAGGAATACGTGAATCATACGTGTAGAATACGATACGTATTATAGAATTAGGTTATGACTTAATGATTAATTCATTTGGGTTGGGTTATAAGTTAGTCCAACTAATTGAAGAACTAAGCCCAATGAGTTAGGTGGGTTAAGTCAAAGTCAAGGCCCAATGTTTATTTACTTAAGCCCAATTCACAAAACCGAACCGTGGGTCGAACCGGTGGGTCGAACCGGTGGGTCACCCAATGGGTAAAACCCATGGGATGTCACAAGAGGGGAGGTGGGCCGGCCACCTTGGTGTGCAAGCCAAGCATAAGGCTTGGTCACCAAGTATCTTACTTGGTGACCACACATGAATAGTAAGGAGGTGGGATTTAATGTCTAAATTGCCCTCCATTCTAAATTCTATAAATAGGAAGCTAGGTTGATTCATTTGAGGTTTTTACCAAGACTCAAATTAGATTATTTGAGAGAGAAAAGAGAGCTACACTTGCAAACATACACTTTGGAAGCTTATACTTATATTCTTCCAAGAGATTTCCAAGAGTTCTTAAGGTATAATCCTTATCTTTCATATCCATCTCTTTTTGATTTGTCTTTTGTATTGGGGAATCATAGAGGGATGGTATACGCCTTGTATGAGGGATTAAAGATGACTTACCATAGATTCAATCTCTATAAGTCATGAGGTTATAAAAATAATAAGGTTTGAAATAGTTTTGAACCATGAAAATATGGATAGTTGAGATTGATCGTGTATAAACGATTGGACTCTATCAATCCGTTAGTATTTGCATCTTGCTTGGTTAGGATATAGATATGAAATCCATGGAGTATTCCATGTGATTTGGCTTAGAGAACATTAATAATAAAGTTATGGCGAATTTTACGAAAATAGACGTTAAACGTCGAAAACGTAGAAATCCCGAAATTATAGTCGAAAGTAGTCGTGAGACTTGAAAACGTTGGTTTTCAATGTCAACACGTGAGATAGGGTGTTTAAGAGTTGTGGGTTCAAGAATCGTCGGATTCCGACTTAAAACAAAGAAAACGAGCATTGAACGCTCATTAACTACGAACGTATATAAAATGAACTCAATAGTGAATATGAGTTAACGGATTCGAAAGTGTTTAATTCTTATGTGAACGTGAAAAGGATGTAATTCCTGACTTGTAGGAATTCGAATGGGTCAATTCGGATGTAAAACGAACAAATTAGGAAGCGGGGAGTTTCGTTAGAAAACCAAAACTGGTTTGTCAACTGATGCACAGGCTCGGCGCCGCAGCGCCAAAACCAGTACAAAATGGTGGCGTCGCAGCCCCAAACTCGGCCGAGCACTCTGTAAACTCGCGCCCCAGCGCCAATGTGCCGCGCCCCAGCGCCAGCAGTAAGAAAAAGTTGACCAAGTTATGCTTTAGACTTCAATTGGTTAGGGATCAATCGGAGTTGAGTTTATATACTCAATGAATGTATAAAGACTAATCCTATACTACCTATACTAAGGTATATGATATGAAACTTAGGAGTCTAATGTAAGTAAACAAAATATGTAAAATGAACGAAGTAATACTTTATCAATGAAGTTGAGTCCGGTTAATAAAACGTCCATAGAAAGATAAACCGAAACGAAGGGGAATAAGTCATGTTGACTTTAATAAAGATATTATGTTAACAAAGACATAGAAGAGAAAGAAGCTTGTAGGAACAATGTGATTAGTTGTTTGATAGCTAATTACGGTGTGCTATGTGAATATATCATGTAGATTCTATAAAGGCTGTGGTCAGTCGAGTAAGTTATTTGAAGACGCTGAAAGGCAAGTTTTCTTAACGCTTTTCTAACTTCTAAGTTAGCCAAGTTTTATGTGATTCATTGAACTGAATTGCAAGCTTTGTTGTAAAAGAAAGGGTCGATGCCCGATTTTAACTCGGCTAGACTATTCGTAAGATATAGATTGATGATTTTCCATATTATTCTATATAGAAATGTTAACGCTATCCTATGCCAAGTAATTGGTACGAATGTGAAGGTAAGGTTTGTCTATGAACAAATAAAAGTATTTTTCATCGATATTTCAATGGGCACGCGAGTTTGCCAAAAATATTAAACGTAAATACGTTTAATGAATGTAGTGTTGATCAACATAGAGTACTATAGGCTGATCACCTATAAGTGCTCGTAAGTTATACGGATGAACGGCCTTAGTGCTGTGGACTCCTTTTCAAGTATGAAAACTAAAATTTACTGTTCATGGTCTATTGACCAGTTCAGAATTCCTAATCTATTCTATACATTGGGAATTGATGTTATAAACTGTTATGGTAATATTGATTCATAATACTTCATAACTATTATTCAGTTATGTTGGAATTGTTATATAATTCACGAATGTGGTATTCCTGTTATCCTTGATTAAACTTGTTGAGCTGTCATACTCACTTCTTGCGTGAATTATATAACTGCAGTTAAAGGTGAACGTACTGAGAATGCCAAGAAAGATAAGGGCAAAGCTAAGATGGATGCTTAGGCATTGTGTAATAGTTTAGTAAGTTTGTATGTATTATAACTTATGAACAATGAACGATGTAACCGGTTTATGAACCTGGGAAGGATTATACTTTGATTTTAATAAGAATATAGTAATTACTCTCATTTTGTTATATTTCAATGAGATGATGGTATGGATGTTAGTATAGTGGAGCACCATCTGTCGGGTTGGAAGATACCCGAATTTGGGGGCGTCACATTCAACTAAAATAAAATTCAATCACATTGGTCAATAGTCCATAATCAATCCAATTTATTATCATGCACATCACCATATGCATCAATAATTAACATTCATCTCATGAATAATAAACATTCAATATATATGTTGATATCATTTAATGGGCAAATTTAGTTAGTATAAAATCTAATTTTGAATCAAAATAAACTCCTTTATTTTAATCTAAATTTAAATCAAAATAAACTCCTTTTATTTTAATTTATCCAATTTTGAATAAAATAAACTATTTTGTTTTAATCAAAATCTTTAATCAAAATAAACTCCTTTATTTTAATTAATTATGGAATCCAATTCCAAGTAAAAAAAAAACTCATTTATAAAAGGAAACACGGATTCTCTTTCCTATACACAAATAAACTCTTTTATTTTGAATAATATGAAATCTTATTTCATATCTAAATAAACTCTTTTATTTAAAGAAATTAGGATTCTCTTTCCTATTCACAAATAAACTCTTTTATTTTGAATAATATGAAATCTTATTTCATATCTAAATAAACTCCTTTATTTAAGGAAACATAGAATCCAATTTCAACTCTAATTAGTTAGCATGAAATTCAATTTTAAAATTAAAATATACTTTTATTTTAAGATTAAAATAAACTTTTTATTTTAAACTTAAAACAAATATTTTATTTTAATTATAAAATAATTAAGAATATTATATATATATATATATATATATATATATATATATATATATATATATATATATATATATATAATACATAATATATTATATATATTATAATCCGTATATCTCCCTTGAAAAAGAATCACGTAATAATAGGATATGATACTTGATCTCCTGATAACTTTAGCATAACAAGTTAATATCATACTCCTGATAACTTTGGTACGTGGCCACGCTGCAGGAAACTTTTAAAAAAGACTCACTTGTAACTTTTTAAAATCATCTGCAACTTAAAGACTCACGTGAACTCCTTAATAGGATTTAGTGAATTTTTTTTTAAATAAATTTTATACAACAAAATTATGCCCAATTAAATTATTCTAAACACATATTAATATACATATCAAATTAAAATAATTAATAATTCGTATAAAGGTTTGGCTCTGATGCCACTGTTAGGTTTGTAATATTCATGAACGTAATCAAATTGCACAAAGTAAGCGGAAACGTAGAAAATCAGAGTTTTAAAATTTTACAAGCCATAAACCCGGAACACCCTTTATGCACAATTATTAATTAAATGAAAAAGAAAGAACAAGAATCATACCCTTGAAGATTCGAGCTTCCTCAGGTACAAGTTCACCTCCAATCCTTTTCGCGTTCAACTTGAATCCACCGGGTTTGGTTCCTACCTTTGATAAACGTTAGCCACCCAAGTGTTTGGCCTCTAGAGGTGATTCACCAAGGAAGAAGAAGGATTCAAGAAGCTGGGTGTTTGGTAAAACCCTAGTTTTTCTATCTCTCATAGAAAAGGAGCGTACTCTCCAACAATTGGAATTACGTTTGTTGTCAAAAAATCAACATCAACTCTACACCCCTAATAAGACTCCTCTTATTTATAGATGTAGGCAACACTCCTTAACAATTAAGGAATTGAGTTTTATTTTAATTAATTAAACTCCTTTAATTAATTAGGCTCCTAATCTTATTAGGAATAATTAATTAAACTCTTTTAATTAATTAGCCTCCTAATCTTAGTAGGATATATGAGAGTACTTTTATTAATTAATTCCCAAACTACTTTAGGAACTAAATAATAATAATAGTAATAATAATAATAAGACTCCTCTTATTAATTTATATTTAATATTTCTAAAATATTAAATAATAAATATTAAGCTATTTAATTTATTCTATCACCATAGATTAAATTAAATATATTGAACTTATTATTACGATTATGCCATTAACTTCTTAAATAATTATTCTTCCTTTTATGGTGTGACCCTTTAGGTTCTCCATATTAAACCGGTTGTGAATAAATTAATTAGAACAATTCTAATCTTATTTAAATAAATAAATTAAACTATTAATTTATTTAAATAAATAATATTTATTCTACAATAGGGATAAGCCTCCCTAGCGATTAACGACTTTCCAGATAATATAGATTTTAACATTAATCATAAAAGAACATTTGAGTAAATAGTTACCGTACAATTCAATCCTTCCACCATACAATGTCTCAATTAAATATAAGACATGAAATTACTGTCAAGTCTTATTTTTTAATTATATGTATTTCAACTTTTAAATGCACAACTCCAAATAATGCAAATTAGAAACTCCTTTCTAATTTCATTCTGCCTTGGCCAAGGACTACTGGGTTGTCATTTATCGAATCACATAGGACATTTCTCTTCTTTTACTAGAAGTGGTAAATTCTTTATTGATCATACATTATCTCCATATACAATTTATTATACCCAAGCATTCCCTTTGATATACCCTAAGGGTCTGAAGGAATAAGTCAAAGTATAACTTGTCATACATAAGATACTATGATGATCTCAAGTCCAAGGATCACTTGTACTACTATCACTACCGGAATTCCTATTGACAGACAAGTAAAACTCCATTAGGTATTCCTTAGCGAGCCACGTTCAGTGAACTTATTCTCTAATAAGTACCTACATACTTGCTTTAGTGTCTCCACACAAATGATCATAAGATCAATCATCCTCATCCAATGAGCAAGCAACGTATGTACCAATCTATTCGGATTCACTAATCTCCAATTTAGTAATCCAACGATTGAGAACTATTTTTAGTTTTAAGCTTTCTAAGAATTTAGATCTCATTAGAATGATCATCATCATTATTCTAAAATCATTGCTTAAAACTATGAGTTTATCACATATTATAAAACAACATCATGTAGATAATTAAAAACCTTTAATGAATTAATACTTTTTATTAATAAATGAATAAGATTGTTACAAAGTATATGCTTTATCATCAAACATGATTGGCTTGTGTGCATACTACTTTCAGGTTATTCATCTCAACATTTAGAATACGAGTACACACCAAAGTAAGTTTGGTTTGGGATAAGTTTTAAGGTAATTTAGAGTTTACGAACATCAACTAAGGATTAGTTGAATAAAACTGTAATAACATTATGCTATGAAAAATTTCATAAGTGAATCAACATTGTATACTAAGGTCATGCTTTAGGAATAAATCTAAAAGCATAAGTATTGACTAATGTAACATACCTTGCTTGAACAATATTAAGCTAAGGTTAAAACCTTATTTAGAGTTGAATCTTAAGCATGCAGAACAAATAGTAAGTTGAATGATAAAACTTGTTCAAGATTAGTTTGTTAGAATGTAAAAATTTGCATGCTAAATAACAAGTTAAAGACTGGCTCAATATCAAGAGATAAGGTTTAGGAGCTTGCACAATATAATTAGGGTTAAGACACTTGCACAAAGAAAGCTTGGAGTTAGAAAAACTGGCTCAAAGAGAGTTTAGATACTTGCACAATTATAAAAGTAGAGTTTGAGAACTTGCCTCGTGCGTAGGTTAAACAATTACTACTCACGTTCACCACAAGTCCTACACATACCATATGTATTGACAATACACATTAGTTACACTAATATTAGCTTCATATAGCTCACTAGCAACATCACATCTTTTCATGAACATTACTATTTAGCTTTATTACAACTACTTAAGTGATCATATCATTGCACCACATACACATTAATAACTTGATACAATATCATATTACATGTCCAACATGTTATCATTAGGTTATACTAATACACAAAGGATTGCACTTGCATCCGCGCATCCCGATGCCCTCCGATGGCCTCCAAATACACAACAAACCTACAAATAGACATTTTGACCCCTCATAATGATTTCAAATTGAAAACCTTCAAGAATAAAAGTTATAGGCCTATTCGTCCTCGTTCCGAATCATCTTGAATCGCAGCAATCGGAGTTCATATGAAAACGTTATTCTCATTTTAGTAAACTATGTTCGGTTAGTTTTTTTTTCACAATTTTTGGCTTGACAGAACACCCCCCAGCCGGGGCGGGGGTTTTTGCACTGGGGGGCCCGACGAGGCGGGGGTCAGTGCTGCGATTATGCGATTTTAGCTCTAGAACACTACGGAAAGCCAAATTAGGTCTCCAAACTCCTTTCTAACAACTATACCAACCTACCCAAGGTGTAATAGGTTTACAGAAACATAATCTAATATTTTCTAACACGTTTCTAATCATCTAAACAACATAAACATCCAAATTACAACACTCACTTTCACTGTTTTTGATAAAACTCTATTATTTTGATATTTTCAGCAAAAATCATCACTGTAACTTTGTTTTTCAACCAAAACAATTAATTCCAAATACATTGTTTATGTTAGTCATCTTTTTTTCAATTCAATAGTTAATTTATAATTTAAACAACTACTACAACCTTAATTTTACTTTTAAACTAAGTCATATTCATACATATTCATATAAACTCACTGTAATATGAGTTTCTTCACAAATTACGTACATACATGAATTAATTGACTATTCCCATATATAACTTATGAAAAACAGTTTTATAACAAATAATTTAACATACAAAACCATATACCACACACAATTTATCCTTCACAAAGATTTTTCAAAGAATTTTTGGAAGAGAGGACAACTAAAACTTTTGAAAAATACAAGGATTTAGATGATACCTTGTATCCTAGAAGATGATAACAAGACTTCTTTTTTCCCTCAATTCTTCTCATAAATTCTCTAGGATTCTCTCAATTTTTCTCTGTATTCTTCTTCTTCTCCTCTCTTCTTCTTCTGAGTCTTTCTCCTAACTCTATTCTAACTTACGTACTAACAAAAAGATATAACGTATACTAATAATAATATAGGTATTAAGTATATAATATTAATATATCTATAACTAACATCGGTTATCTAACTTTTAAAAATCAAAAGCCCTAAGGCTTGTTTGGCTAACATAATAAAAATAACTCATTAACTCTTACACCTTGTTTGGTAAACCTAATTAAAATAAATCAATTAATCCTTATACCTTGATTGGTAAAACACCATTAAATTAAAGATTTAATATGCATTAAGACTTGTTTGACTAAAACTAAATTAAACTCCTTTAATTTATTTTAATAACTCCTTTATAGTAAGGTTATTTGTCACCCTTTTATTTAATTAAATTTTAATAATCAATTTAATTAATTACAATTTATTAAATTACTTTAACACATATGTCCATAGCGCATAATTATAACTTTCTTTATAATTATAATTTTAGTTAATTAACTAACACCTCATTTTAAATTACAAATTCAAATTAAAATATAATAATTCATTTAATGATTATAAACTCTCTAACTTAATTATTAAATTAAATTAGTATATTATCTCATAACAATTAATTTTCTTAACTCCTTAATTATTTATTTAACAAATAATTAATCAATCAAGTTAAATCAAATTAAATATTTATTCAACAATAAATACATCCATTAAATATTTATATAACTCAATAAATATTCAAAATTATAATTTAAAATTCTGGATTGTTACATCCTTCCCTCCTTATAAGGATTCTGTCCCCAGAATCACAATTCAAATAAATCAAATCGTCACAATGATTATAACAAGAAATTATGTATCGGTATAATCATGACCTGTAATGTTACAAATGATGTGGTAAAAGACTTCTTTGGCCCGTAGTGCATAGATGGACATGTGTTTGGCATGATCATGACCACTTGTGATACTAACGAATATCCTTGGCTCGTAGTGCATGGATAATTCGCGGATGTGATACTAACGAATATCATTGGCCCGTAGTGCATGTATAATTTGGTGTTTTAGATTATTTATTGAGATGTGTTACAGAGATAAAATATCGATGATGAACTTTTAAATCATAGAAGATAGTAAACATCATGCTCTACTTGACTCTTCTAATAAATTACTTGTTCCGCTGTAGTTAAACTTATTATCTATTGTATTCAATCAGTTTTTACATTGTTGAAGGCTAAGGATAATTTATTCTACATTATCTTAGTCATAATATTCTTTACTGGGCTAGTTGAGCTCACTCTTTTCTTTCATTGTTCTCTTCAGAAAATGAGAATATAGATGGGACTAGTCGAGGAATGGAGTGATGGTCCAAGATGGTGGCTATAGTAGTTCTCACTATTCTATAAAATAGTGTGATAATAATTGTAATGAAGACTCCATTTGAGTTTGGATAATGTCTACGAGACAATATTGGTGTTAAAACTCTCAGCTTATATTTTGTCGTATTCTGCATGATAATTAACAATTGTGTAAATTAAGTTTGTATTTAAATTTTGTACCATATATTTTGTAACTCAGAATGAGTTGTATGTACCTATTTTAGGGGCATCACAATTGGTATCAGAGCTTAGGGATATGATCCTTGGCGTATATCTGAGGCTAGAACTAGGAGGGGAGAGACGAGTAAATTCTTCACTAGTGTGTCCTACCTAAGCTTATTTGTTATTTAATTGGTCGATCAGAATATAGGGATATTATGTGGCATGTTAATTAACTCTTATTTTGTGGCAGTGTTTGAAAATGACATCTAAAAATTTTGAGATAAGCAATGGAGCATGCAACGACCCCAAAATCCATACAAATTAAATCTCAACTTTGGTCGTTAACCATACATTAAATCTCTAATTTTAATTCATTATTCGATATTAAAAACACTAAAATTGCGGAATATTTAAAACGTTTATACATTTCCTTCTTTCTTGCCCTGAATTGCAACCTTTACATTACATCTCTTTGATTCAATCTTATATCACGAATTGCTACAACAAAATGACTATTCAAAGTCTTACATCATAACTAAATATCCATATACATTGGATAGCTCAACTTACAATTCAACAACATGTTACGTTCAAAATATGAAATACATTTCTCATAAAACATAAGTAATCTTCGTGAATATAGATCTCTATAATTCACTTAGCACATATCTTTACCTAAAAATCTCGACCTGCAAAAGTGGTTATTTGCAAGAGTGAGCTCGACACAGCCCAGCAAAATCTAACAGTTTTCATGCATCACATAGCACATAATAGCATGCTCGATATACATCTCATAATAATTAAAGTAACATGGCATACATGCTTTTAATTCACATAGCAAATATAAAGGTTGAGTTCCTTACTCAATTATCATTACTTAGCCAAAATAATGCAGTCATATATTGACTTTAACATTTCATGATTTCAACATGTATAACATATCATGCAATTTAAAACAATTCATTAAATCCACATAGAAAATAGGAACCGAAAGACTTGCCATGATCGTTGTTTACCAATAATAGCTTAACAGCTTATAGTTATCTGCACTTCACGTGCCCTACACAATTATATAATCATACACATCAACTATTAGTCACATAACAACACATAGCAATTGTAATGTAAACTCTACTCCACATCTCATAACCTTTGCTATTAATTAGCACACAATGGTCAATTAGATTGTGTTAACTTTAGACTTATAACTCACTATATTTCTTCTTAGTCAAACTCGAAGTTTAAGTGCTTAAGTCTTGTTAGGACTACTTATTGGTTTTATATTAAATCCATTCTATATCTTATAATATTCATTTCAATGGAATTGAAACACTTTTTAAGTTCATTAACACTTGGCACGGCGTTTCGACGTTCAATCGTCACACGCCCGATTTGCCTCTCTTGTGTATGCTTACTATGTTTCTATAACTTATCTATTACATTATTTATTAATGTTAAGCATCATTATATTTACTAACATACATGTTATGTAACTTAGGACATCATCTTTTATCGTCAGGAGCACTACACATGCATAAGTGCATGCCCGACGCCCTCCGATTGCCCCCAAAAACACAATAGTCCTAAAGAGGACCATTTTGACTACTGTTACAGATCTCAAATTAAAAACCTTAAAGCATGAAAGTTGTAGGTCTACTCGTCCTCGTTCCGGATCATCTTGAACTACCTCAATCGGAGTTCGTATGAGAAAGTTATGGCCATTTTACTAAATGAGGTTAAAACTGTCCGACTCAGACTTCTGTCCCCGCGCCGCGGCGCGACAACTTGGCTAACCAGTGGCGTCTCAGCGCGAGATTGGCGTTGGGGTGCGAATTTCAGGGCTGGGGCGCGAACTTCTGGCCCTGGGGCGCGAATTTTGGCGCCGGGGCGCGATTTTTGGCGTTGGGGCTCAAATTTTGACGATGGGACGCCGAAACTTGCAGAACTCAACCACGAAGAACAGAATAACTAAACTCTGGACTAATTACTACTGCTAACATCTAAATTAAGACGTAAAACTTATAAAGATTACTCATAAATATTTACTTATCATACATATACCAATTTAAAATAATTAAATAATAATTTAAATCCTTGAAACCACAGTTTAAACCCAAAAACTCCATTGTTAACATTTGTTAACACAGTGAGCACTGTAATCATAGTTATAAAACAATTTAATTTATTCTAACTATATTCTATTAAATTCTTACCCAATTCATATAATCACAGTTCAATTTCATGATTATCATACAATACAAGTATAATATTTGGTATTCTACAAACCACGTTTATACATATATGTTCACTGTAATTCCACTTTCTTTTTCTTTAACACGTAATTAATATGAAATCTTATAAGCATACTACACATACAATCACATATCTATATATGCCAGTATAACAATTATAAAAACATAGTTTTACAAGAATTTTGTAAAAAACCTTCTACTCAGTGAAAAAAAAATACACAGAGACATAAATTATATGTGTATCTAGTATTAAGGTCATAGACATACCTTTTCTTATTAAGAAATTCGTGTTAAACTCTTATAATAGCTTATAGAACTCAGCTCTTGTTGCTTCTCTTTCTCAGACTCTCTCAAAATCTTTGCACCCTTCTTTTAGCAGACAACTCTTTTCTTAGACTCAAGTTTAACAATAAGACGTAAACCCAAAACCCAACTGATAACTCAGTGGTAAACACAAGAACGGTTATGGCCATAATAAGCCTAATAATTGACATCGGTTATAAAACGTATAACTTATAAATATATATATTTTATTTATTAATAATTTAAATTTCAAAATCCAAAAGCCGCAGGGCTTTGTTTGGTAAAAACCATTTAAAAGTTAAACACTTAATACCAAATAAGTCTTGTTTGGCACAAATCAAATTAAACTACTTTGATTTATTTTAATAACTCCTTATAACATAGTTATTTGTCACACTTTATTTAATTAAGTTTTCATACTTAATTTAATTAATTCTAATAACAATCCATTGCATAATATAATAATTTATTTAATCATTATAAACTCTCTAACTTAATTATTAAATAAATTAGATTACTATTTCAAAATAATTACTTTCCTTAACTCATTAATTATTTATTAAACAAATAAATAATCAAATCACATCAAATCAATTAAACAAATACTTATTTAACGATAAACACAACCATTAAATATTTATATAATTCAATAAATATTTAAATATTATAATTAAAAATCTAGATTGTTATATCATTCCCTCCTTACAAGGATTCTGTCCTCAGAATCACATCTCAAACCACCCATTCATTACAATCTTCCCTACTTACAAAGATTCTGTCCCCAGAATCGAAGACAAATTAAACAAATAACTAAGAGTAATCTTTCATCATTTTATCTAAATATAGGTTTTATATTTCCTACTACATTCATTACTTCAACAAATTCTAGGTTTTATTTCATAACTTTAACTTGAACTCAATTATATTCTGAATATTATATATCTTAACCCATTCATTTCCTTTTCTAAGGATCGCTATCATAAACACTCGAAATATTACATTCACCATTTCTTCTAAGAATTTCGTCCTCGAAATTTTATTTATTAATTTTTATTCATTCATTCTATCAAAGTAGATTTTACGTCACTATTTCATTCATTCATTGGTTTCTATAACCACTTTCTTTTCATAAAGATCATTATACAATTATTAACTTTTCTATTAAATGTTTCACATTATTCTTTGATAATTCATATCCTTTGTGATAACTCGAGATTTCGAATAATCAAAAATTTGCGAATAAATTTTTTTTTATTTAATATCAATATTAATTATCAATTTTGTGACAAGTATCTGTGATACGAGTCTCGAGAAAGTCAATTTGGGTATTGACTAATAAATTTAGAGTAGAGTTGTACTTAACAGCTTTAGAAATCCTAACCCTATTTTCTGGAAAGGGATTCGATAGAAAATATATTTAAAATAATTATATTGATGAGTACGTATTTGTACTGTATAGAATTTTTGATCGGATAATGTTTGAAATTAATAAAACCTGATAAGAGATTAGAAACCCTAATCTCAGGATTAGAAACCCTAGCGTACCATTGGAAATCCTAATTGTACGTCGAGAAACCCTAAATTAGGAAACCCTAATTCTAATTGGCAAACCTAATATGTGTATTAAACTTAAATATGATTAGAAAACCCTAATTATATTTTTGTTATATTAATTTCTATTTTACAAATCCTAATTGTAATTTAGAAAAATTATTTTTTCTAATTAAAATCCTAATTCGTGGGTTGTAAACCCTAATGACCATTTTGACCCTAATTGCTAAATTAAGCAATTTTAATTAGGAATATTAATCCTAATTAGCAAGATTGAATTTTATGATTAGGAAATATTAATATAATTATCGAATCCTAATTGTAATTTGGAATTATTAATTTTCTATTTTGGAAACCAAAATTTATAAATTTTGAAAATTAAATTGCAAATTTAAAGGGTTTAAACCCTAAAGAGTCCAAACCCTAAACCCTAACCCAAATCCTAAATCTTAAGGGTTTGTGCATTTGTCAAGATTGCCATTAAAATTATTTTGTAAATGACCAAAATGCCCTTTTTCATTTTCTTTAATTGGTAACTTGTAAAAATGCTAGCAACTTTAGTTGTTCAACCACTTTGTTGACTTTGTGAGCACAAATCAGCAACAAAATCGTCCAGCAACATCAGCCATAGCAACAAGTCATAATATATATAGATTCAAGAGAGATAAAAGTCACAAAAATTGCCATTTTGCTCATTTGCTCTCACCAACTCTCTCTCTCTCTCCTAAAGCTCCGAAAATAGCTAGTATATTAGTCCTAGAATCATTCCTTGATCAACCAATATCAAATTAGGAATATCAAGATTTAGAACAAAGAGGTATAAACTTAATTTGACATTTGATCTTATATGCTAAGAAATTTTTTTGTGTTTTTGTGTTTAGAATCTTGCTAATGGATGTTTTATGTTGATCTATGATGATCAAACATATATCCATAGCATCAAAGTGCCTTAATTTGGTGTTTTTCCAAAACTGTTAAGAACACGATTTGTGGTCTGACAAACAAATGTCAGGAGCCACAGATCCGTGTATGTTTATGATTTTTCTTGTTTTATGTTTTGTATTGGTAGCCAGGTATGTGGTCTTTAATCTGAAAGTGGTAGTATAGTCATTAGATGTTTAGATCATGAGTTATTAATGGTCAAAGACCGTTGACCGACGTTGACCAACTGTAAATCTGGGTAACCCAGAATATGTAAAAGCGAGTCTGACAAGCTTTTGTAACGAGTATGTCTGTCGGATTATAAGTGTTATATTGTGTTTATTGTATGAATATTGTAGCTGGTAATATGGAATGTACATATATGCCTTAAAATTCCTTAGATCATCAACATATCGAACGAATCAGGTCTGCGTACCTCGTCTTCTCTAATTTTTTCTTAATGTAAATTCTAACTCCCTCATATGTCCTTCTCCTTGACTGCTGATCAAGGTTTTTATTTATTTTAAATAGTTTTGTAATATAAATAGTTAGAATTAATTTTGAAGAATTTGAGATCAAGGAGCAAGGAGCGCTTGAAGACCCGTTTGTAATGGAGCCCGAATTTAAATGTAATTATTCTATTTAAATATTATTCTCGCACCCCTAGGGTTTGACCTTTTGGTTCACTTGGTGGCTCTAGTGAACCAAACTAGAATAAAAGTCCATAATCATTCCAGGTAGAATATAGTATTCTATATGTGCATGCTTATACTATATATATTATATATTATGCAAACATGCTTCGCATGTTCATTAATATGACGCGTATTTTATATATATATATATATATATATATATATATATATATATATATATATGTGTGTGTGTGTGTGTGTGTGTGTGTGTGTGTGTGTGTACATGCGCGCTAAACAAGTTGAGACAAATTAATTACATGCAAACCCCTCAAATTTTTTATATTAAGTCCTAAGCGTTCAACGATATTTGGAATATCGAATATCGCCTTCTAGCATGATACAAATAATAGAGTATCAATTAATTATTATAAGTTTGTTGTGTCAACACAAGGCTTATCTTCTTTGAGATGTTAATTTTATCACATTTGATGCTTATAAAGAAAATTGAACAATATTGTTTTGTTTTGTCGCCACATGGACAATATTTTTCTTTTTTGAATATATGGAGTGCTAGGTTTGACTTAATTTAAATCATTTTAGTTCGGATGTGCACACACTTGACCATTATGATCTAAGAGGCAAAATACAAGGAGTAGCATAGTTGATGTAATTGACGAGAGTTGTTTACCTATTTATTTATATATAGTTTGTTGTGTCACCACAAGGCTATATACATTTGAAATGGGATCATTATTCTCACTAGCATCTCTTTAATTAGATATTGCCGAACTATATAAGTGAGGGTAATATAGTTTGATAAAAATAGTGGGAGATATCAATTTAAAACAAGACCTAATTTATTTTGGTAATTAATAAAAGAATGTATGCTAAAATGTTGTTAATTACAAATTCATTTACAGAATTTTACAATGTCTAAATTACTATAACTGTAAAGCATATTAGATGCTATTTAATCGGATCGAATTAAATAGATTGGTTAAGGAATTTGAGAATAGTTCTCACGGCTGAAAAGCTATCTTATGTCCTTAATATGCCTATCCCTGCAATGGTTGCAGACAATGCCGTTGAGGAAGAGATTGCTACATTTAGAAAGTGACAAGATGATGCACAGATGGCTCAATGCATCATGCTCGCATCCATGAGTAACGAACTTCAGCGTCAGCATGAAACTATGGATGCTCTTACTATTTTTCTGCACATCGAGTAGTTGATGGTGAGGAAAGTAGGACTAATAGATATCAGATATCTAAGAAGATCTTCCGATCTAGAATGATTGATGACACTATGGTACAGATAAAAGTCCTTAACATTATCAATTTGATTGATCAATTAGGATAACAGGTTTTGACATTGATGGAGAATTGAGCCAAGGTTTGATCTTGCACTCACTTCCGGATTCCTTTTCATAATTGTTGTAAATTTTTCATATGAACAAGCTAGATATTAGCTTCGCTGATTTGCTTAACATGTTGAAAAATAACTGAGAGTCACTTTCCAACCAAGAAAGATCAAGTTTTACTAGTAGAGGCCAATGGATCTTCTTAAAAGAAGAACGATTCAAAGAAGGTAAATAGAAAGACCAAAACAAAGGATAATAAGAACAAAACTGATAAGGATAGCAAATGAATTTGCTTCCACTGCAATAAGCCAGAACACTGGAAAAGAAACTCCGAGAAGCATCTTGCAGAGCTAACCAAAAGAAGCTTAGTGAAGTTTTCGGTTACAATACAGTATTGTTCATGATTAAAATAATTTTTTCTTTAAGTCAGAGTTCTACTTAGGTATTGAATACCGACTTTGGTTAAAATAAATATAGATTTATGAAGGGACCAAACAGAAGTAGAAAGCTAAACAAAGATAAGTAATCCTAAGTGTGGGAAATGAAGCAAAGGTTGCTACATTAGCCATAGAAACTTATAGTTTAACAATGCCTACGGGTAAATCTATTAAGTCAATAAGTTGTTATTGTATTCCAGTTCTTGTTAGAAATATTAATTCCATTTTGTTGTTGGACAATGAAATCTTTGGTATTATATTCAAGAACAATTGTTGTTCTATTTATAATAATAATATTCTGTATAGAACTGGAATATTACTTAATGGATTTTGTATACTTGACTTAAGTGAAAAATTATTTTACAAATTGAACAAACTAGTATAAGAAAAGGAGATGATCATTCAAAGAGTTGAATATTTGTATTTGATGAAATACAAGTATGAATTATCTAAAAGGTTCAAAGAATTCAGAAGTGAAATAAATTGGCAAGTATTAGGATTCTTTTATCAGATCAAGGAAGGAATACTTGTGCAATGAGTTTCTACATCATCTCAAATGGTTTTCTCACAATGGACGCCTCCTAATACCCAATAATTGATTGATATATCTGATAGGGAAATTCGTACCTTGTTGGACATGGTGCGGTCCATAATGATTTTACCGACATTCCAGTATCCATCTGGGGTCATGTCCTAGAAATGGCTGCATATCTACGAAAAAGGTAACCTCAAAATCCGGCCCCAAGACTCCATAAAAGTTATAGACATGGAGGATTCCTAATCATAAGTATGTTAAGATAAGGGGTTGTCCAACTTATGTGAAAATGGTTTCAAAGGATAAGCTTAGGACAAGATTTGACAAGTACTGATTTGTGGGATATCCTAAAGTAAGTTTAGGGTGTATGTTCTATAATCCTACTTAGCAAAAGGTGTTTGTTGCGAAACATGCTGCCTTCTAAGATAAAGATGTTTATCATTAAAGGGGCTAGTGGGAGGATAATAGAATCGTGAAGAGTTCAAGAACCACAAAACACTATAAGTCAAATAAGAGGAACTTGTAGATAGACCTATTGTACCACAACCGAATCGTAAATCTGGAATAGTACCGAAGATGCCTAGGAGGTATGGATTCATCATAGATGATGATGATGATGAGGTACACATCATGGAAGATGATGATCAAGTTATATACGATGAGGTAAGAGATGTAGGCACTCAGAGAAATGGATTGAAGCAAGCTTCTCAAATATGGAACATTCGTTTTGATGAAACAAATCAAAAGAGTTTAATTATATCACAAATAAGAATGAACCTAGTGTGTACAAAAGGGTTAGTGAGAGCGCTGTAACATTCCTAATATAATATGTTGATATACTATGGGTAAGGAATGACATACTAATGCTACAATCAGTAAAGATAAAGTTGTCTAAGCATTCCTTCATGAATAATTTGGAAAGAGTATCTTAATTGGGGATACAAATCTATATAGATAGATTTAAGAGGATGATCGACTTAACCCAAGGAACGTATATTCATTTGATGCTAAAGTCGTTTAGCATTACAAACTCCATGGGATGTCTCATGTTAATGAGCCATGGAGTGTATCTCTCTTAATAGTCCCCATAGACTCATAAAAGAGAGATCGCATGAGTAACAATCATGTATATAATGAAATATACAAGACCTAATGTTGATCAGTCATATTCTGGAGAAGTTTACTATGAGTCAGTGAAAAACATCTTAAAGTACTTAGATGTGATTAAAATTTATGGTGGGTCTAAATTAAAACTAGAGGGCTTAACAGACTCAAGTTTTTTCAGACAGACCAAGACAACAGAAAATCCACTTTAAGGTAAAACGTTACCTTGAACGGTGGTGCAGTGAATTGAAAAGGTTTCAAACAGCAAAGAGTTACTGGTTTAGTGATAAAGACAAAGTATATAGCTATAAATGAAGCTACAAGTTTATTGTTTCAATGAAAAGTTTATTACAAAACTAGAAATAGTTCCTAAGTCTCATTTTGGATATAAACATGTGTTGCGGCACTTTCATTTGATTAAAGGAGTCATTGAAAGATGGAAAATCACTATAGAGATAGTGGACTCTCAAGAACAACATTACATATCCATTAACTAAAGCTTATCCAACAGCAGGATAATCGTCACTTAAAGAAGAAGGGTATGAGATACCATGGTGATTGGCTTTAGTGCAAGTGGGAGATTGAAAGTAGTATAAACACAAGCCAATCATGTTTGATGACAAAGCATATACTTTGTAATAATCTTATTCATTTATTAATAAAAAGTATTAATTTATTAAAGGCTTTTAATTATCTACATAATACTGTTTTATAATATGTGATAAACCCATAGTTTTAAGTAATGATTTTAGAATAATGATGATGATCATTCTAATGAGATCTTAATTCTTAGAAAGCTTAAAACTAAAATAGTTCCCAATCGATGGATTACTAAATTGGGGATTAGTGAATCCGGATAGATTGGTACATACGTTGCTTGCTCATTGGATGAGGATGATTGATCTCATGATCATTTGTATGGAGACACTAAAGCAAGTATGTAGGTGCTTATTGGAGAATAAGTTCACTGAACGTGGCTCGCTAAGGAATACATAATGGAGTTTTACTTGCCTGTCAATAGGAATTCCTGTAGTGATAGTAGTACAAGTGATCCTTGGACGTGAGATCATCATAGTATCTTGTGTATGATGAGTTATACTTTGACTTATTCCTTAAGACCCTTAGGGTATATCAAAGGGTATGCTTGGGTATAATAAGTTATACATAGAGATAATGTATGATCAATAAAGAATCTACCACTTCTAGTAAAAGAAGAGAAATGTCCTATGTGATTCGATAAATGACAACCCAGTAGTCCTTGGCCAATGCAGAATGAAATTAGAAAGGAGTTTCTAATTGGCATTATTTGGAGTTGTGCATTTAAGAGTCGAAATACATATAATTAAATAAAATAAGACTTGACAGTAATTCTATGTCTTATATTTAATTGGGACATTGTATGGTGGAAGGATTGAATTGTACGGTAACTATTTACTCAAAGGTTCTTTTATGATTAATGTTAAAATCTATATTATCTAGAAAGTCGTTGATCGCTAGGGAGGCTTATCCCTATTGTAGAATAAATATTATTTATTATTTATTTAAATAAATTAATAATTTAATTTATTTATTTAAATAAGATTAGAATTGTTCTAATTGATTTATTAACAACCAATTTAATATGGAGAACCTAAAGGGTCACACCATAAAAGGAAGAATAATTATTTAAAAAGTTAATGGCATAATCGTAATAATAAGTTAAGTATATTTAATTTAATCTATGGTGATAGAATAAATTAAATAGGTTAATATTTATTATTTAATATTTCAGAAATATTAAATACAAATTAATAAGAGGAGTCTAATTATTATTATTACTATTATTATTATTTAATTCCTAAAGGAGTTTGGGAATTAATTAATAAAAGTACTCTCATATATTCTTAATAATATTAAGAGACTAATTAATTAAAAGAGTTTAATTAATTATTCCTAATAAGATTGGGAGCATAATTAATTAAAGGAATTTAATTAATTAAAATAAAACTCAATTCCTTAATTGTTAAGGAGGGTTGTCTACATCTATAAATAAGATGAGTCTTATTATGGGTGTAGAGTTGTTGTTGACTTTTTCACAACAGACGTGATTCCAATTATTGTAGAGTACGCTCCTTTTCTATGAGAGATAGAAAAACTAGGGTTTTGCAAAACATCCATCTTCTTGAATTTTGTTCTTCCTTGGTGGATCACCTCTAGAGGCCAAATAGTTGGGTGGCTAACGTTGATCAAAGAAAGGAACCAAACCCAGTAGATTCAAGTTGAATGCAAAAGGATTTGGAGGTGAACTCGTACCTGAGGAAGCTCTAACCTTCAAGGGTATGATTCTTGTTCTTTATCTTTTCGTTTAATTAATAATTGTGCATAAAGGATGATCCGGGTATATGATTTGTAAAATTTTTAAACTCTAATTTTCCACGTTTTCGCTTATTTTATGAAATTTGATTGCATTCATGAATATTACAAACCTAACACCCTATAAAACTGGTGCCGCTCCTGGCATACTGTCTATTACGAATTCGATCTCCCTATCCGGTGGAAGACCCGAAAATTCACTTAGAAACACATCCGTGAATTCTTTCACTATAGGTATTTGTTCCATGGTCGCTTCCCCTCGCTGGGTATCAACAACATGGCGCAGATAACCTACACATCCCTTCCTTAATAATTTCCTAGTTTGTGTCTTCGTAAGATAACACGAACGTCCCGGCGATTTATTACCGTAAAATACTATTTGAGGTTGGCTCAACGTTCTAATATTAATATATTTCTTCTGACAATCTATAATTGCCCCATGGTTAATCAACCAATCCATTCCGAGAATTACATTGAATTCTCCAAACTTTATCGGTATCAAATCTACCGATAATTTACAACCCCGTATGTCTACGCAACAACTCCTATGAATATCTTCAACAGGAATTATCTCTTCGTTTGCTACCTTAATCTTTAAAGGTATAGGCAACTTTTCGGGAAGTAATCCTAATCGTTTAGCAAAATCACATGCTATAAACGAATAAGTAGCACCCGAATCAAATAGCACGCAAGCATTTATGTCGTTGATCGGAATAATATCTGCACTTACATCCCCTGATGCCATCGCATCTTGGACCGTCATGTTAAAGGTACGGGCCATCGGCCTACTCGATTACGTTGGACAACCAACAGCTAACTTACTGCTATTAGCACCCTTATTCCCATTCGTCACCTTCTTCGGGCAGTTCTTTACCATGTGGTCAGTTAACCCACACACAAAGCATCCGTGGTTTTTCTTCGGACTTGGACAGTTTTAGGAAAAATACGCCCTTCATGTCCACAGTTGTAGCATACGACCTTACCCTTGAGACAGACTCCTAAATGAGTCTTCCTGTAACGTCCCGAAATCCGGTCTATCTTCACACCCGGATTCCGTACGTCACGAGTACATCACTCATCCAACATACATCATTATATATTGAAATATAACAACATACATTCTTAATTCCCAGGTTCTCAAAACCTTATAACCTTTCTCATTACAAATAATGATAATTACATTAGTCCTTTCATCTTACAAGAGTGACTTTTATCCGCCACCAAGGATACATACAGTTCATTAAACTAGTCTATAGTTTAATTCATCTTTCTACATTACAAGTCTTCACTTGATCTTCACACACATTCACATACTGAATGACACTTGGTCTGGATACCGCTTAGCTTGATCTTTACGGGATCCTTAAGTTCTTTCTAACATCGTTCGCTGAAAATGTTTTTCATTTAAATCAAGTGTGAGCATTCAATTGCCCAGCAAGTCATCACAGTTTGAACAAACAAGTTCAGAATTCAAACATTTCTTTAGAACTTCAATAATCGAATAAAGGTTATGAAGCAGCTTGAATAATAGGAATAATCTCGATTCCTATCATCTTAAAACCATACTCACTTTCACTTTGAAATATTTTCATTCTTCTACCTTTTTCATACACATTCTGTCTGGCTAGAATCATCAGCACAGACTTAACAATAACGGTTCATGAATAAACCGAGCATACTTGAATTGAACAGTTTGATCACAAAACAGTTCTTGCCAGTTTCGTATATACCTTCGCTCTCTGAAGGAATTGTTTAGACCAGCTCCCATATGTCAACCATCAAAGGTTGCGATTGTACTACAACATAACTTCTCTTAACTTATACGAACCATTAAACTATAATGTTCGTTAAGTCAAACTTATATTCCTTACAGCTTTCTGGAAACTAAATGCAATACCTCATGATTCATTCTGTATCGTCTAAGTCATACAGTCTTTTGTACACTCGGAACGATCATTCAATGTCAATACTATGAGGTCATAGTGTTAACCATTTCATATGAATTTATTCATATCTTCAAACGTCCAGTTCCTTCCACTCAGAACGTTTATCCAAGTTATACTTATTAACTCGGCTTCTTAACGTTATACGTTATTATCTTCAACTTAATTTCTTCACCGTTCACGGCTAAACTTAGTCTTCATTACATCACGGTTAAACCATACACGGAGAGTAGGTTCTGCCTGTTTAACACTCGCTTACACTTAACCCTTACGCTGGTTAAAGTGTTCAGCGCTTACTTTTCATTCTATCATTCTCATCCGACTTATATTCGGCTTTCAGTAATCTTATTACCGTTCGTTACGGCTCTCTTGATACCATTCGTATCTTACTTACTACCTTCATCAACGTCTATGTCATACAACCAGGGTATACTTAGAACGTTCGTCAAACGCGAATACGATTTACGAAGATCGTTTACGCATTCAATCACGTTTACATTGCTCGTCTCTTAATCTCTCATTCAACCTTTACTCAGGGTTTTTAATTGCTTTTGATTGTTATCCATCCCATGAACCCCATGTTCATTAATCTTTCTTAACGTCAAAGCCATACTGTTCGTTGTATGCTAAGACTGATCGTTCTTCGCAACAACGTTGCGTTCATAGCGTCTAAACACTTTACACTTATCTCCCCTTACCATGACATAACATCGAAATGTTATTCATTACCTTCACCACTCAACGTCTAAGGAGTCACAATCATAACAATCCCTTACGTTCGTTCATTACGACTACGGTCCCTGGATATTGGTTACGTAATCTATTGCTTACATTCTCTATTTTTTATTCTATTTTAATCTTTTCGTTCAACCTTTATTAAAGGTTTAAGACACTTGATTAAGTGTTACATTAGTTGAACATTATGTTCTTTATTTTTCCTTACATTTCCCCCAAGAGCTGAGCAGTTAAAAGCCCTTCTCTGGCTTTTTCCCTTCACTGGCGCCGCGGCACCACTCCCTTCTATTCCTCTCGTGCTGCGGCGCGACCTACTTCTTTCTCTTCTCTTCCCGGCCTGGCGCTACGGCGCCAAGTCCCTTGCTATCTCCCGCACTGCGGCGCCACTCTCCAGAAGTGTATGGCCAAGCTCGCGCTACGGCGCCACCTTTCCAGGCATGACTCGCGCTGCGGCGCCGAGCATGAAACCTAGAAATTTTATCTAAGTTTTTCATTAATTTTGAGACACGTACTTTACGATCTCACAACTTCTTCATTATAACTCGGAACGAGGTCGTTCCAAAGCCATTCTCTTCCTTATCTTATGTACTTTGATTACCCATGAACAGAACTTCGTTCAGAATCCGTTAACATGCCATTCAATTGGCTTAATCTTCACTCTTCGTTCATTTTAACGTTTTTAACGTTCTTCGTTCGTTCGTCCGTAATTCAATCATCCGAACTCGGAATTCGTTCGTTCTTGAGTCCACGACTCACATTTTATATGTTCTCTTACATTCTTATGAAACCCTACACATTCGGGTTCATTTACTAACTTTCTAATTCTCGTTCGTCTTTTACGAAATTTTGTCATAACTTCGTTATAGCTCCGTTTTAATCCGTTCTTCATGAACGTTTCTAACGTTCTTAACCAAGCAATAAGTATCTAACTTATATGCGATGGTTTTAAACTTGTCCATCAAAAACAATTACACTACAATGGTTTTAAATTTGTCCATCAACAACGTTCTTCGTGTTCTTCGCGTGTTCTTCGTGTTCTTCGTTCGTTCTTCATTTTAATCGATATTTTGGATTACGATTCTACTTTTTCTTGGAATTTGATGTTATAGAACACCATTCCTTACTTATTTGACCTACTCATTCATAAAATTCATTCGGATCGCTCAAAATCCTCACAAATCTTATACTTCCTTAAGAAATTTATAAAATAAATTTCTAATTCTTATTTCTTCATTTTCTTACGATTTCAACCATATGAAATCTTTCTCAATATCTTTTACTCCTTATTCTCATTAAGTTATGTTTTTAAACATAAAAACTTAAAAAAAATAAATAGAAGAACTAGGGTTCGGATTACCGTTCTTCTTTAATCCTCTTCAGTTAGACAAAGCCAACGATTTGCTAGCTTTTCTATTTCTCGATCACTTTTGATCCGAGCATTCATGCTCATTCTCTTCCTCTTCCTCTTCCAACCGAGCTCTCTCTCTCTCAAGTGTAGGATTTTCAAAAATCCCATTCAAATGAGATTAAGCTTCCTATTTATAGATTTTCAAGGCTTAGGGTAATTTAGTCATTTCGCCCCCCACCTCCTTACTATTCACACCTCCTCCAACACTTAGCCACCAAGTTAACTTGGCCACCACCCTTACTTGGTGGCCAAGTGGCCGCCCCTCTTGCTCCATGGGTCACCCCATGGGTTGCCCCATTGGTTATTACCCATCCGTTTACCCACCGGTTCGATCCACGGTTTCTTTTCTTGGTTTGGGCCTTAACCCTAATTCTTATTGGGCTCAACTTGGGCTTGATTTCACAAATCATTGGGCTTGACATAATCTAAGTCCAATTAGATTCTACAAAGTCCATGAACTCAAAGTCCATTAAGACTAATCGTATTCTACACATTCCATTCTCGTATTCTCGTATTCTCTTCGTATATTGTTCGTACGATATTCGTATTATACGTCGTACTACTCTTCATACTATACTCGTATAATAACTCGTATTATACTCATATTTCTCACGCATAATAACCCTAATTATTATACGCGATCATAACATTCTCGGAACTCACTTTCCTAAACCATTAGGTTTTGAGTCCGCAGGTGAAAACTTCGTTTTTGCCGTAACTGAAATATTATTGAATATTCCATCACGTCTCAGAATTAAACGTAATCTATAACTTCTCGGAATTTCAAAATAAATCTCCGAGCAGAAACTGATGAATAGTGCATATTTCGTCTTTTTCTCCGAAAAATATTTTGTTCCCGGAAAAATTTCATTTTCATCTTGAAAATTCTTACTCGTTCAATCTAGCTCGTAGCCTTCCTCCCGATTAATAATCATTCTAGGTTATAGAACGATTAATAAACACATAGCACGTAATAGTATTAATAAAAATATATTTTATTAATAACTAATTCTTTAAACTTAAATTCTGGACAAACCGAATTTTCGGGTTGTCACACTTCCCACAGGTTTTGCAGGCCTCCATCCTTCTCTTCGGATCACCTTGTTTCACTCCGGTATTCCCAGAGTTAAACCCTTTCCATTTCTATCCTTCGCCACTCCCGCTGGCTCCTTCTATCTTCACTCCCCCATCAACTTTTCCCTTATTCTTCTTGTCCTTGTGGTACTGGATTAAAGACTCGCTACCACCTTCGGCGATTATTGCCTTCTCTAAAATAGTCCCAAACGAAGTACTTTGGAACACATATATCCAGTTATAGAGCCAAGGTTTCAAGCCCTACTCGAACCGTCGAGCTTTCCTAACCTCGGTGTCCACTTGGTGTGGAGCAAATCTCTCTAGTTAGTTGAACTTGTCAGCGTATTGGGGAACCGCCATCTCCCTTTGTTTCAAGTCAAGAAACCGTATTTCCATCCTTCCCTGCATACTCGTGGGAAAATAGTTCTCGTAGAAAATCTTCTTGAACTTTACCCACGTCAGATTCTCGATACCAACCCTAGCTTGATTGGCCTCCCACCAAAAGTTGGCCTCTCCCTTCATCATGTTTGTTGCAAAGGCAACCTTTTGACCCTCATCGATATTTGCAATAACAAATGTCTTCTTAATTTCTTTTACCCATGTTTGGGCTTCTATATGGTCTGTAGTTCCTTTGAACTCCGGCAGACCAACACTCTTAAAATCATTAAAAGTAGTAGCTCGTACTACTCCTGGATTTACGGGGATATTAGCCCCATTTCTATTAAACACTGCTGTTAACAAGTTAACAAATTCCTGCATCGAGTTAACCGGACCTCCCTCTGGTAGATTTACATTAGCGTCTTGATTACGTTGTCTCCTTCTTGGCGGCATTTCACTGTTACAATAAACAACACATTTCATTATTATTAATTTCTCGTTGGTTAGTTATTATTCATGATTAAACAATAACTTCAACTCATCACTCAACATGTTCCATAAAAAGGATTATATTAATTCATTTCTTGCAGTATAATACTACATCGTTCGCAATACACAGCCTAAGCTGATTACATTACTATCCCGCAATTGCTTTCCAAAAATTGGAATTTACAAAAGACTACCCTTTGGTATATAAAAGAGGATTTTACGTCACTACTAGATACACAATATTTACATATCTAAAACTACTCTAGACACTACTAGATTACATCTGTCGCAAGGCATTATCAAAATTCGCGGTGGTAAGACCGGTAATAATATCACGACTGATAGTATGCCGAGTCTGCCCAACCTCTATTGGATACTCAGCTACCTGCTGCTGGAAATCCTTATGAGAACTCCTATTAATATAGGACATCTTCCCTATCTTCTATTTCTTAGCCTTTAGCTCCAGCCCGATATTAAAGACCTCTTATTTTAGCTCGTGGACCTTGTCCTTGGCTAAAACTCTCTCGTCATGTTCCTACTCCCACAAAGACTCCAAATTGGCCTTATCCTCCAAGACAGCATGGAGTTCCTCTTTCAACTCATTTACCTCCTTACAATACTGGATGTTTCTATCCAATACTGCCAAGAACAGTGCTCTCATTGACTCCCTTGGAGACATTTCTTCTTCAGGTGCTATGGTGTTAAATGACACCACCTCCACCTCCTCTTCCAACATGCCACCGAACATAGATATAAGGTCTAGGCTCTCTGAATCTCCAGACTCAACTATCACCACTTCAGGCTCTACTGCTATAGGATTCAGTATAATCTCTACTTAATTCACCGACCCTTCACTGACTACATGTATATCCCTATACATTTCATTTCCTCCTAACATCTACAATAAAATAAATAGTTTGATTAGTACACGTCAGTAGAATAATAAAAACACACTAGTACAAACTACCAAATAGACAACACTTAAATCATAATGTTTTTATAAAAAACGTTGTGGTATTTTTTTTACAACGTTTTTTAACAAAATATTGTAGATATATATGAAAAAACGTTATCTATTTAAAAGGGCATATTTTAGTTTTAAACTAGATAACATTTTTTTAAAAACGTTATGTATGTTAAAAAAAAGGAGGTTAAAATAATCTAAGTAGTACTAATATATTTTCTGCCATTATGGATGGTTCTAGTTTTTCATACGGAGGAACCTCGCTCTCTTCTCAGTCTTCCCTCATTCTTACTACGGTTTTGCAGAGAGAACCCCAAAATGGCGACTTGGATCCTTTCTCAATCTATTCTCGCTCTTACGCATCCTTCTCCATCAAATCATCACCCTCCGCCCTCGCCTCTCTTCCTTCTTTCTCATCCCTTCGCCTTCGCCCTCTTGTTTTCGCCGCCATCTCTAGGGTTTTAACATACTTACACAACTGTTACTAAAGGTAACGAGTTTTCTGTTGATTGATAAATATTTCATCTCTCCTCATTTCTTTTACTCTTTGATTCTAGGGTTTAAGCTTGTACTCGATTTACTATGGCGCCGGATCCAAACAGTGCCAGCGACAGGGGAACAACCCGAGATGAGGCATCAGTCAAGGTTCCTGCCAAGGACCCTAAGAAGAAGGACGAAAAGAAGGATGAGGATCTCGTAAGTTCCTTGATTTGTTTGGTTATGTTGATGAATTTCTTCGTTTTTGCTTTGGAATTGTTAATTTGATTGAAACTTGTGGGTTTATAGTCACCAATAACCAAGCCATCAGGTTTCTGAGCTTATCGATTGTTGAACCTCGATCTTGCTTTATAATTTCAATATTGGTCTTATAATGTATGGAAGTCAAACTATAAATTAGTTAGTCAGTTTTGGAGTCCAACATTTTCTTATAGTCAATAGGCTCATTTTGGTTTGGCTTTGTGGTTCTCTCTCGTAGTTTTGCTCTTTGAAGGATCATACTTTCTAGTTTTGAGTTTTGTACACCAATTTATCTTTTCCTATATAAACATTGTTGTCCCCAAAATCAGTAACTCGTTCTCCCTTATTGATGCTATATTTTTGGGTTGATCATGCCCAAACCAGTCATATTCAGACCTTATTTTCTTCAAGAGATCTTATTCAATTTCTTGTATGCTAAATATGTGACTAATATTAACCTACATGACATATCTAGTCTGAAAGAAAAATTATTATCCTGTTTGAAATGATAAGTCTCTCACCTGGTATGATCTGCCGAATTTAATGATCAATAAATTTCTATTTGATGAATGATTATTTTTTATTCTTTTTCTTGTCTCTTTTTCTTCTGATAGATATTGGGAATCATTCATCCTCGAATAGCAGAGAACTTCAAATTGATGGTGGAAAAGTGAACTTGCTGGAACCTTCTTTATACATTGGGGTGCTGCAAGAAATTGGACAGAGATGCAGCTCAAAGGTATGCAATGCCAATGATTTCCAATTTTGAGCAAAGGTTTGCACCTTGTTTTGAGGTTCACTATATGTTGTTCAAATGTAGGTTGAGTTCAGGTCCGTTACAAGTACCAGCGAGAATTTGCAGTTTTCTGTTGAGGTTAGTGGAATATGTGCTTAACTTAGCAAAAAAAAAAGTGCTTACTTATAATTATGAGCATCTGTTTCATTTGTTCATCAAGTCTTTCTTGAATCAACATTATTTTAAACTTATGTTTGTTTCCCTTAAAATGGTGAAATAGTTATTCTGATTCAGGCATCACATAAGTAGTATTTTTTAATTTTTGGTATGAACAAGTGTTAAAATTTAATTTTTAGTACTATGAACATTTTCTGGCCCTTTGGAACTCAGGAGGTGATTAGCATGTCAAAATTTCTGTTTGGATGATTTTTTTCCTTGCTTTAATAGCTTGCACCAAAACTTTAAACATCCATCTGCTTATTCTATGCAATATATTTATATCTATTGCTATCTTGCAAGAGGTCATACCTGATAGGAACTTTCCATCTTCAAGTACCCCAAAAAAATGGTAATCAAAATGTGAAATTTCAATTCCAGTTTGAATGTGAAGCTATGGAGTTCTTATTTATATTATTTGAATTTTTGTTACATTCCTTTGTGTAAGGATGTAAAGTGTTTTTTTTTGGTAACGGTTGGAATTTGATTCCTGAATTCCAGTATTGTGAAGCTGTGGAATTCTTATTAGTATTGGATTTTCCTGTAGCAGTTTATAATTGCATGATTGTTCCATTCCTTAGCATAAGCATGTTATATATTAAACACAATTTATAGTCCAACCTAATATGCTCTCTGTGACAACCCGAAAATCTGGATTGTCCAGAAATTAAGATTTAAAGAATTAGTTATTAATAAAATGAATTTTTAGTAATACTATTTTGTGCTATGTGTTTATTAATCGTTCTATAACCTAAAATGATTATAAGTCGGGAGGATTCTGGCCACGAGCTAGATTGAACGAGTAAGAATTTTCAAGACGAAAATGAAAGCTTTCCGGGAACAAAATATTTTTTGGGGAAAAAGACGAAATAGGCACTATTCATCAGTTTCTGCTCGGAGTTTTATTTTGAAATTCCGATAAGTTAACACGATTACGTAAAATGTTGAGACGTGATGGAATATTCAATAATATTTCAGTTATGGCAAAAACGAAGTTTTCGCCTGCGGATGTAAAACCTAAGGGTTAGGGAAAGTAATTTTCGAGAATTTTAATGAGTACGCGTAATAACTAGGGTTATTATGCGTGAGAGATACGAGTATAATACTAGTTATTATACGAGTATAGCACGAAGATTAGTACGACGTATAATACGAATATCGTACGAGTGATATACGAAGAGAATACGAGAATGGAATGCGTAGAGTACGATGAGTCTTAATGGACTTTGAGTTCATGGACTTTGTAGAATCCAATTGGTCTTGGATTATGTCAAGTCCAATGATTTGTGAAATCAAGCCCAAGTTAAGCCCAATAAGAATTAGGGTTAAGGCCCAAACCAAGAAAAGAAACCGCGGATAGAACCAATGGGTAAACGGATGGGTAAAAACCATTGGGGCAACCCATGGGATGACCCATGGGCATGTGGGCCGGCCACTTGGCCACCAAGTAAGGGTGGTGGCCAAGTAAACTTGGTGGCTAAGGGATGGAGGAGGTGTGAATAGTAAGGAGGTGGGGGGCGAAATGACTAAATTGCCTTAAGCCTTGGTTTTCTATAAATAGAAAGCTAGGTTTTCATTTTTTAGGATTTTGAAAATCCTACACTTGAGGGAGAGAGAGAGCTCGGTTGGGAGTGGGAGAGGAAGAGGAAGAGGAAGAGCGTGAGCATGAATGCTCGGATCAAAAGTGATCGTGAAATAGAAAAGCTCGCAAATCGCCGACTTTGTCTAACGGAAGAAGATTAAAGAAGAACGGTAATCCGAACACTAGTTCTTCTAATATTTTTCTTTAAGTTTTTATGTTCAAAAACATAACTTAATGAAAATAAGAAGTAAATGAAGTTAAGAATGATTTCATATGGTTGAAATCATGAGAAAATGAAGAAATAAGAATTAGAAATTTATTTTATGAATTTCTTAAGGAAGTATAAGATTCGTAAGGATTTTGAGCGATTCGAATGAATTTTATGAATAAGTAGGTTAAATTAGTAAGGAATGATGTTCTATAACATCAAATTCCAAGAAAAAGTAGAATCGTAATCCAAAATATCGATTAAAATGAAGAACGAACGAAGAATGCGAAGAACACAAAGAACGTTGTTGATGGACAAATTTAAAACCATCGTAGTGTAATTGTTGTTGATGGACAAGTTTAAAACTATCGTGTATAAGTTAGATGCTTATTGCTTGGTTAGGAACGTTAGAAACGTTCATGAAGAACGGATTAAAACGGAGCTATAACGAAGTTATAGCGAAATTTTGTAAAAGACGAACGAGAATTAGAAAGTTAGTAAATGAACCCGAACGTGTAGGGTTTCATAAGAATGTAAGAGAACGTATAAAATGTGAGTCGTGGACTCAAGAACGAACAAATTCTGAGTTCGGATGACCGAATTACGGATGAACAAACGAAGAACGTTAAAAGCGTTAAAATGAACGAAGAGTGAAGATTAAGCCAATTGAATGGCATGTTAACGGATTCAGAACGAATTTATGTCCATGGCTAATCGAAGTACATAAGATAAGGAAGAGAATGGCTTTGGAACGACTTCGTTCCGAGTTATAACGAAGAAGTTATGAGATCGGAAAATAAGCGTCTCAAAATGAAGTCAACACTTAGAAAAATTTTCGGGAAGAAGGACTTGGCGCCGTTATTGTTAAGTCTATGCTGATGATTCTAGCCAGACAGAATGTGTATGAAAAAGGTAGAAGAATGAAAGTATTTCAAAGTGAAAGTGAATGGTTTTAAGATGATAGGAATTGAGATTATTCCTATTATTCAAGCTGCTTCATAACCTTTGTTCGGTTATTGAAGTTCTAAAGAAATGTTTGAATTCTGAACTTGTTTGTTCAAACTGTGATGACTTGCAGGAAAATTGAATGTTCATACTTTCTTTAAATGAAAAATATTTTCAGCGAACGATGTTAGAAAGAACTTAAGGATCCCGTAAAGATCAAGCTAAGCGGTTTCTAGACAAAGTACCATTCAGTATGTGAATGTGTGTGAAGATCAAGTGAAGACTTGTAATGTAGAAAGATGAATTAAACTATAGACTAGTTTAATGAACTGTATGTATCCTTGGTGGCGGATAAAAGTCACTCTTGTAAGATGAAAGGAATAATGTAATTATCTTTATTTGTAATGAGAAAGGTTATAAGGTTTCGAGAACCTGGGAATTGAGAATGTATGTTATATTTCAATATATAATGATGTATATTGGTAGAATGATGTACTCATGACATACGGAATCCGAGTGTGAAGATAGACCGGATTTCGGGGCGTTACAGGTTGGTATCAGAGCTGATAGGTTATAAACCTTAGGTATGAGTACCTAAGACTATAATCGTAAAGAGAAGGATAAGAAGATCACCAGGTGATTATAGTAAATCGTAGTAACAGATGATCTGTTAAACGATGAATGATTTATAGCTAATGCTATGAATGAATGGTACTACGAAGTAGTACGGGAAGAAGAACTCAGATTGAGTTGAGAAGGATAGCATACAAATTAAAGAAAATTCGTATTAAGTAAAGAGAAATTTAGAAGTTGTAAGATTTCAATTGAGGACTCAGGTAATGGCTGAGTTATATGAACTTTTGTATGGGCAGAGGTTTATGCTTGGTGTAACTACTCAGTTTATTACCGTGATAATCATTGGAATTGGTTGCGCTATCAAGATATATATGACGAGAAGGTGAATATTTTCTCATGTATATACTTGGTAGGTAGAGAACGATAAGATTAGGTACGAGTTCTTGAAACTCATACTTATGGTAAGTTCGTGACTCATAATAATATGGTATATTTTTGAATGTTTCAGCGAATGGACGCCTAAGGTCTGTCTGGATGTTCTTAAACTCATATTGTAAGACCCCAAATTATTAATAAATAAAATTTAAATTCCCTCTATTTATTATTTTGAAATAGTAAGTGTTAAATTGATTAATGAGGTTAGTTATGGGTAAAATGCGCAAATATTTCAAATAAGCAGGTGGTTATAAAATATTCATTGTTGTCGGGGAATATTCGTTTGGTCGTGGAATATTCTTCCCGTCGGGGAATATTCGTACGACGGCGCAGTCTTTTGTGGGCCCCATAACGGAAAGCGATTGGATGAAGAAAACGACAAGTATATGTTGTTTATTAATAACGGCGTAGTTACCGTTAATACTGTTGGAATACCCGGTGGTTAAAACACAGTAATACGCGTTGTTAAACAGTAGCACACTGTATTGCACCAATTATTGATTCTTACGTAAGAAGGCACTACTCAATAATGGTTACAGTAATTACTGTTCAGTATTTTATTTTATTGATTCAATAATTGCTGCGTTGATATTTTATATTACTGTTGTTTCAATAATTGTCACTACACAGTATTTCCCATTATCAGATCAATAATTCATATTATTTGAATAATATTATTAGATAACATTATTGGCAATGTCTAGAAAGTTCTGTCTAAGGAGAGGTTTGGTCATCTAATTGCGCGCCAGTAAGGAAAAATCCTTATTGGAAAGCCCCCTCTTTCCTGGGAACGGCCTGGTTGTCATAAATGTGATTCTGTAATATTATTTGTGAATAATTAATTATTGATTCATATGATAAAGAAATATTTTTTTTTTGTGGATATAAATGAGGGATATATTTTTGTGATTAAAAATGAAGGAGTTAATGTTGAGGTTTTTATCAGTATTTTTGTCGGAATGGAGGTATTAAAAATCAGGGTTTTTGAGATATTTTGCGGGAGTTATAATTTTTAATCCGATCGTTGGATCGTGGTAATTTTTGGATATGTTATACATATATAAGTTGAGTATATGTCCACAAATTTTGAACCGTTAAAAATGAATGTATGATTTATTATGAATTTTACGAGATGACTGGTTCAGAAATTGTTGAATTTTTGGAGTTAATCATTTTGGTAGAAAATTCTAGAATTGGTGGGCCCCACTCTTGGTTGGTGAAGAAATGTGCTGAGATTTTTATTCAAATGTGGTGGGTGGGAATAGTAGCAGGTAAAGCCATCAGGTTGCAGGTTAAGTCTGCTTCGGCGTGCTAATATTTTCCTATAAATAGAGGGCTAAGTTAGAATTGAAAATCACACCAGAAACAAGTTTTCTCTCTCTCTCTCTAGATTATTGAGTGTATTTTGTGAGTATTTAGATACTTTGAGAGTTTCTATTCATCAGAGCAAGTGTCTTTCAGCCTTATACCGGTATTCCAACCAGAAGTACTGTCTTTACGAGGTAAGGGATGTTATTTTATTCAAAAATGATATTATTTCTTCAATATCATTATGTCGAAATATTGGTTGGAAATTTTTATCAAATTTGGAACTTTTCACGTCGGGGTTACTATTCATGAGTTACTATTCACGAGTTACTATTCACGAGTTACTATTCACTGAAAAATAAAATTTTCTTCTTTTCGTCCAAAATATCTATTCTGGGTACTAGCTTTGATTGTATCCATGTTTTGATCATTCTTGAATTCTACTTCACTATGAATAATTATAAGGTATTTTTGGACATGGATAAATCGAAATACGAATCCTTAATATTTGTTATTTTGTTTCACTGGATTCGTTTTTTTTAAGATATTTTTCATCATCCTCAGTCCTAAATGATGATATTACTGAATATCTTTGGCCCGTAGTGCAAAGATGAATGATTAACTGATGAATATCTTTGGCCCGTAGTGCAAAGATGAACAGGTGTTGAGATGAACATGACCGACTGGTGATACAAATAAATATCTTTGGCCTGTAGTGCAAAGATGAATATTTGATTAAAGATGGTTATTGATTGCTGTTACAGGGATAAAATATTGATGATGGACTTTTAAATCTTAGAAGATAGTAGAACTCATTCTCTACTTGACTCTTCTAATGGTTTGTTGTTTCCGCTGCAGTTATTGATTTAAAACTTGTTGTCTATTGTATTCTATTAGATTTTTCCCTGTTGAAGACTAACGATAATTTGTTCTGTATTATCTTAGTCATAATGTTCTTTACTGGGCTAGTTGAGCTCACCCTTTTCCTTTTTGTTCCATTTTTCTCAGGAGGCGAGAATGTAGCGAGTTACTTTAGTAGTCCTCACCATTTTTGTGAAATAATGTATCAATAATTGTAATGAGGACTTATTAGAGTGTGGATATTGTCTAAATGACAATATTTGTATTTAAACTCACAGTTTTTGTGTTGTAATAATAAAGATGTAGTTGTTTTTGTACCATGTATTTTGGCGACTCAGAATGGGTGTTGTATACCTATTTTAGGGGCATCATAGTTGGTATCAGAGCTTAGGGATATGATCTCTGGCGGAGATCGGAGAATAGAACTAGGAGGGGAGAGACGAATAAATCCTTCGCTAGTGTGTCCTACCTAAGCTTATTTATTGGTCAGTCATAATATAGGGGTATTATGTGATTTGTTAATTTATTTAATTAACCCTTGTTTTATGGCAGTATTTGAGAATGTCGACTGAGAATGTTAACAGTTGAGTAAATGAGACCGTGGAGACACCGGTGCTTACCAACGAGGAGAACGTGCAACAGGCTGGCAATGTTCTTCCTGTGAACAACACCAATGAGCAGATGATGAACGATGGAATGTTTAGAAGTTTTTTACAATTCATGCAAAACCAGACGAGGGAGACTCGTGTTCAAAATACAGGAGGAAATGATAGCAATTCACGGTTTGTCACAGCCAAACAGTTCAAAGAATTGGGACCACCAGAATTTAAGGGAAAGCCAGATCCGATCATGGCGGAAACGTGGGTCAAACAAATTACCAAGATATTCGATGTCTTGGGATGCACGGAAGAACAGAAGGTTCCATTCGCCACCTTTATGTTTCGTGGCGAGGCAGACTACTGGTGGGAGTCTGTGAAGTGTACCCATCCAGCCGCACTCAGCATGTCTTGGGAGACATTTCAGAAACTGTTCAATGATAAGTACTTTCCTGAAAGTATTCGTCATATGAAGGAGGTAGAGTTTATTAGACTAGAGCAGAATAATATGACGGTATCTCAGTACGAGGCGAAGTTTGCAGAGTTGTCCAGGTTTGCACCTCATTTGGTGGAGAATGAGGAACGTATGACGAGGATGTTTTTGAGAGGTTTGAAACCCGGCATACGTCAATATCTCATTTCTCATAAATTTTCTCTATTCAGATATTGTCAACAGGGCTCAATTATTAGAGCGAGATAACGAGTACGGTCAACTGAGGGACCACAACCAGGATCATATCGGTGACAGCAGTCATCAGAACAATGATAACCAGCGGAGAAAGAAAAATACAGACAAGAACGACAATCACTCTGGTGGTAATCGTGGCTATAAAAATAGAAGAAGCGAGTCGGGAGGAGATTTTAAAAAGAGGAGATTCAACAATGACAATACGAAGACGTCAGCACCAGCAGCAACTGGTTCCAAGGGAGGAGAACGACCACCGATTATATGCTATAAGTGCGGAAAAGGACATATCAGCCCAAACTGCCCACAACAGTTTAAGGTATGTTATAATTGTGGAAAGGAAGGACATATCGCTCGAGATTGCACTATAGCAAAACCAAGTTTAGCGGGGATGGTGACTCAAAAAGCTGTCCCAGAAAAGATCAAGTCAACGGTTCCTGGAAGAGCGTTTGTCGTGACTGGTCAACATGCGAGGAACCCAAACGAGGTGATCACGGGTAAGCTAATCATAAATTCATGCGAAGTTTATACCTTATTAGATACCGGTTCTACCCATTCTTTTATCTCTCCTGCTTGTGCTCAACGCTTAAACTTGACTCCGGAGAAGTTAGACTTTGATTTATCTGTGGAGACTCTGTTAGGAGAAACTTTCATCACATCCACTGTTTATAAATCTTGTGTGATCCAAGTTGGCACCATCACCTTACCTGTTGACCTTATCTCTTTAAAGATACTTGCTTTTGATGTGATTTTAGGGATTGATTGGTTAACTACTCATCATGCCAAAATTGATTGTTTTCGTAAGGTTGTTAGTTTTTATATTCCTAACCAACCTGTTGTACGAATTCAAACAACTAAGCCATTAAAATCAATCACTGTTATATCAAGCCATAAAGCCATTCGTTTATTAAAAAATGGATGTCAAGCTTTCTTAGCCCATGTTATGGATTTGAATAAAGACACGTCAAATTTGAATAATATTCCTGTTGTTATTGACTTTCTTGACGTATTTTCTGAAGAACTTCCCGGTCTACCCCCGGAACGAGAAATTGAATTCTTTATTGATCTTGAACCTGGTACAGAGCCCATTTCTAAAATCTCATATCGAATGGCTCCTATTGAACTTCAGGAGTTAAAGGTCCAACTACAAGAGTTGTTGGACATCGGTTTCATTCGTCCTAGTATATCTCCTTGGGGTGCTCCTGTTTTATTTGTAAAGAAGAAAGACGGGAGTATGCGACTTTGTATTGATTATCGGGAATTAAACCATGTCACTATTAAGAATAGGTATCCGCTACCTCGTATTGATGACCTGTTTGACCAGTTACAAGGAGCACAATTCTTTTCAAAGATCAATCTTCGTTCTGGATATCATCAGCTGAAGGTTAAAACTGAGGATATTCCAAAGACTGTCTTCAGAACTCGGTACGGGCATTATGAGTTCCTAGTCATGTCTTTTGGATTGACTAATGCTCCTGCGGCTTTCATGGATATGATGAACCGAGTATTCAAGGATTATTTGGATCAGTTCGTTGTTGTCTTTATTGATGACATCCTCATATATTCCAAAAGCCGTGAAGATCATGAGCATCATTTGAAGCTGGTACTCCAAAGGCTGCGTGAAAATAAGTTATATGCTAAGTTGAAGAAATGCGAGTTCTGGCTTGAGGAAGTAGCTTTTCTAGGGCACGTGGTGTCAAAACATGGAGTATCTGTTGACCCGGCGAAGATTGAAGCAATACAAAGTTGGGAGCAACCAAAGACGGTGACCGAAGTACGTAGCTTTTTGGGTTTAGCTGGTTATTATCGGAGATTCGTGAAAGGGTTTTCTCGAATCGCTATTCCGTTAACTCAGCTGACTCGGAAAGATATCAAATTCGTATGGAGCGAGGAATGCGATAAGAGTTTTCAAGAGCTTAAGAGGAGACTCATTTCGGCACCTGTTCTGACAATACCATCTGGTTCGGATGGATTTGTTATCTACAGTGATGCTTCAGGCAAAGGGTTAGGATGTGTTCTCATGCAACATGGGAAAGTCATAGCCTATGCCTCGCGACAACTCAATGAATATGAGAGGAATTATCCTACTCATGATTTGGAGTTGGCAGCAGTAGTTTTCGCGTTGAAGATCTGGAGACACTATCTGTATGGGGAGAAAGTGGAGATCTATACAGATCATAAAAGCCTCAAATATTTTTTCACCCAAAAAGAACTCAACATGCGGCAGCGACGTTGGCTCGAGCTGTTGAAAGATTACGATCATACCATTCAATATCATCATGGAAAAGCAAACGTAGTAGCTGACGCATTGAGTAGAAGATCATATGCGGGTACGAGTGCAATATTGTTAACACAAAGGCCCATTTTGTACGACTTGCAAAGGATGGGGATAGAGATGAAGACTCCAAGTACCCACATGATGATATCAAATATACGAGTAGAACCGACTTTAATCGATAAAGTTAAAGCTGCTCAAGCTACGGACATAGAGCTGATGCGTATGAAGAAGAAAGTGCAAGAAGGTTCTATTCCAGAAGCAAGAATCGATGAAGAAGGAATACTTCGAGTCCACTCCAGACTTTGTGTTCCTAACAATTCTGATTTGAAGTACAAGATCATGATGGAAACACACAATACACCATTTGCAATCCATCTTGGAAGTACCAAAATGTATCGTGATCTTCGACATACATTTTGGTGGAATAATATGAAGAGAGAGATTGCAAAGTTTATCTCGAGGTGTTTAACTTGTCAACGTGTAAAGGCGGAACATCAAGTGCTAAAGGGTCCATTGCAAACACTTGAGATTCCGAAATGGAAGTGGGAACACATTACCATGGATTTCGTTACGGGTCTTCCCACGGTTTCTCAAGGCATAAATGCTATTTGGGTTATTGTTGATAGATTAACCAAGTCTGCTCATTTCTTGCCGATACGGGAGACTTATTCCCTTGAACGTCTTGCTCGTATATACGTAGATGAGATTGTGAGACTGCATGGCATGCCAGTATCCATAGTTTCGGATCGTGACCCAAGATTCACTTCAAGATTTTGGGTTAGTTCGGCATACCATCCTCAAACGGACGGACAATCAGAGAGGACTATTCAAACTCTTGAAGATCTATTAAGACTTTGTGTCCTAGATTTCAAAGGGAGTTGGGATAAGTACCTACCATTGGTGGAATTCTCTTACAATAACAGTTATCAGGCAAGTATAGGTGTGGCCCCATTTGAAGCATTATATGGACGAAAGTGTCGCTCTCCAGTATGCTGGGACGAGGTGGGTGAAGCAACATTGTTGGGACCAGAGTTGGTATGCATGACTACAGAGAAGATCCAAACGATTCGACAACGTATACAAACGGCACATGATCGACAAAAGAGTTATGCGGATCTTCATCGAAAGGACGTGAAATTTGACATTGGGGATCATGTATTGTTGCGTGTGGCTCCATGGAAAGGAGTTACAAGATTTGGGAAGAGAGGAAAGCTCAATCCACGATTTATTGGTCCATTTTAGATTCCTGACCGAGTAGGAAATGTGGCCTATAGACTCGCGTTACCTCCAAGTATGTCTCGTGTTCATAATGTTTTTCATATATCTGTGTTACGTAAATATGTGAAAGACCTATACCACGTTATTGAGTTAGAACCGGACGAGATAGCTGAAGACTTAACGTACGAAGAGGTACCTGTCAAGATCTTGGATAGAAAGGAGCATGTCCTACGCACGAATGTCATACCACAAGTTAAAGTTTTGTGGAGAAACCATGCTATTGAGGAAATGACCTGGGAGTTGGAAACGGAAATGAAAGCGAGGTATCCTCATCTTTTCGAAACACCAGGTACGTACGTCAATTTCGAGGACGAAATTTCATAAGAAGGGGAGGTTGTAAGACCCCAAATTATTAATAAATAAAATTTAAATTTCCTCTATCTATTATTTTGAAATAGTAAGTGTTAAATTGATTAATGAGGTTAGTTATGCGTAAAATGCGCAAATATTTCAAATAAGCAGGTGGTTATAAATATTCATTGTTGTCGGGGAATATTCGTTTGGTCGTGGAATATTCTTCCTGTCGGGGAATATTCGTACGACGGCGCAGTCTTTTGTGGGTCCCATAACGGAAAGCGATTGGATGAAGAAAACGACAAATATATGTTGTTTATTAATAACGGCGTAGTTGTTACCGTTAATACTGTTGGAATACCCGGTGGTTAAAACACAGTAATACGCGTTGTTACACAGTAGCACACTGTATTGCACCAATTATTGATTCTTACGTAAGAAGGCACTACTCAATAATGGTTACAGTAATTACTGTTCAGTATTTTATTTTATTGATTCAATAATTGCTGCGTTGATATTTTATATTACTGTTGTTTCAATAATTGTCACTACACATTATTTCTCATTATCAGATCAATAATTCATATTATTTGAATAATATTATTAGATAACATTATTGGCAATGTCTAGAAAGTTCTGTCTAAGGAGAGGTTTGGTCATCTAATTGCGCGCCAGTAAGGAGAAATCCTTATTGGAAAGCCCCCTCTTTCCTGGGAACGGCCTGGTTGTCATAAATGTGATTCTGTAATATTATTTGTGAATAATTAATTATTGATTCATATGATAAGGAAATATTTTTTTTTTTTGTGGATATAAATGAGGGATATATTTTTGTGGTTAAAAATGAAGGAGTTAATGTTGAGGTTTTTATCAGTATTTTTGTCGGAATGGAGGTATTAAAAATCAGGATTTTTGAGATATTTTGCGGGGGTTATAATTTTTAATCCGACCGTTGGATCGTGGTAATTTTTGGATATGTTATACATATATAAGTTGAGTATATGTCCACAAATTTTGAACCGTTAAAAATGAATGTATGATTTATTATGAATTTTACGAGATGACTGGTTCAGAAATTGTTGAATTTTTGGAGTTAATCATTTTGGTAGAAATTTCTAGAATTGGTGGGCCCCACTCTTGGTTGGTGAAGAAATGTGCTGAGATTTTTATTCAAATGTGGTGGGTGGGAATAGTAGCAGGTAAAGCCATCAGGTTGCAGGTTAAGTCTGCTTCGGCGTGCTAACATTTTCCTATAAATAGAGGGCTAAGTTAGAATTGAAAATCACACCAGAAACAAGTTCTCTCTTTCTCTCTCTAGATTATTGAGTGTATTTTGTGAGTATTTAGATACTTTGAGAGTTTCTATTCATCAGAGCAAGTGTCTTTCAGCCTTATACCGGTATTCCGACCAGAAGTACTGTCTTTACGAGGTAAGGGATGTTATTTTATTCAAAAATGATATTATTTCTTCAATATCATTATGCCGAAATATTGGTTGGAAATTTTTATCAAATTTAAAACTTTTCACGTCGGGGTTACTATTCACGAGTTACTATTCACGAGTTACTATTCATCAAAAAATAAAATTTTCTTCTTTTCGTCCAAAATATCTATTCTGGGTACTAGCTTTGATTGTATCCATGTTTTGATCATTCTTGAATTCTACTTCACTATGAATAATTATAAGGTATTTTTGGACATGGATAAATCGAAATACGAATCCTTAATATTTGTTATTTTGTTTCACTGGATTCGTTTTTTTTTAAGATATTTTTCATCATCCTCAGTCCTAAATGATGATATTACTGAATATCTTTGGCCCGTAGTGCAAAGATGAATGATTAACTGATGAATATCTTTGGCCCGTAGTGCAAAGATGAACAGGTGTTGAGATGAACATGACCGACTGGTGATACAAATAAATATCTTTGGCCTGTAGTGCAAAGATGAATATTTGATTAAAGATGGTTATTGATTGCTGTTACAGGGATAAAATATTGATGATGGACTTTTAAATCTTAGAAGATAGTAGAACTCATTCTCTACTTGACTTTTCTAATGGTTTGTTGTTTTCGCTGCAGTTATTGATTTAAAACTTGTTGTCTATTGTATTCTATTAGATTTTTCCCTGTTGAAGACTAACGATAATTTGTTCTGTATTATCTTAGTCATAATGTTCTTTACTGGGCTAGTTGAGCTCACCATTTTCCTTTTTGTTCCATTTTTCTCAGGAGGCGAGAATGTAGCGAGTACTAGTCGGGGTATGGAATGATGGTTCTAGAAGTTACTTTAGTAGTCCTCACCATTTTTGTGAAATAATGTATCAATAATTGTAATGAGGACTTATTTGAGTGTGGATATTGTCTAAATGATAATATTTGTATTTAAACTCACAGTTTGTGTTGTAATAATAAAGATGTAGTTGTTTCTGTATCATGTATTTTGGCGACTCAGAATGGGTGTTGTATACCTATTTTGGGGGCGTCACACATATTGTTGTGGATAGTTCCTGAACTCATAATATTTGGTAAGTTGATGGACTGTACTATGGTATAGGAATGTTTAGACTGAAAGTAAGTATTTTCAGTAGACTTAGCATTGAAGGTGCTAGAGAAGATTAAGTATTGTCGCAGAAAGACAATGAAGGAAGATGGAGAATAGGATATTCCAAATCCTCTAGCTATGCTAGATTTCGAATTTTTTTGAAATCGTGCTGATGTGCGCATTTTGAAAATGAAAGAATTGGTTCAGCTTTTGGAACCAATGGATTTTAAAAGAACTATTCTTGGTATGTCTATGCTAATTTTTTCAGCTAGACAAAAATTGGTTTAAAATATCAAAATGAATTTTATATCATCCGTGCATTTGATGCAACGATGGTAAAAAGATGGAGTTGTTAATGCAATTGAACCTAGTGGGATGTGATCTTAGGATCAACAAACCACTATGGTAAGATGTATAATGACGAAGTCATAAACTGACGAAGTCCTCAACGTACTGTGAAGAGTACGGTATCATGACGTCATAAAACGTTTTGATGTATTGCGAAAAGAATTTAAAGAAGTAGTCGATGTCAAGTGAGTTGACTAGACGAATATTTCAAGTTGATGACCAATTTATTGGTATGGTCTAAGCTAATTGATTTGGCTAAGACAAATGGTATGTCATGTTATAAGAAAATCGAGCTTTCTTTGAGAACTTGTGCCAAACCAAATTGTTTTGGTGCGGAATCTAATGATTTAGTCTGAGGAGAACATGGAAGAGGTAGTTTACCTTCTTAGTGATTGTAAACTTACCGTGGAAAGAAAGGTTTACGGCGAAAGACTATTTAACCTAGTAAGAGTTCATGGTCAATTTGACCCCTCAGCAAAAGTATGAAATGTTTTAAAGGAATCTTTATATTCCTCGTTATTCCTTCTACTTCATGATTCTTGATAAGTTATGAAGGGTAGGGAATGTTTGAAAGATAATAACTTCTTTGAAGAGAAGTTGAGAAGAAGAGTAAGTTAAAATTTCGAGGACTAAATTCTGTGAAGAAGGGGTGAATGTGATGACCCGGGAATGGGTATGGTTTGAAGAAATTCCGAGGACGGAATTTTTATAAGTGGGGAGGATGTGACAACCCGGAAATCCGAATTGTCCAGAAATTAAGATTTAAAGAATTAGTTATTAATAAAATGAATTTTTAGTAATACTATTCTGTGCTATGTGTTTATTAATCGTTCTATAACCTAAAATGATTATAAGTCGGGAGGATTCTGGCTACGAGCTAGATTGAACGAGTAAGAATTTTCAAGACGAAAATGACAGTTTTTCGGGAACAAAATATTTTTCGGGGAAAAAGACGAAATAGACACTATTCATCAGTTATGCTCGGAGTTTTATTTTGAAATTCCGAGAAGTTAACGATTACGTAAAATGTTGAGACGTGATGGAATATTCAATAATATTTCAGTTATGGCAAAAACGAAGTTTTCGCATGCGGATGTAAAACCTAAGGGTTAGGGAAAGTAATTTTCGAGAATTTTAATGAGTACGCGTAATAACTAGGGTTATTATGCGTGAGAGATACGAGTATAATACTAGTTATTATACGAGTATAGCACGAAGATTAGTACGACGTATAATACGAATATCGTACGAGTGATATACGAAGAGAATACGAGAATGGAATGCGTAGAATACATGAGTCTTAATGAACTTTGAGTTCATGGACTTTGTAGAATCCAATTGGTCTTGGATTATGTCAAGCCCAATGATTTGTGAAATCAAGCCCAAGTTAAGCCCAATAAGAATTACGCTTAAGGCCCAAACCAAGAAAAGAAACCGCGGATAGAACCGATGGGTAAACGGATGGGTAAAAACCATTGGGGCAACCCATGGGATGACCCATGGGCATGTGGGCCGGCCACTTGGCCACCAAGTAAGGGTGGTGGCTAAGGGATGGAGGAGGTGTGAATAGTAAGGAGGTGGGGGGCGAAATGACTAAATTGCTCTAAGCCTTGGTTTTCTATAAATAGAAAGCTAGATTTTCATTTTTTAGGATTTTGAAAATCATACAGTTGAGGGAGAGAGAGAGCTCGGTTGGGAGAGGAAAAGGAAGAGCGTGAGCATGAATGCTCGGATCAAAAGTGATCGTGAAATAGAAAAGCTCGCAAATCGCCGACTTTGTCTAACGGAAGAAGATTAAAGAAGAACGGTATCCGAACCCTAGTTCTTCTAATATTTTTCTTTAAGTTTTTATGTTCAAAAATATAACTTAATGAACATAAGAAGTAGATGAAGTTAAGAATGATTTCATATGGTTGAAATCATGAGAAAATGAAGAAATAAGAATTAGAAATTTATTTTATGAATTTCTTAAGGAAGTATAAGATTCGTAAGGATTTTGAGCGATCCGAATGATTTTTTTGAATAAGAAGGTTAAATTAGTAAGGAATGATGTTCTATAATATCAAATTCCAAGAAAAAGTAGAATCGTAATCCAAAATATCGATTAAAATGAAGAACGAACGAAGAACGTGAAGAACACGAAGAACGTTGTTGATGGACAAATTTAAAACCATCATAGTGTAATTGTTGTTGATGGACAAGTTTAAAACTATCGTGTATAAGTTAGATGCTTATTGCTTGGTTAGGAACGTTAGAAACGTTCATGAAGAACGGATTAAAACGGAGCTATAACGAAGTTATGGCGAAATTTCGTAAAAGACGAACGAGAATTAGAAAGTTAGTAAATGAACCCGAACGTGTAGGGTTTCATAAGAATGTAAGAGAACGTATAAAATGTGAGTCGTGGACTCAAGAACGAACGAATTCCAAGTTCGGATGACCGAATTACGGACGAACAAACGAAGAGCGTTAAAAGCGCTAAAATGAACGAAGAGTGAAGATTAAGCCAATTGAATGACATGTTAACGGATTCATAACGAATTTCTGTCTGTGGCTAATCAAAGTACATAAGATAAGGAAGAGAATGGCTTTGGAACGACTTCGTTCCGAGTTATAACAAAGAAGTTATGAGATCGGAAAATAAGCGTCTCAAAATGAAGTTAACGGTTAGAAAAATTTTCGGGAAGGACTTGGCGCCGCAGCGGCAGTCATGCCTGGAGAGGTGGCACCGCAGCACGAGCTCGGCCATAAACTTCTGGAGAGTTGCGCCGCAGCGCGAGAGATTACAAAGGGTTCGGCGCCGCTGCGCCAGACCAAGGGAAGAGATAGACATAGGTCGCGTCGCAGCGCGAGAGGAAAGAAAGGGCACGACGCCGCAGCGCCAGTGCAGGGAAATACCCAGAAATAAGATCTTAACTGCTCAATTTCTCGGGGGATGTGCAAGAAAGAAGTATGAACATATAGTTCGCATAATGTAACACTTAATCAAGTGTCTTAAACCTTTAATAAAGGTTGAACGAAAAAATTAAACGAGATTAAAAGACAAAGAATGTAGATGCGGGGGACCGTAGTCGTAATGAACTAACGTGAGGGATTGCTATGATTGCGACTCCTTAGACGTTGAGTGATGAAGGTAATGAATAACATTCCGATGTTATGTCATGGTAAGGGGAGATAAGTGTAAAGTGTTTAGACGCTATGAACGCAACATTGTTGCGATGAACGCTTGGTCTTAGCATACAATGAACGGTATAGCTTCGACATTAAGAAAGAATAATGAACATGGGGTTCATGGGATGGATACCGATCAAAAGCGATTAAAAACCTTGAATAAAGGTTGAATGAGAGAATAAGAGACGAGCAACATGATTGAATGCGTAAACGATCTTTGTAAATTGTATTCGCGTTTGATGAACGTTCTAAGTATACCCTAGTTGTATGACTTAGACGTTGATGAAAGTAGTAAGTAAGATACGAATGTTATCAAGAAAGCCGTAAGGTAATGAACAATGTTGATTAACCGTGAACGGTGAAGAAACTAAATTAAAGATAATAACGTATAACGTTAAGAAGTCGAGTTAATAAGTATAACTTGGATAAACGTTTCGAGTGGAAGGAAATGGACGTTTTAAGGTATGAATAAATTCATATGAAATGGTTAACGCTATGACCTCATAGTATTGACATTGAATGATCGTTCCGAGTGTACAAAAGACTGTATGACTTAGACGATAAAGAATGAATCCTGAGGTATGGCATTTAGTTGCCAGAAAGCCGTAAGGAATATGAATTTGACTTAACGAACATTATAGTTTAATAGTTCAGATAAGTTAGATGAATTTAAGTTGTGGTATAATCGTAACCTTTGATGGTTGTCATATGGACCACTAGCAAAGACACGATGCGTGCTGAGTCCTAGGAGAGTTATAAGAAGAAGATAAGAATGTATATCATCAAAAATGCTAAATGTATGAATAAGACATCTCAGTATGTCATAAAGTCGTAGTCTGGTAATAAAAGTTAGTCGCGTAAGCTTAAATTACAAGAACGCGAACCTTAAGAAGTAAAGTTAAGTAAACCAATTCGTAAGTCAAGTATATGACTAATTGGTGTACGTGTTATTTTCTTATGTGCTACATAGGAATATGAATGAGCAGTTCAGCGTAAGCTGTAGCTGTGCGTAAGGCAAGTTTCCTTACTTCATTCATATTTTAAATGAATGCTAGTTTCTTAAACTTCTCAGATGTTGAACTTGAGAAGTTCTGTCTATGTGCGAATGTGCGATATTTGTACAAGGTGGTAGAATGTATGAGGCCTTGTGCCACAATGTGAACACTTCGGTGTTTCTATGAAATAAACTGTTTTGTGATCGAACTGTTCAATACAAGTATGCTCGATTTATTCATGAACCGTTACTGTTAAGTCTGTGCTGATGATTCTATCTAGACAGAATGTGTATGAAAAAGGTAGAAGAATGAAAGTATTTCAAAGAGAAAGTGAGTATGGTTTTAAGATGATAGGAATCGAGATTATTCCTATTATTTAAGCTGCTTCATAACCTTTGTTCGGTTATTGAAGTTCTAAAGAAATGTTTGAATTCTGAACTTGTTTGTTCAAACTGTGATGACTTGCTGGGAAATTGAATGCTCACACTTGCTTTAAATGAAAAACATTTTCAGCGAACGATGTTAGAAAGAACTTAAGGATCCCGTAAAGATCAAACTAAGCGGTATCCAGACAAAGTGTCATTCAGTATGTGAATGTGTGTGAAGATCAAGTGAAGACTTGTAATGTAGAAATATGAATTAAACTATAGACTAGTTTAATGAACTGTATGTATCCTTGGTGGTGGATAAAAGTCACTCTTGTAAGATGAAAGGAATAATGTAATTATCATTATTTGTAATGAGAAAGGTTATAAGGTTTCGAGAACCTGGGAATTGAGAATGTATGTTGTTATATTTCAATATATAATGATGTATGTTAGTAGAATGATGTACTCGTGACGTACGAATCTGGGTGTGAAGATAGACCAGATTTCAGGGCGTTACACTCTTAGTTAGTCTTACTGCAAACATTGGATAATGAGTCCAGGAGATAAATTGTTGGAGGTGTTTAGCTGGGATGACCAGATTTTATCTTTTTGTAGTTTGAATCTAAATTATATTCGTTGTAACTTGTTAACTTTATTTAGTGTTTCTGTTTTACCATCGTTTGGCCTATCCGAGGAAAGCTTTCATACAGCTAAAGCCATGTGGGGTAAAATGGCACAGGTAATGATTTGATTGCAGTGTTGCTATATCATCCTTTCTGAAGTTGCCACTTCAATCAGAATTTTGTCAGTTTCTGTAGGACTATATCGGATTGTAATAAATTTAATTTTGCTTAGAACTCGTACTTGTTCGATAACAAATTGCTATGGTTTCTATTGCACTTAATTAATCATGTTATCAAGCACTTCTTTCCCCATTAATGGCCTTATCTTATTAAGTAATGAAACTTTTAGCACAGTACCTGAAAATAGAATGCTTCTTTAAGTAATTTTTATGTTCGTTCAATACTTATAATGTCCTTTTTGATAGGGATAACTTCAATGCTGGACCAAGCATGCCTCCATCACCTAGAGAGACACGTTGTGCTGCAGTTTCTGCTTCGGCATGGGTTGAACCTCATGGAAAGTGCACTGTTGCATTTGCTCTTGCATGGTCATCCCCCAAAGTTAAATTTTGCAAAGGAAAATCTTACCATAGGTAATTTTCTACTGCATAATTTTTTGGTTTCGTTTGTTCTTTGCTGAATTTTTTCAGCGGGGTGTGTAATTTTGCACTATTTAATTGCTACTCTGTCAATATCCTGTTTGTAGAATCATGTTTACTTAAGTGGGAAGTTTTTATCCCTCGTTCAGTTATTATTTGAATTAGATGAAATTTTTATCTTGAGCTAGTACATAAAATTACACCCATGTCTCATTTGCTCTCAAATATTGATTTTACAACATAGAACTTTACATTTTCTGGGTACCACACTATTTTTGCATCCATTAGAACTCTTAACACGGTCATTTATGCAATCTTTTGTTTTTATATCTGATGCCTACTTGCGTCATTAATACACAAGATAACATTCCTTAAAGGTACAATGGTTTTAACTATATTATGCAACTTGATGCACGTTAATGCTGTTGATTGAGAAATTGTTGGGCGTTTTATCTGTTGCAGGAGGTACACTAAATACTATGGCACTTCTGAAAGGGTTGCGTCGAAATTGGTCCATGATGCTTTAACAAGTGCATACGTACTTATGTAGCTGTAGTTAACCTTTGGGGCTTGAGTTTACATGGTAGATAATTTAAATTTTTGTTTGTGAAATTATGAGCAGGCCGAGAAGACAGTTACAGACAGTACTTTTAGAATTAGCAGAAGTAGTAGCACAAGAGAAGTCCATGTTGGAAGACTCCACTCACCCATCAAACCTGCTTGTAAATCGTAAAGAGGAAGTAAAAATTACAGATTTGGTGTGAGTGCAATGCTAGCCAACTCTATGGGTCAACGTAATACGTTCGTTGGGACTTACAATTACATGTCGGTGAGTGGAGTCATCATCTTTAAGTACACAGTCTATTTGCTTCTTCAGTGTAATTTATATTGAAAAGTGAATTTGAGATGTATATATGGATAGTTTGGTATATATTTTGTGGATGTAGTAATTTGAAACTGTAAACGAATGGTATTATTGGGATATATTTTGAATGGTTGATATATTTTGGCTTTAAATTTAAATGAGAATTTAGACCTTTTAGCTATATATCATGACATTAGCATATTGCAGGTGCATTGGTAATGTAGGTGAATTATAACTTTTTTTTAATCTACATCATTTTAAAAACGTTTTGTAAATGTGCCTAAACGTTGTCTGATATACTAAACAACATTTTTATTCAAAAAACGTTGTGGAATCATACTTTCTACAACGTTTTTAAGCATCTGTTAATTTTTGAAAAACAAATCTACAACGTTTTTTCCCTAAAAAACGTTGTGTATTGTGCTTAACTACAACGTTTTAAAAATATTGTGTAAGGGTGTCAAATAGATAACACCCTTAACTTTACGTTTTTCTGACTGAAATCACAGCATTTTTTTCGCGTTGTCTATTTACTGTTTTGTAGCAGTGACACATAACATATATAATGCATTTTTATAGGGTTAATTTTCATTTTTTTTTCTTTGACTCTTCTTAAGGTGATGACTTGAGGTTCAAATCCCCCCTAAAGTTTTATAACCTACGGCTCTGATACCAACTTGTGATGCCCCAAATTCAGGTATCTTCCAACCCGACATATGGTGCTACACGGTGCTACAGTTCACACATACATTCAATTAAAATGCCTCAAAAGAACGAATATGTCTTATATATATTTCAAAATAATATTTCCTTCCCAGGTTCTTTATAATCAATACATAAGTTCTTTGTCATAATATCAAATACATTACAACATTAAACCTATACTATTACATAAATAGTTCAACGGTCTACCTTAGCTTTTTCCTTATCTTTACCGAATCCTTTGGTCCATTCGGTCTTAGCTGCATTTATATGGTTCAAGTAAGAGTGAGCATAACTAGCTCAGCAAGTACAACAATTCCATTTAAATGACATGCTTGAAATATAGGAATAGTATATCTTCAATAACTTAACAATAGTTACGAAGTACTATCGATAATTTAAAATAGCACTTCACTTTTCTTTAAAACGTTTCACAATGAATAGTATTCAGTAAAACATCAATTCTAGTCCAAGACCATGAGCATTTCATACTATATTTGAAAAGGACAACCCGACACTAAGTCCGTAAGTCTGACATATCTTACGAGCACATTTAGGTGATCAACCTATAGTACTCTATGTTGATCAACACTGCATTCTTTAAACGTATGTATGTTTAAGTTGTGGCAACCTCATGTGCCTGTCGTTTGACGACAAAACATTTTAGCATACTCAGTCTTCATTTAAAAACCACACCAATATAGTTTGGTAAAACATTGACAGTACTTTGATAGATTATAAGAAATCCAACATAACGTAAGTTTAGCTGAAAGAATTGGCTCTGACTTCATCATACATCAATTCATGTGTAAGAATACATGAATCACAAAGCTTGCCCAGATTGAACTGAAATAAGGGTTAGAACACTTGCCTTCAGTGTCTGCTACTGTTTATTACATGTTCACTTTAAGTCCTTAAGGTCTCTACAATATGTATCACATAACGTAACACATTAGGTCATGAATAAACATACATGGTTCCTAATGAATCTTACCCTTATTCTCAATCTAATCATGTATTAGATTTGTTACTATTGGTTCTGACTTTCTATTATAGTTTACATTGTCATTACTTTCACGTTCAATTGTTTATCTTCAACCTTTAGTTATCATAGTTAAGTTTTAACAATGTCTTAAACAATGTTACTTCAAGCTTTAGTTCATTACTAATTAGTTAACTTTCCTTCTTTACTTACAAACTCTCCTTACTAAGCAATCCCTAAGGCTGGCGATGTGGCGCCAGCTCCCCTTCTTTATATCGCGCTGCGGCGCCACACTTTAGTGGCTACAGACCGGACTCGGTGCTGCGGCACGAGTCCTAGCGTTACCTGCTGCGTTGCGGCGCAAAACTCCAATAGGTCTTGGCTTTTCTTGGCACTGCTCGGCGTTGTAACCCCACCTTTTAGCCTTGGGCTGGCGCTAACTCTATGCACCAGAAAATTTTACAGTTTTGCTAACACAACGAACTTTCCGGACTCCAAATTTGATCATTTTAAGTTTGAATTGGCTCGTTCAAAAGCCAATAATTCACATATCACATACTCTACGTGTTCATGCAAGAATTTACATTTTCAACTTCGTTAACTCGAAATTTAACTTTTAGTTCATTTTTTAACGAAAATGATAAACGTTCGTGAACGTTCAACGCTCGTTTCTTCGTTCTAAGTCGGAATTCGGTCATTTTGGAGTCTGGAACTCTATAATGCCAAATAAGGCGTGTTCCCATTGAAAACCAACGTTTTCGAGCTCAATATCAAAATTCAACTTCCATTCCGAGAATTTTACGAATTCGACGATTATCGTCTAATCATGAGAATTCCGACATAACTTCGTTACTTATGATTGGTTCATCGTTTCAAATGGATTCTATCCATCATTTTGACATCTTAACCTACTCATTTCATTAACTTATTTTCATGATAATTTTATTACTTGTTCTTCATGAGCTTATAACTTATCAAAGTATAAACTACATATAATTTCATTTCTCATGACTTATGATAGTTTATGTCTTCTAACCATCATTCTTACATCCTTTTATCATACTAACTTCATTCATGTAAACATGTTACAAGTCTTACAAGTTCTTCCTTAGTTCATAACTTATCTATGAACAAAGTGCTTATTCACGGCTTATTGAGACTTAAGTGCTTAGATTATTCATTCTTATCATTTCTTCCATCAATCAACACTTCTCTTATCAACCTTAATTTTAGAGATGGAAGACCAATAACATAGGAGGCTTACCCTTGATGAACAAGCTTTCTTCTTCTTTTCTAACAAATGAAAGTCTAGCTTATACTTGCTTATTCTCTCTAACAAATAAGTTAAAAGTATTGGATAAAAATTAACATCAAACTAATGAAATCCTAAGCTTGTTATTTATAGAATTTCCTAAGTTAGGGTAATTTGGTCCATAGCCAATCCCACCTCCTTATTACACCTCCATACTATTCATTACCACTTAATTAAGTTAACTTGCTCCCTACTTCTTTTGATTGGCCATTACATATTTTACTTGGTCACCACATTATTTTCTTGGTCACCAAGATTAACCCATGTGATCATGGGTTGCCCCATGGATCAACCTTGCTTTGGACTTTAGGTCCATTTAGCTTACTTATAATTTGGACTTTAAATTCAATTAATCTCATCTTATACTTTGGGCTTGTATTAACAAATCTTTGGGCTTTACCATTGGGCTTACACATTGCTCGTTATTGGACTTACAAATTGCTAAACAATCCCATAAGTCCATTTCATTTGGTTAAAAACCTTATAACTTATTGTTTACATATTATTCTCATATTCTAACTCGTATACGACTTCATAATATACGATATACCATCATTCATACATATTCGTATAATACTTTGTATCATACTAATTCATTATCTCATACAATACATGCATATCATACGATCATTACATTAACTTTTTTTAACGCTTTATTTTCCCTAACTTTCTCAAATTAAGTCTGCAGGAGAAAAATTACGTTTTCCATACTTGAATTATTTTTACATAATCCATCCCACCTCGATATTCTATCGTTACGTATTTCTCATAAATTCAAAAATAATTCTCGAGCAGAAATCGATGAATAGTGTTTCTCAGAAAATTTCTCGGAAAGCTTTTTTTTTCATCTTCGAAATTCAAAAGCTTTAATTACTTCACGTAGTTAAAATAGCACGACTTTTCGACGTGGAAGGATTTTCTCGAATCGCCACTCCTTAACTCAGCTGACTCAAAAAGATACAAAATTCGGTTTGAGCGAGGAATATGAGAAGAGTTTTCAAGAACTCAAGAGGAGACTCATTTCAGCATATGTTCTGACAATACCATCAAGTTCAGAGGGATTTGTCATCTACAGTGATGGTTCAGGCAGAGGTTTAGGATGTGTTCTCACGCAATATGGAAAAGTTATAGCTTATGCCTCATGACAACTCAAAGAACATGAGAGGAATTATTCTACTCATGATCTAGAGTTGGCAGCAGTCGTTTTCAAGCTAAAGATCTGGAGACATATCCTGTATGGGGAGAAGGTGGAGATCTATACAGATCATGAAAGCTTCAAATATTTCTTCACCCAAAAGGAACTTATCATGCGACAACGACGTTGAGTCGAGCTGTTAAAAGATTACGATCATACCATTCAATACAATCCTGAAAAAGCGAACGTGGTAGCTGACGCATTAAGTAGAAGATCATATGCGGGTACGAGTGCGATATTGTCAACACAAAGGCCCATTTTATATGACTTGCAAATGATGGAGATAGAGTTAAAGACTTCAGGGACCCACGTCATGATGTCAAATATACGAGTAGAGCCGACTTTAATAGATAAAGTTAAAGCTGCTCAAGCTACAGACCCGGAACTGATGAGTATATAGAAGAAAGTGCAAGAATGTGTTATTTCAGAAGCAAGAATTGACAAAGAAGGAATACTTTGAGTCAACCCAGACTTTGTGTTCCTAACAACTCTGATTTGAAGTATAAAATCATGATAGAGGCACACAACACACCGTTTGCAAATCCGTCCCAGGAGTACCAAAATGTATCGTGATCTTTGACATACATTTTGGTGGAGCAATACGAAAAGAGAGATAGTGAAGTTTATCTCAAGGTGTTTATCTTGTCAACGTGTCAAGGCAGAGCATCAAGTATCAAAAGGACCATTGCAATCGCTTAAAATTCCAGAATTGAACTGGGAACACTTTAACATGGATTTCGTTACTGGTCTTCCCAAAGTTTCTCAAGGCATAAATGCAATTTGGGACATTGTCGATAGATTAACCAAGTCTGCTCATTTCTTACCTATACGAGAAACTTATTCACTTGAATGTCTTACTCGTATATACATAAATGAGATTATAAGACTTTATGGAATGCCAGTATCTATAGTTCCTGGTCGAGACCCAAGATTCACTTCACGATTTTGGGTTAGTTTGCAAAAAGCTATGGGCATGGATTTACGATTCAGTTCTGCATATCATCCTCAGATGGACGGGCAGTCGGAGAGGACTATTTGAACTCTTGAAGACCAATTAAGACTTTGTGTCCTAGACTTTAAAGGAAGTTGAGACAAGTTCTTGCCATTAGTGGAATTCTCCTACAACAACATTTATCAAGCAAATATAGGCATGGCTCTATTCGAGGCGTTGTATGGATGAAAGTGACATTCTCTAGTATTATGGGATGAGGTGGACAAAACAAAGTTGTTGGGACCAGAATTGGTAAGCATGACAACGAAAAAGATTCATATGATTCGGCAACGTATACAAACCTCACAAGATCGACAAAAGAGTTATGTTGATCTTCATTGAAGGGACGTAGAATTCAATGTTGGAAATCATGTATTGTTACGTGTTGCTCCGTGGAAAGGAGTTACAAAATTTAGAAAAAGGGGAATTCTCAATCCTCGATTCATTGGCCCATTTGAAATCCTCGATTGAGTAAGAACTGTGGCATATAGACTCGCCTTACCGCCAGTATGTCTCATGTTCATAACATTTTCACATATCTATGTTATGTAAATATGTGGAAGACCCAAACCACATTATTGAATTAGAACCAGACGATATATCAGAAGATTTAACGTATGAAGAGGTACCTATTAAAATCTTGGATAAGAAGGAACATATTCTATGCTCAAAGGTTATACCTCAAGTCAAAGTTTTGTGGAGAAACCACAATATTGAGGAAATGACTTTGGAGTTAGAATCTAAAATAAAAATAAGGTATCCTTGCATCTTTGACATACTAGGTACGTACACCAATTTCGAGGATAAAATTTCATAAGAAGAGGTTGTAAGACCCCAACTTTTATGAATAAAGATTTAATTTTCTCTAAATATTATTTTGAATTATAAGATGAGGATTTGATATAACGTTATAGTTGTTGGTAATATTTAGAAATTTTGCAAAGTAAGTAAGTTATCATAAAATATTCGTTTCGTCGGGGAATAATCATTTTATCAGGGAATATTCGTACGACGTCACAATCATTGGTGGATCCCACAACGGAATTACTATCAGATTTAAAAAGTGACATAAATACCCATTTTATAAAAATAACGACAAGAGTTTTACCGTTAACTGTTGAAATACCCGGTGATAAAAGTACAGTAATACGCGTGGTTGCACAGTAGCACACGGTATTGCACAATATCATCGATTATTGATGCTTATGTGACGCCCCCAAAATTAGGTATACATCACCCATCTTGGGTCGTCAGATACATAGTACAAAATACAAATACAACTTACTAATACAACTGTCGTGTACAATACGACAAAACATAAACTGTGAGTTTGAATACAAATATTATCTTCTAGAGAGTATTCATACTCAAAAGGAGTCCTCATTACATTTATTAACACACCATTACATAGAATAGTGAGGACTACTAACTAATACTATCATTCGGACCATCACTCCGTTCCCCGACTTGCCCCAGCTACGTTCTCATTTCCTGAAGAGAACAGTGAAAGAAAGGGTGAGCTCAACTAGCCCAGTAAGAAATATTATGACTAAGATAATGCAGAATAAATTATCATTAGCCTTCAACAATGTTAAACTGATAAAATATAATAGACATCAAGTTTAACTGCAGCGGAAAAAGCAATCCATTAAAAGAGTCAAGTAGAAAATAAACTCTACTATCTTTTATGATTTAAAAAGTTTTTCAACACTGTGATCGCTGAGACTCAGCTTAATAAAATAATCCACATCATCGAATCACCCCTGCACTACGGCCAAGGATATTCGTATATTCATTAATGGTCATGATCATGCCAACAACTGTCCATCAATGCACTACGGGCCAATGAGGACTTTTACCACATCATTTGTAACATTACGGTCATGATTATACCGAATAATCCCTGGTCATAATCATACCAAGTCCATCTATGCACTACAGGCCACAGATGACTTTCAACATTTTATAAACATGAGGATGATGACAATGATATAAGAATTCAATAAAACAAGTTCAAGAATTAATTTATCCAGGAATTAACAACGTCCAAATTGTCAACATGATACTGCTTTGTGGAGTAAAATTCAAGAATGATCAGGAGAATATTTTCATGAAAGATACTAGATGAAGCGCAAATATCAAGGATATTCCACAAATTTCATGGAGTATAGAAGTCAAAACTTAACCAACTGAGTATAATAAAGAATGGAATAACAAAAGAAATCACCATGCATGCGATAGACCGCACAGACAGGTTATTCCAACAGAATAATAAATAATGGAACCAGGTCCGGCGTAAACGCACAGACAGGATATTCCGACAGAATAATAAATAATGGAACCAGGTCCGGCGTAAACGCACAGACAGGATATTCCGACAGAATAATAAATAATGGAACCAGGTCCGGCATAAACACACAGACAGGATATTCCGACAGAATAATAAATAATGGAACCAGGTCCGGTGTAAAACACACAGACAGGATGTTCCAACAGAATAAAAACGGAACCAGGTCCGGTGTAAAACACACAGACAGGATGTTCCAACAGAATAATAGAAGAATGTCACCAAGTATAGGGTAGACCGCGTATACAGGTTATTCCAACAGAATAATAAGAAATAATAACAACAGTTCTCTTCATGAATAAGAAAGAATAACACCCCTTACCGTTTTAAAGAAGAGCTGAAATAAGGAAGTAGTTAAGTAGCAGAATACTCTTCTTCTCTCTCTCTATAGTTTCTCTCTATAGTTTCTCTCTCTAGAGTTCAGTGAATTCGTAAGAAATAATGAAGGAATGAGCTGCTATTTATAGAAAAATAGAATGCATAGTAACTAATCTATGAACGGTCCAGATTGATTACTTTAATCTGACGGTCCATATTTAAAGAAAAATCTTTTAAATAAAATATAATATATTCTATTTATAGAATAACTTTAATAAAGTATTCTGTTTTATATAAAAAGATGTTTCTGTTTTATTACGTTAATAATACGAATAAAACAAAACGTCATTATCGCTAAATAATTCATATTATTAACTGACAATAATTGAATCAAACTGAGTGACTTCTCACATAAGCATTAATAATCAATACCGTGTGCTACTATGCAACCACACGTATTACTGTACTTTTACTACCGAGTAGTTCAACAGTAACAATGGTAAAACTTCCGCCGTTATTTTTAATAAAATATTTTTGTCGTTTTCTCAATCCGACAATAATTTCGTTGTGGGGTCCACCAATGATTGTGCCGTTGTACGAATATTCCCTGTTAAAACGAATATTCCCCGACCAATCGAATATTATATAACAACTTGCGTACTTTGCAAAATTTATAAATATTACCCACAACTATAACATTATATCAAATTAACTCCATAATATTCAAAAATGATATTTATAGAAAATTCATCTTTATTTATAAAAGTTGGGGTCTTACAACCTCCCCTTCTTATGAAATTTCGCCCTCGAAATTAGGGTACGTACCTGGTATGTCGAAGAGGTAAGGATACCTTGATTTCATTTCAGATTCTAACTCCCAAGTCATTTCCTCAACATCGTGGTTTCTCCACAAAACTTTGACTTGAGGTATAACCTTGGAGCGTAGAATATGTTCCTTCTTATCCAAGATTTGAACAGGAACTTCTTCATACGTCAAATCCTCCGCTATTTCGTCCGGTTCTAACTCAATAATGTGGTTCGGGTCTTCCACATATTTGCGTAACATGGATATGTGAAAAACGTTATGAACACGAGACATACTTGGCGGTAAAGCGAGTCTATAAGCCACAGTTCCTACTCGATCGAGGATTAAAAATGGACCGATGAATCGAGGATTGAGCTTTCCTCTCTTTCCAAATCTCGTAACTCCTTTCCATGGAGCAACACGTAAGAACACATGATCTCCTACATCAAATTCCACGTCCTTTCGATGAAGATCAGCATAACTCTTTTGTCGATCTTGTGAGGTTTTTATACGTTGTCGGATCGTTTGAATCTTTTCTGTAGTCATACGTACCAACTCCGGTCCCAACAACGTTGCTTCACCCACCTCATCCCAGCATACTGGAGAACGACATTTTCTTCCATACAATGCTTCGAATGGAGCCATGCCAATACTTGCTTGATAACTGTTGTTGTAGGAAAACTCCACCAATGGTAAGAACTTGTCCCAACTTCCCTTGAAGTCAAAGACACAGAGTCTTAATAGATCTTCAAGAGTTTGAATAGTCCTCTCTGATTGTCCGTCCGTCTGAGGATGATATGCTGAACTAAATCGTAACTCCGTGCCCATAGCTTTTTGTAAACTAACCCAAAATCGTGAAGTGAATCTTGGGTCTCGGTCAGAAACTATGGATACTGGCATACCATGCAGTCTTACAATCTCGTTTATGTACATACGAGCAAGACGTTCAAGTGTATAAGTTTCTCGTATCGGTAAGAAATGAGCAGACTTGGTCAATCTATCAACAATGACCCAAATCGCATCAATACCTTGAGAAACCCTTGGAAGACCGGTAACGAAATCCATGGTAATGTGCTCCCACTTCCATTCTGGAATTTCAAGTGGTTGCAATGGACCTTTTGGTACTTGATGCTCCGCTTTGACTCGTTGACAAGTTAGACACCTTGAGATAAACAACGCTATCTCTCTCTTCATATTGCTCCACCAAAATGTATGACGAAGATCATGATACATTTTGGTACTTCCAGGATGGATTGCAAACGGTGTGTTGTGCGCCTCCATCATGATTTCATACTTTAAATCAGGGTTGTTAGGAACACAAAGTCTGGAGTTGACTCGAAGTATTCCTTCTTCATCGATTCTTGCTTCCGGCATAGAACCTTCTTGCACTTTCTTCCTCATACGCATCAGCTCCAGGTCTGTAGCTTGAGCAGCTTTAACTTTATCGATTAAAGTTGGTTCTACTCGTATATTCGCCATCATCACATGGGTCCCTGGAGTCTTTAACTCTATCTCCATCCTTTGCAAATCACACAAAATGGGTCTTTGTGTTGACAATATCGCACTCGTACTTGCATATGATCTTCTACTCAATGCGTCAGCTACCACGTTCGCTTTTCCAGGATGGTATTGAATGGTATGATCATAATCTTTCAACAGTTCAAGCCAACGTCGTTGTCGCATGTTGAGTTCCTTTTGAGTGAAGAAATATTTGAGGCTTTTATGATCCGTAAAGATCTCCACTTTCTCCCCATACAAGTAATGCCTCCAAATTTTAAGTGCAAAGACAACAGCTGCCAACTCTAGATCATGAGTAGGATAATTCCTCTCATATTCCTTGAGTTGTCTTGATGCATAGGCTATGACTTTTCCATGTTGCATGAGAACGCATCCCAACCCTTTGCTCGAAGCATCACTGTAGATGACAAATCCCTCCGAGCCAGATGGTATTGTTAGAACAGGTGCTGAAATGAGTCTCCTCTTGAGTTCTTGAAAACTCTGCTCACATTCTTCGCTCCAACCGAACTTTGTATCTTTCCGAGTCAGCTGAGTTAATGGAGTAGCGATTCGAGAAAATCCTTCCACGAATCTCCGATAATAACCAGCTAAACCAAGAAAGCTACGTACTTCGGTCACTGATTTAGGTTGCTCCCAGCTTTGAATAGCTTCAATCTTTGTCGGGTCAACCGATATTCCACGACTTGATACTACGTGCCCAAGGAATGCTACCTCTTCCAGCCAGAACTCGCATTTCTTCAACTTGGCATAAAGTTTGTATTCACGAAGCTTTTGGAGTACCAACCTCAAGTGTTGCTCATGATCTTCACGGCTTTTGGAATAAACAAGGATGTCATCGATAAAGACGACCACAAAGTGATCCAAATATTCCTTGAATACCCTGTTCATCATATCCATGAAGGCAGCAGGAGCATTAGTCAATCCAAAAGACATAACTAAGAATTCATAATGCCCATACCGAGTTCTGAAAGCCGTCTTTGGAATATCCTCAGTTCTAACCTTCAGCTGATGATATCCAGAACGAAGATCGATCTTTGAAAAGAATTGTGCTCCTTGCAACTGGTCAAACAGGTCATCAATACGTGGCAATGGGTACCTATTTTTGATGGTGACATGATTCAACTCCCGATAATCAATACAAAGTCGCATACTCCCATCTTTCTTCTTCACGAACAGAACAGGAGCACCCCAAGGAGAAGTACTAGGACGAATAAAACCAATGTCTAACAATTCCTGCAGTTGGGTCTTTAACTCCTGAAGTTCAATAGGAGCCATTCGATATGGGGCTTTGGAAATGGGTTTTGTACCGGGTTCAAGGTCGATACAAAATTCAATTTCACGCTCTGGGGGTAGGCCAGGAAGTTCTTCGGGAAATACGTCAGGAAATTTATTAACAACAGAAATATCATTCAAAACTGACGTATTTTTGTTTAGATCTGTGACATGAGCTAAGAAAGCTTGACATCCGTTTTTCAATAAACGAATAGCTTTATGGCTTGAGATGACAGCGATTGATTTTAATGGTTTGGTTGCTTGAATTCGCATAATAGGTCGATTAGGAATATGAAAGCTAACAACCTTACGAAAACAATCAATTTTTGCATGATGAGTAGTTAACCAATCAATCCCTAGAATCACGTCAAATGCAAGTATTTTTAATGAAATAAGATCGACAGGTAATGTGTGGGTACCAACTTGAACCAAACAAGACTTATAAACCGTGGATGTAATGAAGGTTTCTCCCAATGGAGTTTCAACTGCTAAGTCAAAGTCTAATTTCTCCGGAATCAAATTTAATCGATGAGCGCAAGTAGGAGAAATAAAAGAATGGGTAGAACCGGTATCAAATAAAGTATAGACTTCGTTAGAGTTTATGATAAGCTTACCCGTGATGACCTCATTCGGGTTCCTTGCTCTCTGGGAGTTCACAACAAACGCTCTCCCTTGCACAACCGGTTTTGACTTTTCTGGGACGGCCTTTGGTGCCTCCATCCTAGCTGAATTTGTCTTCGGTAAACGACAAAATCGGGCTAAATGACCTTCTCTTCCACAATTATAACATGCTTTGGACGGCATCGCGCAGTTTGGACTGATGTGCCCCTCCCCTCCGCATTTGAAACATATGATAGGTGGTCGTTCTCCTTCCTTAACGACAGGTGCTGGTGCTGACGTCTTTCCATCATTGTTGAATCTCCTCTTCTTGAAATGCCCATTCTTATTGTTTTGGCCCTGATTACCACCGAAGTGGTTACCATTTCTGGCCTGTTGATTCCCTCCACGCTTGTTGTCACCGCTTCGATGACTGCTCTCACTGGTATTATCATTTTGTCGACTGCTCTCTTTTGGTTGCGTTGACTCGTTATCGCGCTCCACTAACTGAGCCCTATTCACAACATCTGAATACAAACACAGTTTATGAGAAACAAGATGTTGACGTATCTCCGGCTTCAAACCTCTTAAAAACATCCGCGTCATTCTTTCTTCATTATCCACCAGGTGGGACGCAAACCGGGATAACTCCGCAAATTTTGCCTCGTACTGCGACACGGTCATATTATTCTGCTCCAATTTGATGAACTCCACCTCCTTCATGTGACGAATACTCTCGGGAAAGTATTTGTCGTTAAACAGCTCTTGGAACTTCTCCCAAGACATCTTCAGTGCGGCAGGTTGAGTACGCTTTATCGATTCCCACCAGTAATCTGCCTCTCCTCGCAACATAAAGGCGGCAAAGGGAACCTTTTGCTCCTCGGAGCAACCCAAGACATCAAATATCTTGGTGATCTGCTTTATCCATGTTTCAGCTACAAGTGGTTTGGGTTCTCCCTTAAACTCCGGTGGTCCCAGCTCCTTAAACTGTTTAGCGGTGACCGCCTGAGAGTTTCCAGTATTTCCACCTACGTTGTGGACAGGAGCCGCTTTCACCTGTTGTTGCATGAATTGCATAAAACCTCTGAACATTCCATCATTCATCATCTGGTCAGTGTTGTTGTTTGCATGAGGATTGTCACCTTCCTGATGAACATTATCCTGATTATTGATATGTGGTGAATCAACAGTCGCCTGTGCTCCATTGCTATTCTCAACATTCTCAGATGCCATTTTCAGATACTGCCACAAAATAAAAGTTAATTGATATGTCATATATTATCCTTATATTATGACCGACCAATTAAATACCATGCAAATAAACTTAGGTAGGTCATACTAGCGAAGGAATTCCCCGTCTCTCCCCTCCTAGTTCTATTCTCACATCTTAGCCAGGGATCATATCCCTAAGCTCTGATACCAACTGTGACGCCCCCAAAATTAGGTATACATCACCCATCTTGGGTCGTCAGATACATAGTACAAAATACAAATACAACTTACTAATACAACTGTCGTGTACAATACGACAAAACATAAACTGTGAGTTTGAATACAAATATTATCTTCTAGAGAGTATTCATACTCAAAAGGAGTCCTCATTACATTTATTAACACACCATTACATAGAATAGTGAGGACTACTAACTAATACTATCATTCGGACCATCACTCCGTTCCCCGACTTGCCCCAGCTACGTTCTCATTTCCTGAAGAGAACAGTGAAAGAAAGGGTGAGCTCAACTAGCCCAGTAAGAAATATTATGACTAAGATAATGCAGAATAAATTATCATTAGCCTTCAACAATGTTAAACTGATAAAATATAATAGACATCAAGTTTAACTGCAGCGGAAAAAGCAATCCATTAAAAGAGTCAAGTAGAAAATAAACTCTACTATCTTTTATGATTTAAAAAGTTTTTCAACACTGTGATCGCTGAGACTCAGCTTAATAAAATAATCCACATCATCGAATCACCCCTGCACTACGGCCAAGGATATTCGTATATTCATTAATGGTCATGATCATGCCAACAACTGTCCATCAATGCACTACGGGCCAATGAGGACATTTACCACATCATTTGTAACATTACGGTCATGATTATACCGAATAATCCCTGGTCATAATCATACCAAGTCCATCTATGCACTACAGGCCACAGATGACTTTCAACATTTTATAAACATGAGGATGATGACAATGATATAAGAATTCAATAAAACAAGTTCAAGAATTAATTTATCCAGGAATTAATAACGTCCAAATTGTCAACATGATACTACTTTGTGGAGTAAAATTCAAGAATGATCAGGAGAATATTTTCATGAATAGATACTAGATGAAGCGCAAATGTCAAGGATATTCCACAAATTTCATGGAGTATAGAAGTCAAAACTTAACCAACTGAGTATAATAAAGAATGGAATAACAAAAGAAATCACCATGCATGCGATAGACCGCACAGACAGGTTATTCCAACAGAATAATAAATAATGGAACCAGGTCCGGCGTAAACGCACAGACAGGATATTCCGACAGAATAATAAATAATGGAACCAGGTCCGGCGTAAACGCACAGACAGGATATTCCGACAGAATAATAAATAATGGAACCAGGTCCGGCATAAACGCACAGACAGGATATTCCGACAGAATAATAAATAATGGAACCAGGTCCGGTGTAAAACACACAGACAGGATGTTCCAACAGAATAAAAACGGAACCAGGTCCGGTGTAAAACACACAGACAGGATGTTCCAACAGAATAATAGAAGAATGTCACCAAGTATAGGGTAGACCGCGTATACAGGTTATTCCAACAGAATAATAAGAAATGGAATAACAACAGTTCTCTTCATGAATAAGAAAGAATAACACCCCTTACCGTTTTAAAGAAGAGCTGAAATAAGGAAGTAGTTAAGTAGCAGAATACTCTTCTTCTCTCTCTCTATAGTTTCTCTCTATAGTTTCTCTCTCTAGAGTTCAGTGAATTCGTAAGAAATAATGAAGGAATGAGCTGCTATTTATAGAAAAATAGAATGCATAGTAACTAATCTATGAACGGTCCAGATTGATTACTTTAATCTGACGGTCCATATTTAAAGAAAAATCTTTTAAATAAAATATAATATATTCTATTTATAGAATAACTTTAATAAAGTATTCTGTTTTATATAAAAAGATGTTTCTGTTTTATTACGTTAATAATACGAATAAAACAAAACGTCATTATCGCTAAATAATTCATATTATTAACTGACAATAATTGAATCAAACTGAGTGACTTCTCACATAAGCATTAATAATCAATACCGTGTGCTACTATGCAACCACACGTATTACTGTACTTTTACTACCGAGTAGTTCAACAGTAACAATGGTAAAACTTCCGCCGTTATTTTTAATAAAATATTTTTGTCGTTTTCTCAATCCGACAATAATTTCGTTGTGGGGCCCACCAATGATTGTGCCGTTGTACGAAAATTTTCTGTTAAAACGAATATTCCCCGACCAATCGAATATTATATAACAACTTGCGTACTTTATAAAATTTATAAATATTACCCACAACTATAACATTATATCAAATTAACTCCATAATATTCAAAAATGATATTTATAGAAAATTCATCTTTATTTATAAAAGTTGGGGTCTTACAGCTTACGTAAGAAGTCACTCAGTTTTGTTCAATTATTGCAACAGTAGTTGATGCATAGTATCTCATATTATTGATTCAATTATTGTCACAGTATCATCTGCAAAATATTTTATATTATTAAATCAATAAATGAGACGACACAACTATTCATATTATTAATTGCATTATTGACAATGTCTAAAAAGTTCTGTCGAGAATAGGGGTTAGGTCATCTAATTGCGCACCAATAAGGAGAAGTTCTTATCAGAAAACCTCCTCTTTTCTGGGAATGATCTAGTTGTCAATATTGTGAGTTATAATATTAATGATGAATAAATATTGAAAGATTAAAAATGTGTTTAGTTAAGTGATTTGTGATTAATAAAAGGGGTTTGTCATGAAGTATTTATTATAAATTTGGCTTATTACATAGACCCCCACTTACTCATTTTTCAAAATTATCAGTAGAAAGTTATCTCAATTTTTGTTTTATTATTATTATAATTGTAATAAAAAAGAAAACTTTTTGTATAAAGCAGAATACTTTTTATATTATATATAATGTTATTCGTTTTATTAGATTATAAATAGAATATATTATATTTTATTTTGTTGCATAGTACTGCATAGTGTTGCATAGTACTACATAGTGCTGCATAGTAAAATCAAAAAATTTGTCAAAATTTCGCCCGTGAACTTCGTCCGAATTTTTCCTGTGCAGTCCGTGATTATTTCCTAAATAGTATCCTGCAATTCTCCTATAAATAGGATGTTTAGTTTAAAAATGAAAATAACACCAGAATTAGAAATTTCTTCTTCAATAATATTGAGCGTATTTCTTAAAGTTTAAGGAGACTTTGAGTGTAGCAAATAGTGTAAGTTTTCTTCAAGAATATCATCGCTATACTAGCCAGAAGTACTCTACTTTTAAGGTAAGGGATATTATTTTTGTTTAATATTCGTAAAAAATATTATTTTCTTTCATAATCTATAGTATGTAAGTAATATTAGTTCGTTTCATATTCCTAAATATACACTTATTTTGATAAGTATTGCTTCTATACTCCCTGAAATTAGTAGAATATCCTTGAATTTTACTCTTCATCTAGTATCGTTTCACGAAAATATTTTTCTAAACTTTCTTGTTAAATTTTAATCTTTTTCATGCCGGAGTACTATTAATGGGCACTATTCATACATACGACACTATTCATACATACGGTACTATTCATACGTATGATATTATTCATACAGTACTATTCATGGGGTACTATTCATAAAGTACTATTTACCTGTGGTATTATTCACGATAAAAATTGATTTCTTTTCTGTCCAAATTATTTTTGATACATGAATATCATTCTTATATTTTACTCCACAAAGTAGTTATTATGTTGACAATTTGGACATTTTTAAACTCGGGATAAATTGAATTATAAATCTTTAATATTTATCCTTGATCTCACTTGATTGATTCTTATATCATTGTCATCATCCTCATACTCATATTGTGATGAAAGTCATCTTTGGCCCGTAGTGCATAGATGGACTGTTGATCGGTATGATTATGATCAGGAATTATGTATCAGTATAATCATGACCTATAATGTTACAAATGATGTGGTAAAAGTCCTATTTGACCCGTAGTGCATAAATGGACAGTTGTTCAGCATGATCATGACCACTGGTGATAATAACGAATATCCTTGGCCTGTAGTGCATGAATAATTCGTGGATGTGATACTAACGAATATTCTTGGCCCGTAGTGCATGGATAATTCAGTGATATGGATTATTTATTAAATTGTGTTGCAGAGATAAAATATTGATGATGAACTTTTAAATCATAAAAGATAGTAGACATCATGCTCTACTTGACTCTTTTAATGGATTGCTTGTTTCGCTGCAGTTAAACTTGTTGTCTATTGTATTCTATCAGTTTTTATATTGTTGAAGACTAAGGATAATTTATTCTACATTATCTTAGTCATAATATTCTTTACTGGGCTAGTTGAGCTCGCCCTTTTCTTTCATTGTTCTCTTCAGGAAATGTGAATATAGTTGGGACTAGTCGGGAAATGGAGTGATGGTCCAAGATGGTAGTTATAGTAGTCGTCACTATTCTATAAAATAGTGTGATAATAATTATAATAAGGACTCTATTTGAGTTTGGATATTGTCTACGAGACAATATTCATGTTAAAACTCTCAGCTTATGTTTTGTCGTATTCTGCACGACAATTAATAATTGTGTAAATTAAGTTTGTATTTAAATTCTATACCATGTATTTGTTGACTCAAAATGGGTTGTATGTACCTATTTTGGGGGAGTCACATGTTTTCTTTGTGATTAGGCATGAAGTTGCCAATGTTTCTATGATTCATGTACCCGTAAGTTTTAGTATGGTGGAATCATGATTAATGCACCCTTGTGTTTTTGTTTATGCTCATAAATAAATTTTCATTCCCATATACATTTTTTGATCGCTTCCATCACGTGTGTGCAATCTGTTTGTTCCCAGTAGGCACACAATAGATCTAGAAGGGGAGATTGAATAGATCATTTTTAATTTCAAATATTTTTCTCGTTTATTTGTATTGCTACTGAAATAGCATAAAACAAACATAAGAATCTTTTCAAGCACAACGGAATAAGTAAAAGATCCCCTTCATTGATATATTCATAATCATACATACATTATTCTTAGAGTTAGTTAAGTTGTAAGCAGTTAATACATACATATCAGTTATAGCAGTTAGGTACATAATGTAAATGACATAAAATAAATGACACAAGGGATTTTAAGTGGTTCAGAAACTCAAGCTCCTAATCCACTCTTCTACTTTAACTCACAGGATTTCCACTCAGGAAGGGCAACACTCTAAATCACTAAGATTCCTTCAAGGCCAGCAGTATTGGAACTTTAGTTCACTAAGAACTCTTCAAGCCCAGCAGGCTTGAAAATCCTCTAGTTTCATAGGAACTCTTCAAGCCCAACATGCTTGGAACTTCATTTAGTCCCTCTGAACAAGGACCCCTCAGGCCCTGACTATTTGTTGTTGTTGTTGTTGTTGTTGTTGTTGTTGTTAGTGCCTTGCTGCTAAGATGTCTTGAAGCTTGAACATCTTTAGTACTTAGCAGCTTGGCGTGATCCTCTTTGCATTTACCTTCAAGTCTGGACCACGTCTTCTCTGGTGCAGCTGATCTTCATTCTTTTTTACTCATCTTCATCCAATGTCAGTTGTGCACCATCACCATTTAGGTTTACTAAGTATTTGAGCTTTTGGTAGACTTCGTCTGGCACTTAGCATTCCCTGAACCCTTCTTGACTGGTTTTCAGACATGGTTCTGCACTTGTTCTATTTCAGCTTTTGGTTCATGGTGATTCGTAGAAGGGCTCTCTGGATCTTCTTTTTGCTCTACCACTTTTCTGAATGCTATCTTCTTGTCCTTCTCGGCTCTCAGCTTAGTTTCCATCTTCAGTGGCATTCTCATCTTTGTTGAGTGAAGCTTTAGTCTGTTTGAGTTCTTCTTCAAATCTGCTTCACTTCCACCTTCATAGTCTCACTGTCACTGAGACTTGTTCTGTTAAGCTCTGGTGGAATTCATAGAGTTAATAGTATAGCATTCCAACAACTCAACGATTCTGTAACTTCAGCCCCTCTTGATCTTTGAAGCTCTTATTGATTTATACTCCTTCACAACCTTCACGTTGGAATGTATCCGTTGGGAGTTGTTTGAATTACTTCGCAGATCTTGAGTTACTTGATGTAGACTGCAGATGTGACATGACATCCCCTTTATAACTTTCTGACACTGCAGTCTACTATTTCACCTACCCCGTCGGAGATGTCACTTTGATGTCTTGGGCAGGTAGTCAACTTTATCTCTTCTTTCTGACTTCTCGATTAGAACGTCAAGAGCTGTCCTTTTTCATTGATGCTTTCAACTAGCTATGTTCGAATATCAGTCTTCAAATTGAGTCGTTGCCAATGCTTCAATCTTCAGATAACTGAACTCTACGATTCTGATGCAGATGTCCTTGGACCTGATCGTAGTGTTTTGTTAAATGCTGCTCATTGACAGGTTGAGTCAACACTACGATTCTGAAGAGTGTTCATTGGATTTTCAATGTAGAACACCTCTTCCTACTCTTGTGAAGTGCTTCAACACTTCTGTTTGCCTCAACTGATCTTAGGAATTGATAGCTTGACTCCTAATTCTGCCCTCTTCTAAATAGCAAGACACTTCAGATTTGTGGCATGCCCAGCTCGCTTTCACCTTGTGATCTCCCGTTCACTTATCATCAATGGACTGACCTAATGCTATTTTCTGTTGTGATGTCCTTTGGTAAAACAGGCATTACTTTTGATCCGCTTGGAGTTATGGGGCGTGCCACCTATCAAATCGAAGATATCGACGAGATCTACAACTTTTATTCTTTAACAATTGACATATTCGGGCCGGAAAAAAGGCAGAAATCGACCTTTGAAGTAGATGTTGTGTAAATGGCAAGCACGACAAGTCTTAACTTTGATCTGTGTTAATAAAAATGCCATAACTCTCGCAACCAAGCTCTGATTGGGATGATTTAAGATGTTTCGGAAAGCTAAGAAGAAGCTCTACAGTATAATCCAAGTTCCAAGCCAAGAACATGCATCCAACTTGGTGTCAAAAGTCCTTCAATCTTCCATTCTTGCATTCGCTTGCGTATTTTGGTCCAAAAGATTTCCGAATTGCTTTCCCTTGCTTTTTCATGCCAATGTTATGTCATAGCCTACGAAATAACATAAAATGTATAAAAAGTAACTAAGACACATGAATATAAGCAACTAATTCAAGTAATAGATACCGGATAAGTAGGTATAAAACCTACTTATCATTACCCCCAAACTTAAACAGTTGCTTGTCCTCAAGCAAAAACATAAAACAATAATGTAATACAATGCAACTAATCTACATGGCTACGAATCCAGCAGTATTAGTAGAATCAAATCTATTCAGTCGGCCTTAGAGAAATCTAATACACACGATAATACATCATATCAAAACCAATCAATAACTTCTCAATCAATCATCAAATCTTAGACTGTTATCACTAATATAGTGTGTGTGTGCTCCACAATAATGTTAACTGATATAAAATCAAATTTAACACATAACAAGTCTCTTCGAAGACATCATACGGTGTAAACTCAAGAAATCCAAAAATAAGCTAAATCCAACTAAAATTAAATAATGACCAATATCGAGGGTCAATATGGGATACTTATGCTTTATTTTTCATCTACGGGAGCTTTTTGCTCTTATTTCCCGTTTTATTCATTTTTTTTTCAATAGATGGTTGGTGAGTGCGTTTTACGCTCCATCTCACGCCTGTGTTTATGGGGAGTGCATTTCATGCTTCTTCTCTACCCACCACATGACTCAATTTATTCAACTCGATATCTTTTTTTTTTCTTTTCTCTTTTTCTTTTATTTTTTTTTTTTTTTTTTATAGCTTATATACCCCAAATATTCCCCCAAACTTAGGTTCTTCTCTAACTTTAGCCATCGCTACTTATTCTTGTCATTCTTTCATTCAAACTAGCATTATCCTTTAGAATCCCATTATGTATCAATTTAAACTCAATTAATCAACAAGTTGTTTTTACTGTGTTATCCTTATTATACTATTTTCAAACAGGAAAAGATACAATTTATAACAAGAAATCACATCAAAGCTCTAATAATTAGTACTATACTTGTCTACTCAATTTCAATATCATCATTGGCCAAAATAAACTGAACTATCTAACAGCTGGAATCATGCAAGATGTACATAGTAACTAACTATTATTTTTGAATTTTTGATTTTTGATTTTTGATTTTTTATTTTTTTAGGAAAGTGAATACAAAAACTAAATGTAACTATATGAACTACAATGTAAATAACTACCTATATACAATACTAAAATGCCCCCAAACTTAAATCAGGCATTGTAAAAAATTAAAAGAGAGGACTTCCCTGAAAATAAAGCATTTTCCTCCTTGTCTGCTAAGTCTGAAGAATAGGCCAGACACATTGGAATAAATCGGGAATCACACTTAAGTTGGACTTGACTAATATCGAAAATAAACCACTTTTAACACCTGGGATGTCCGAGTGGCGCGGCCCGCACCGTATGTATGCCTTAAATGAATTTGGGGTTCCCTCTTTGTAAAGATGTCCCAATTTGAATGAATTTGTGCATGGAATGGATTAGATTTAGGATTGGATTGTTGTGTTTATGACTGATAGGAAATTGACTTCTTGGATGGTTGGAGTTCATATATGGGATGGTAAACCAACGTAGTTAGGAAGATGGGGATGAACTGGTTTAATGGGAATGGAAGTTGAAAAGGAGAGGTAAAAATGGTGTAATTGGGAGTTATGGGGAATAGGAAGTGCAATAGAATTGGGAGATGTGGAGAGTTTGCATGTAATGAGGAGAGATATCTTGATTCAGTTTATAACATGTAGCTCCAACTGTTCAGAATCTGCTAGTCCCGAGTAGCGCGGTCAGCGCTGGTTATGAACAAGGCATAACGCGCCCCGCGCTTGGTATACAGAAGTTGTTGAAATGATGGCGCGGTCCACGCTGGACGTAGGCTTGATGTAGCGCTGTTCGCGCTGTGTATCTAGAAGGCGAGGGTTGGTTCAGCGCGTTCCGCGCTAGGGGATCGACGTCTTTGGCACGGTCAGCGCTGGGCTGGCAGATGATGCTGGAGTGCTAGCGCGGACTGCGCTTAGTTTATTCTTTGTGTAGAACGGTCAGCGCTGGGCTGGAAGTAGCTGTTTGTTCTTGAACTTCCTGTAATCAGCTAAGCGTGAAATGATGGTGGCGGTGGCGGCGACGATCATTTTCCTATCCATTGAACCTCCAATACCTGTAATAAAGAGAGACAACATGGATTAGATTATAAGAGAGTTTAATAAGTAAATTAATTCCTATCTACTAAATAAACTAGTAAAGCATATAAATATAAAAATTCTTGGGTTGCCTCCCTGTCAGCGCTTGATTTATAGTCTTTCAGCCTGACTTTGTTTGGTCAATGCTATCCAATTCCTCTTCGAAAGTTGAGGAACCCTCCATCCATCGGAAATAATATAGCTTTTGGTAGGTTCCCATTTACGATGGCCACTGCATCAAAGTCACTTAGCATGCTCTGATTTGGTATGATCTCAATCAAGAACGTCACACAGCTAGGTGTTTTCTCCATTGTGTATGTGATCACTTTAGGGCATGGAAGCTTGTCACACACAATGGGCTCTTCGTCTATCTTCTCTTTCTCTTCCCACCATGGATTGAAAATTGTACTCACTCTTATGTCAACAAGAGCTTCGCCGACGACATGACTACCAAGTGGACATGATTTTACAAATTTGACCGACTCTTTTGATCTTTGGTAGAGACCCATTTAGATCTTTGTGGACCTCTATTTCATTATCCCCAATTGTCTCCACACTTCCTATATCTTGTGGCTCATCCAGTTGCAGATTTGGTTCGGGCACTTCATCAATCTCGGAATCCTCATCATAACACCAATTGTTTCGAGGAAGGTTGCTTACGGCTTTGGTCAATTGATCTATCTTATTTTGAAGATTTTGAATTGCTATCTCTTGATTCTGAATTGATCGCTCTTGATTAATCATCCTTTCCTAAGTTGATGCTACAAATTTGAACCACAAATCCTCCAAACTTGAATTATCTGTCTCAGTTTTGGAATCCATGTATTGAGGACCATGAGTTGAAGTGGTGATAAGTTGTTCCATCTGGTGCTGAAAATTGTGGCTCGATATTTCTTGACTCATCATCCTCTCCTCTTGGTTTGCTATAATCCTTAATATGAATTCCTTCAACTCTAAATTGTCTTCTTGTCGCATTGGAGGTGGATATGAGAATTTCAGCGTGTATATTGGATTTGGAGTAGAGTATTGGTCTTCATAAGTATAGCTCCATGAAGAATCTGGGTGATACCCACAAACTTGATCATAATTATCATATGCATACTGATTAAGGTAGTTACCACCATACTGTACCGGCCCAAGATTGATGGTGCATTGATTACTCGGGTGATTGCCAGCACAATAATCACACATAACTGCCATCATTCGACTCCTTTGGGCTGCAAAAACGTCCAACTTCCTCGAAAGTTCTTCAATCTGTGCTGACATTGCAGAAAATGCATTAAGTCCATCAATCCCCGTTTTCCTTGGTTAAGTCATGTTCGTGTATGGCCATTGATACGCAAAGTCATCCATGGTACCTTAAAAGAGAGAAATATAGGAAGAGAATTAAAAATAAAAATAAAAATATTTAAATTAAGACTAATTTGATTGAAATTAATATTGTCAAAGAGATATTAAACTAATTCCCCGGCAACGGCGCCAAAAACTTGTTGAGTAAAATCTAATTACGCAAAACACGCAAGTATACGTGGTCAACAAGTAATAAAGTGATAAGTTGAGCATCGTTCCCACAGAGAATTATTTGACAAAAATCACCAAGTACTAACCCGTAACCAACTCAATCTTATTTAAACGAATGAATTTCAAATTATATAAATTAAACTACTCTTAAATTCCACTAGTTAAATTAAGATAACGGAGATTTAAGATCACAACTTCACTTATTGCTTCATTTAAGTTAACACACTTCTCATCAATTATTCTCTATCCTGAATTGTTAATCAAGAACACTAAAGCAGATAAAACCACCTCTCGATGCTAATACCCATATTAACGTCAATTCACAATTAAGATAGAAATCCGTTAAACACCTTAATCAACTAACCCACTATATCTCTATGTGAATTATAATTGAAGAAAGTTTAAGAATAAGTTCTCTATCCGATTATATGCGATGTCAAGCATATCTCTACCTTAATATTCATCAAGATTAAGCTATTCACAAAATCATGAACACATGATATCATGATAAGATCTAAATCAATACTTCATCTCTCGAGTTCATATAGATTATCACGGTAATTGATGGCCAATCAATTAAACAATTAAGTCCAAATCATAATAGACAATTCTCACAATAGAACATAATAATTGATAGCGAAGCATATTAAAATAAACTACACAATAAGATCCATTGCAATCTCAAATAAAGAATTAGTTCATGATTATTGAATTAAAACTAAGAATCCACAATTGAATAATCATTAAAAGACAAAGATAGAAGAAGATAAGAAGATAGAATCTATTGTCTGTAGATTTGAAGCTCCCTCCTTACTCTTAGTTTGAATTTTCAATGGTCTCCAAGTTGCTTCAATCTCCAAAACTCATTAGAACTAGGGTTTTGATCTAATTTACTCTAATCTAATCTAATGGAAATCCTTCAAAACTAATCTCTCTCACCTCTTTTATGCCTCTCATCATATATTTATAGTTCTAATGGACACCCAAACAAGTTAGATAACTAAGAATCCTATTCTAGCTCAAATTGGACATCAAATAACCCAATTCAGCTGTCTTCCTGCCACCTAGCGCGCCCCGCGCCATCCCCAAGACATTTTGGGCGCTGACCGCGCTACAGTGGCCTACTTTTTGGTGGACTAGCTCTCCCCGCGCTATGCATAGTTCATTTATAGCGCGGTCCGCGCTATGATATTTTCTGTTGCGATGTCCTTTGGTAAAACATGCATAACTTTTGATCCGCTTGGATTTACGGAGCTGTCCACCTATCAAATCGAAGATATCGACGAGATCTACAACTTTCATTCTTTAACAATTGACAGATTCGGGCTGGAAAAAGGCAGAAATCGAGCTTGAAGTAGATATTGTGTAAATGGCAAGCACGACAAGTCTTAACTTTGATCTGTGTTGATAAAAAGGCCATAACTCTCGCATCCAAGCTCTGATTAGGATGATTCAAGATGTTCCAGAAAGCTAAGAAGAAGCTCTGCAGTATAATCCAAGTTCCAAGCCAAGAACATGCATCCAACTTGGTGTCAAAAGTCCTTCAATCTTCCCTTCTTACATTCGCTTGCGTATTTTGGTCCAAAAGATTTCCGAATTGCTTTCCCTTGCTTCTTCATGCCAATGTTATGTCATAGCCTACAAAATAACATAAAATGTATAAAAAGTAACTAAGACACATGAATATAAGTAACTAATTCAAGTAATAGATACCGGATAAGTAGGTATAAAACCTACTTATCATCAACTTTTAGAAGACTTCATCTTGAATAACTTCACAACTCAATCTGGATGTTTATTGGGTTGGTGCTTAGATCTTCTGTTAGTTTGTATGACATTCGTTGAGTGCTCTCTGGTTTCCTTCAGGTGAAATGTACCTTTGCAGCTCAAACCAGAGGCTTCATACTTTGGATATTGTGGGAGTGCTCATTTGTTGAGAATCGTGTTTACTCTACGTTCTGCCTTGGCGTTGTGAGCACCTCTGTTGAAGTCTTAGTTTCGTACTTTACGATTCAGCTTTAGTTCTGTAGACAGTACGACTCCGAGATCAGATGCTGACACTTTACGATTTCTGTACTTAAGCTTGCTGTCTTCATCTTGTGACGCCCCCAAAATAGGTATACATCATCCATTCTGAGTCGCCAAATACATGGTATAGAAAATAACTACAACTTTATTATTACAATTGTCATGCAAAATACGACAACACATATGATGAGAGTTTAAATACAAATATTGTCTTCTAGACAGTATTCAAACTTAAATAAGTTCTCATTACAATTATTGATACACTATTTTACAAAATAGTGAGGACTGTTAAAACAACTTTCTAGAACCATCATTCCATACCCCGACTAGTTTCCGCTATATTCTCGCCTCATGAGAAGAAAAATAGAACAAAAATAAAAAAGGTGAGCTCAACTAGCCTAGTAAAGAATATTATGACTAAGATAATGAACAACAAATTATCGTTAGCCTTCAACAAATCAGATAAAATATAATGGACAACCAGTTTTAGATCAATATACGCAGCGGAAGCAACAATTCATTAGAAGAGTTAAGTAGAGAATGAAATCTACTATTATCTATGAATTTAAAAGTCCATCAACAATATTTTATCCATGTAACATCAATCAATATACATCTTGAATCAAATATTCATCTTTGCACTAGGGGCCAAATATATTCATTTGTATCACCAGTTGGTCATGTTCATCTCAACACCTGTTCATCTTTGCACTACAGGCCAAAGATATTCATCATGTAATCATTCATCTTTGCACTACAGGCCACAGATATTCAGTTATATCATCATTTAGGACTGAGGATGATGAAAAATATTTAAAAGAAACGAATCCAGTGAGATAAAAGGGCAAATATTAGGGATTCATACTTTAGATAATTCAAGTTCAAAAATATTTCGTAATAAACCATAGTGGAGTAAAATTCAAGAATGAAGATCAAAACATGGATACAATCAAAGATAGTAACCATAATAGACATCTTGGACAAAGAAGAGAAAATTTTATTTTTCTGTGAATGGTGTCGTATTCGTGAATAGTGCCATATACGTGAATAGTACCGTATACGTGAATAGTAACCCCGACACAAAAATATAAAAATTCCACAAGAAAAAATTATACTTCGTGAATAGTACCATATTCGTAAATAGTGTCGTATACGTGAATAGTGTCGTATACGTAAATAGTAACCTCAACATAAAAAGGTAAAAATTTCATAATAAAATTCATACCAATATTTCGGTATAATGATATTGAACGAAATAACATCATTTACGAAGAAAATAACATCCCTTACCTCAAAAGAACAGTACTTCTGACTGAAATATCGGATATAATGCTGAAGGAAACTCGCACTGAATAGCAACTCTCAAAGTATCTAAATACACACAAAATACGCTCGATAATATAGAGAGAAAACTTATGATTCTGGTGTGATTTTCAATTCTAACTAAGCACCCTATTTATAGGAAAATACTTAGATTAAAGTAGACTAAATTAATAAAATAATATTTTATCAAAATTTTCAAGCATGCCACTTTTGAAGCCAATTTCAGCACACCATAGTGGGGCCCGCCAAAAATTAGATTTTTTTCCACAACAACCAAAAGTGGGGCCCACATATTTTTAATAAAAACAATTATTTTCGAAACTTCAATAATTCATATTAAATAGCTTTTTATCAGAAAAATTCTAATCTCATGTCTATTCCATAGGAAATTTAATTCTCTACAACTTTATAGAAGAAAGCTTTTTTCAAATTCCAAACAGAAAATACCCGAAATTTACATACGGGTGATTTTTAATACCTCAATTCTAACAAAATATTGATAAAACACCTCAACATTAATCCTTCATTTATATCCAAATAAAAATAAATAGTTCCTTATCATATAAATCAATAATTAATTATTCACAAATAATATTACAAAATCACAATAATGACAACCAGGTCGTTCCCAAGAAAGAGGGGGCTTACCTATAAGGATTTCTCCTTACTGACGCGTAATTAGGTGACCAAACCCATTTCTTAGACAGAACTTCCCTAGACATTGTCAATAATGCTATCTAATAATATTATTCAAATAATATGAATTATTGATCTGATAACGGAAAATACTGTACAGTGACAATTATTGAAACAACAATAATATAAAATATCAACGTAACAATTATTAAATCAATAATATTGAATAGTAATTACTGTAACAATTATTGAGTAGTGTCGTCTTACGTAAAAAGCAATAATTCAAAAATATTGTGCAATACAGTGTGCTACTGTGCAACTGTGATAACCCAGGATTTCGAATAATCAAAATTTTTACGAATAAATTTTTTTTATTTAATATTAATATTGACTGTTAATATTGTACTGTGTATTTGTGATACGAGTTTTCAGAATGAGTCAATTTGTGTATTGACTAAGAAATAAGAGTAGAGTTGTGCTTAACAGCTTTAGAAACCCTAACCCTAGTTACAGATGGGGATTCGATAGAAAATATAATTAAAATAATTATATTGATAAGAACGTGTTTGTACTGAAGAGAAATTTTGATCAATGATTGATCGGATAAGGTTTAAAATTTATAAACCCTAATAAGAGATTAGAAACCCTAATTTCAGATTTAAAAAACCTAACGTACAGTTAGAAATCCTAATTGAAAGTCGGGAAACCCTAATTTTATATTCAGGAATCCTAAAACCTAATTAGGGAACCCTAATCCCTAATTAGGGAACCCTAATCCTAATTGGTAAGCCTAATGTGATTACTAAACTTTAATATGATTAAAAAACCCTAATTTAATTAGGAAATACTAATTATATTTTGGAAATCTTATTTTTCTATATTAAAACCCTAATTTGGAAATTTTAGAAACTAAAGTTTTAAAACCTAAGGGTTAGAACCTTAGGGTTAAAACCTAAGGATTTGGAAAATGTCAAGTATGCCATTAAAATCATTTTTCAAATGACAAAAATACCCTTTTATATTCTTTATTATGTAACTTGCAATATTTGCGAAGACCTTTAGTTGGTGAACTACTATCTTGACTTGTCCATTTTTCATACAAGCTCTCACAAACTATTTCTCTCAACCAAACCTCCTAATATAGCAAGTATATCAGTCACTAAATCACCTCTAGAAACACCAATATCAGATAGGGAGATCTAAGATCAAAGATTTAGCAAGAATGTATAAACCCTAGATAGCCCTTTGATCTTGTATGCTTGTAAAAATTTTTGTTTAAGTGTTTAATCATGTGTTATATGATCTTTTTAGATGATCTATTTTGATCCATCATGGACCCACAGCATCCAAGTGCCTCAAAATGATGATTTTTCAAAACTGTTCTTGAGCTTGAAATGTAGTCTGATAACAAAATGTCAGGGGCTTTAAATCTTTTTCTGTTAATGAGTTTTGTTGTTTTAAAGTTTGAATATGTAGCTTGTTATGTGGTCTTTGTTCTGCAAGTGAAAACAGGGTCATTGGATGTCCAGATTATAAGATATAATCGGTAAAAATCCGTTGATCGGGCATAACCGGTCAAAATCTGGGCAACCCAGAAAGTATAAAACCGTGTCTGACAACCTTTTGAACGACCCGGATCTGACAGATTTGATGTCGTTTGATGATGTATTTGTAACTACTTTGTAGCTTGTTGACTGGACTATAGATTAGTTCTTTTAGAACATTTAAACAGTAAATAGATCGAATGTAGAAAGTGGTCAAAGTAGCCTACTCGACCATGATAGCTGTTTTCTGGAAATTCAAAAAAACCAGATGAACAACCATCTGACAGACTTTGACCAGTTTATAACTTGTGATTGTGTTATGTTTTGACTGATCTATTGTTATATTATTGTTTCTTGACATAAAGACTCCATATTTGAACCATTATATCACTTGAATCATGACGGGAACCTAGATTAAATGGAGCATGAAAGTGACTGGTCGACTACCTGGGTTTCTGGAAAACCCAGGAATGCTCTGACAGTAGGTTTGCTAGTCCAGATCTTTTTGTTGTGTTGATGTATGACCTAAATAGTTGTTAATAGTTGTAGTACTGCATACTGACTACAATATCAATGCTTGAGATAGCCCAGATCATGATCAGATTGTGATTTATAACCGGTCAAACCAGAACCCTTGAACTCAGGTCTGACAGTTTTCTTGAGCTCAAGAACACCTAAGATGACAGAAAGCGTCGCTAAAGGTCTATAGCGACGGTTTATTTAATTTTATTTTTCCTAATTTTCAGAAATTATTTAAAAATAGAAATAAATTATAAAAATTACCAAAAATAGTTTTAAAAATTATTTTAAATTATGAAAAATAATTTCTGACTATTTGGGGCACTTTTCATTAATATTTATAATTATTTGAATATTAATGATATTTAATTTATTTAATTACTATATTAAATAAATTAGAGAAAAATGATTTAATATTATGAAAAATTATTTTAAATTAGAATAATGTATTTAAAAATATTTTGAGTTATAAAATGTAACTTTTAATATTTTTAGAGAAATTTCATTAATAATTTAATATTAATGATAATAGATTTATTTAATTATTGTATTAAATAAATAAGTTAAAAATGATTTTATTAATTAAAAAATTATTTTAAATGAGAATAAAGTGTTAGAAAATATTTTGAATTATAAAATATAATTTTCAATATTTTTGGAGAATTCTCATTAATAAATTAATATTAATGATATTAGATTTATTTAATTATTATATTAAATAAATGAATTAAAAATCATTTTATTGAGTTAAAAATTATTTAAAAATGAGAAAAATAATTTAAAAATATTTTAAGTTATAATTAATGACTTTTAATATTTGAATGATAATTTTATTAATATTTAAATATTAATGATGATGATTTAAAAATAATTTTAATTATTTTAAAAATTATTTAAATAGAATATTGATGATTTAAAAATATTTTATGTTATTAATAATAACTTTAATATTTTGACAAGTATGTTATTAATATTTTTATATTATTAAATATTAATGATAATAAGATTGTTTGATAATTAAATCATTTAAAAATGATTTCAATGTTTGAAAAATTATTATAAATTATAATAATTGTTTAAATAATATTAAAAGCTTTCGAAAAATATTATAAACAATATTTGGCTTATCTAAAATAATATTGAAGCTTAGAGACCAAGTTTAATTGACAATAACTGTGTTAGTTGTTGGATAGGGTGACCAAAACACCGAGAATAGACTAAAGTCCAACCAGACCGAACTAGTTAGACTTGATAAGTGTTTATATAGGTTATGAACACTAATGTGGCTATGTGGTAATGAGTCTAGGAGACAAACTAACTGTAAATTATAGTATTGTGTGGTGTGAATTATTGTGCTAATTATGAGACCGATATTGTTGATTATAGGTCTTACGAACGTAGATAAGTATTTTGTGTAGTTGTAATCAGCGGAAGAGGCAAGTTTCCTAACTCAACCATGAGTCATATTCATTCAATTATTATAGTGGTTAATTATTGTTAATTATACCACGTCCAAGAATTTATTGTTGATTATTCACAGTTAGTTCATGTTTAATAATTCAAATTGAATTATCGATTCTGAAAATACACATTCGTAGAATAATTGTTGTTGGATATTCATATTCGTAGAAGCTAATATTGACAATACAGATAATTCCTGTTTATTGTCAAATTATGTTGAGAAATGTCTTAACTAATTATTTTAGCTAGACGAACATTTGTTAGAACTTTATAGATTCGAGCAGAGAATTCAATTGTTATTGACAGATCGATGCCAATTATTTCGGATAGAACGATAAGTAAATAGGAATTGAAATCATAGTATTTCGTTGTTAAATCAAATCTTAATTTTGAGACTGAGAAGAACAACCTTTTATATAAAGGAAGACATTTTATTAGTCATATATTCGGCCTTTGCGCGCGATTAAGTATTATACATAATATAGGGTGCAAGGAGTTGGCCGACTCTAAGTACTTGCAGAGGGGTATGATTTAATCTTTATGGTTATCTGATACACCTACGTATAATTCAAAGTAAAACTCTGATATATACCCGAGAAGAGAAGTTCAAGATCCAATGGATCACTCAGCATAAATCTGAAAAATATTCCACTTTGTTATTGCGTATAATTGATTCTTGATTATTCATTAGAATATCGCAGAAACTTTGAAAGCGTTGTACTATTTCATTATCAAATTATTGTGTTGCATAGATTGTGAGAAGACTTGTTAATTATTAAAGCTTTGTTCAGCTATTTCAAAGTTTCCCGAACTTTAATTTCATTATATCAAAATAGATAGTCTGTCCTTATTGATTATTACACATTAATTGTATGTATTAACTTTTGGGAAAAATTTGTTACTCACCCTTGCTATATATAAAAATTTTCAGCTAGGAACGAAGTGGCAGAAGGTGCAGTGAAGAATAAAGGAAAAGGCATCGTAATAAATTAGTTATGATTAGCATATTTATTATGTTGTTTTGTAAACCCTTTTTGTATATCTAAAGGGTATGTTTGTAAGGTTAAGGTTAGGGAACCTGGTACTAATGTATTAACAACATATGTTAATGTGATATGTATTACTATTTCTATATGAATGGGTAGTTAGATGGTATTATATTGTGGTTCGTGAACACCAAACTCGGGGGTCAGGTAACCCGAATTTGGGGCTGTCACAAGTCGGTATCAAAGCTGTAGGTTATAAACCTTAAGTGGGGTGGGGAAAACGCTAGGATTATAACCATAAGAGAAATCTAGAATACTCATTTAGAGTACTAAGTGAGGGATTGCCGAAGTGCATCAATAGTGAGATATGTTGACACATAGTGTGAGAAGTTTGTACTAATGAAGTACTAATCAAGTTATTTAAACTAATTGAAGGATGTTTGGAGAAGATGAAACGAGTGCGGAGATGCTAGCAGCTGTTTCATCAATGCCAGTAGCCGAGGTGCGAGCGCAAAGCGAGGCAGTTGAGAAGGTGGGAGAAGATGAACCTATGGTCAATCTGGGGAGCGATCATGACGATTATCCCGAGATGTATCTGAGTGGTGGTGAGGAGGCGGAGTCTGAAAAAGCTAGGGTGGAGAAAAAGAATAAGATTAAAGTTAAAGAACAAGATCAACTATCTGCAGAAGTTTAAGAACTCCGGAGTAAAGTGTTTCTCTTGGAGGAGTTATGGAAGACGGAGCGAGCGTTACGCGAAATGACTGAAGAACAGAACGAGCTGAAGGCACAGGTGGAGAGGATGAAGACTGAAGGTGGTGAATCGTCTGAAGGAACAATCAAGCAGCAGAAAGACAAGAATAAGCGACAGAGGGACAACGACAACCCTAATTCTGAAAAGTCAAACTCGAAGAAGAAGCAAATCTGTAGCAAGTGTGGAAAGACTCACGCGGGAGAATGCATGATGTGGAAGAGTGCTTCAATTGTAAGCAGGAAGGACATATTTGTCTACATTGTCCTAAGCCGAATATGAGGAAGTGTTATTCATGTGGAAGAACGGGTCACGGATTCAACAAGTGTCCCATCAAGAAGAAGACTGGTGAAGGGAGTGGGCTATAAACAACTTAGAAATATGCAGTAGTATCTTTTGGTAGTAGGATATGATATTAAAGATTGTAATATCGAGAATGATGTGTAAGCATATATAAATATAAATATGTGAATGAAATCTTTATGTTCTATATGAATATAAGATTAAGATTAATTTGTGTGTTCTTAAAACTCATACTTATGGTAAGTTCATGACTCATAATTATATGAAATGTTCTGAACCCCTCAGCGAATGGACACCAAAGGTCTAACTAAGATAAGTTTATACACTCATATAATTGTGGCAAGTTACTGAACTCATAAGTGTGGTAAGTTTGAGGAACTGGAAATAGATATGTGAAAATGGTAAATGGTAACTTTTTGTGTAAAGTTGGAGAATTGCAACTTTTTGTGTAAAGTTGTGTTGTTAATCCTAATATGATTTAAAAAGGGATAGTAATATGTGTTAAGTACTAAAAGTACTATGTGCTATTTGAATAAATATGCGATTATATGAGAATTATGTGTTGAATTCTTATTGTGTTCAGAATGTGATAGAGAAAGAAAAATTAATATAAGATTTTTTTATTTAAATCAGATAATGCCGCCTAGACGACAGAATCGAACCCAACGAGAAGAGCAGTCAGTAAATAGTGATGGAGGTCAAGCTGACCTGATGCAAAACTTCGCAAATATGATAGCCGAAGCTATGGAAAATAGAGCTGTAGCTGCAAGAGGAAGAGCGAGGAATCAGCCAGCCGACAGATTGGCTAACTTCAAAGACTTTAAAGCGATAGGACCGCCTGAATTCAAAGGAACCACGGATCCGATTGAAGCCCAAACATGGGTAAAGGAGATGGAGAAAATATTCGTTATCGCCAGAGTAGCGGAAGAGCAAAAGATGGCTTTTACAACATACTTGATGAAGGGAAAAGCTAATTATTGGTGGGAGACTAATCAGGCGAGAACTGGTACAACAGTGGTGACTTGGATAAGATTTAAGGAATTATTCTTCGAGAACTATTTTTCATCAAGTATGCAAGCTCGAATGGAAGTTAAGTTCTTAGAACTGAAGTAGGAGAACATGTCGGTTTCTGAGTATACGGCTAAATTCAACGAATTAGCAAGATTTACACCTCATTAGGTGGACACAGAGGCGAGAAAAGTGAGAAGATTTGAGAATGGACTGAAGCTGGGGATATTCAACATGGTAGCGGTATTGCAGATCAATACATTCGCGGCTTTATTGGAGAAAGCGTTAATTGCAGAAGGAGGGAGCGAAGTTGCATTTCGATTTCATCAGGAGAATAAGAAGAAGAAGACAAATGATGGTGGAAGTAGTGGTGGTAGTAACCCGAATAAGAGGAAGTGGAGTGAGAATACCCAATCGGGTAACAAGACTGAAGAGAATAGGATAGAGAGGGAACCATGTACAACTTGTGGGAAGAACCATGCAGGAGTTTGTCTGAAGAAGAAGGGAGTTTGTTACAACTGTGGGCAAGAGGGACACATGTCACCCAATTGTCCCAGTCCAAAGAAGATACAAGGTTGTTTTGCGTGCGGATCGACTGATCATCTGGTTTGAAACTGTCCGAAGAGAAATACCAAGAAGGAAAGTGGCAACAAGGGTCCTGGTAGCAGAACCTTAGTGATTCGAGGACCTGCACAACCAGGAAGACCAACAGACTGTACATTCAACATGATGGCGCAAGATGTAGTGGCTACTCAGGAGGTGGCAACAGGTAAAAATTTCTTTTAGAAATTTTATTACGCGAGTATTATGAGTTAGATATCACTATGAATTGTTTTCTTTTATAAGATCCAAGTCATAGGTTAGAATTTGAAACACAAAATTAATATGATGTTGATAAAAATGAATTGATGATACAACTTTAAAAGATTGTAGAGAATAAGAAAGCGGTGATTTTGAGGACGGAATCCTTTTAAGGAGGTGTGAATGTGATAACCCGGGATTTCGAATAATCAAAATTTTTACGAATAAATTTTTTTTTATTTAATATTAATATTGACTGTTAATATTGACTATGTATCTGTGATATGAGTTTTGAGAATGAGTCAATTTGTGTATTGATTGAGAAATAAGAGTAGAGTTGTGCTTAACAGCTTTAGAAACCCCAACCCTAGTTACAGATGGGGATTCGATAGAAAATATAATTAAAATAATTATATTGATAAGAACGTGTTTGTATTAAAGAGAAATTTTGATCAATAATTGATCGGATAAGGTTTAAAATTTATAAGCCATAATAAGAGATTAGAAACCCTAGTCGAAAACCTAACGTACGGTTAGAAACTCTAATTGAAAGTCGAAAAATCCTAATTTCATAATCGGGAATCCTAAACCCTAATTAAGAAACCCTAATCCTAATTGGTAAGCCCAATGTGATTACTAAACTTTAATATGATTAGAAAACCCTAATTTAATTATGAAATACTAATTATATTTTGGAAATCTTATTTTTCTATATTAAAACCCTAAATTGGAAATTTTAGAAACTAAAGTTTTAGAACCTTAGGGTTAAACCCTATGGGTTAAACCCTAAGGGTTTGGAAAATGTCAATTATGCCATTAAAATCATTTCGCAAATGACAAAAATGCCCTTTTTATATTCTTTATTATGTAATTTGCAATATTTGCCAAGACCTTTAGTTAGTGAACCACTATCTTGACTTTGTGACATAAATCTCCGGCAATATCAGTTTCTTATATCAGATCTAAGCAACCTATTATCATATATATAGATTTGGGAGAGAGAAAATCGCATAACTTGTCCATTTTTCATACAAGCTCTCAACAACTATTTATCTCAACCAAACCTCCAAATATAGCAAGTATATCAGTCACTAAATCACCTCTAGAAACACCAATATCAGATAAGGAGATCTAATATCAAAGATTTAGCAAGAATTTATAAACCCTAGATAGCCCTTTGATCTTGTATGCTTGTAAAATTTTTTGTTTAACTGTTTAATCATGTGTTATATGATGTTTTTAGATGATCTATGTTGATCCATCATGGACCCAGAACATCAAAGTGCCTTAAAATGATGATTTTTCAAAACTGTTCTTGAGCTTGAAATGTAGTCTGACAACGAAATGTCAGGGGCTTTAAATCTTTTTCTGTTAATGAGTTTTGTTGTTTTAAAGTTTGAATATGTAGCTTCTTATGTGGTCTTTGTTCTGCAAGTGAAAACAGGGTCATTGGATGTCCAGATTATAAGATATAATCGGTCAAAACCCGTTGACCTGGCATAACCGGTCAAAATCTGGGCAACCCAGAAAGTATAAAACCGTGTCTGACAACCTTTTGAACGACCCAGATCTAACAGATTTGATGTCGTTTGATGATGTATTTGTAACCACTTTGTAGCTTGTTGACTGGACTATAGATTAGTTCTTTTAGAACATTCAAACAGTAAATAGATTGAATGTAGAAAGTGGTCAAAGTAGCCTACTCGACCATGATAGCTGTTTTCTGGAAATTCCAGAAAATCGGATGAACAGCCATCTAACAGACTTTGACCAGTTTATAACTTGTGATTGTGTTATGTTTTGACTGATCTATTGTTATATTATTATTTCTTGACATAAAGACTTTATATTTGAACCATTATATCACTTGAATCATGACGGGAACCTAGATTAAATGGTGCATGAAAGTGACTGGTCGACTACCTGGGTTTCTGGAAAACCCAGGAATGCTTTGACAGTAGGTTTGCTAGTCCAGATCTTTTTGTTGTGTTGATGTATGACCTAAATAATTGTTAATAGTTGTAGTACTACATACTGACTACAATATCAATGCTTGAGATATCGCATATCATGATCAGATTGTGATTTATAGCCGGTCAAACCAGGACCCTTAAACTCGGGTCTGACAGTGTTCTTTAGCTGAAGAACACCTAAGACGACAGAAAGCGTCGCTAAAGGTCTATAGCGACGGTTTATTTAATTTTATTTTTCTTAATTTCTGGAAATTATTTAAAAATAGAAATAAATTATAAAAATTACCAAAAATAGTTTTAAAAATTATTTTAAATTATGAAAAATAATTTTTGACTATTTGGGGTACTTTTCATTAATATTTATAATTATTTAAATATTAATGATATTTAATTTATTTAATTAGTATATTAAATAAATTATAGAAAAAGGATTTAATATTATGAAAAATCATTTTAAATAAGAATAATGTATTTAAAAATATTTTGAGTTATAAAATTTAACTTTTAATATTTTTAGAGAATTTTTATTAATAATTTAATATTAATGATATTAGATTTATTTAATTATTGTATTAAATAAATAAGTCAAAAATAATTTTATTGATTTAAAAATTATTTTAAATGAAAATAAAGTGTTAGAAAATATTTTGAATTATAAAATATAATTTTCAATATTTTTACAGAATTCTCATTAATAAATTAATATTAATGATATTAGATTTATTTAATTATTATATTAAATAAATGAATTAAAAATCATTTTATTGAGTTAAAAATCATTTAGAAATTAGAAAAATAATTTAAAAATATTTTAAGTTATAATTAATGACTTTTAATATTTGAATGATAATTTCATTAATATTTAAATATTAATGCTGATGATTTAAAAATGATTTTAATTATTTTAAAAATTATTTAAGTAGAATATTGATGATTTAAAAATATTTTATGTTATTAATAATAACTTTAATATTTTTACAAGTATGTTATTAATATTTTTATATTATTAAATATTAATGATGATAAGATTGTTTGATAATTAAATCATTTAAAAATGATTCTGATGTTTGAAAAATTATTATAAATTATAATAATTGTTTAAATATTATTAAAAGCTTTCGAAAAATATTATAAACGATATTTAACTTATCTAAAATAATATTGAAGCTTAGAGACCAAGTTTAATTAACAATAACTGTGTTAGTTGTCGGATAGGGTGACCAGAACACCGAGAATAGACTAAAGTCCAACCAGACCGAACTTGTTAGACTTGATAAGTGTTTATATAGGTTATGAACACTAATGTGGCTACGTGGAAATAAGTCTAGGAGACAAACTAACTGTAAATTACAGTATTGTATGGTGTGAATTATTGTGTTAATTATGAGACCGATATTGTTGATTATAGGTCTTACGAACATAGATAAGTATTTTGTGTAGTTGTAATCAGCGGAAGAGGCAAGTTTCCTAACTCAACCATGAGTCATATTCATTCAATTATTATAGTGGTTAATTATTGTTAATTATACCACGTCCAAGAATTTATTGTTGATTATTCACAGTTAGTTCATGTTTAATAATTCAAATTGAATTATCGATTCTGAAAATACACATTCGTAGAATAATTATTGTTGGATATTCATATTCGTAGAAGCTAATATTGACAGTACAGATAATTCATGTTTATTGTCAAATTATGTTGAGAAATATCTTAGCTAATTATTCTGGCTAGACGAATATTTGTTAGAACTTTATAGATTCGAGAAGAAAATTCAATTGTTATTGACAGATCGATGCCAATTATTTCGGATAGATCGATAAGTAAATAGGAATTGAAATCATAGTATTTCGTTGTTAAATCAAATCTTGATTTTGAGACTGAGAAGAACAACCTTTTATATAAAGGGAAATATTTTATTGGTCGTATATTCGGCCTTTGTGTGCGATTAAGTATTACGCATAATATATGGTACAAGGAGTTGGCCGACTCTAAGTACTTGAGGAAGGGTATGGTTTAATCTTTATGGTTATCTGATACACCTGCGTATATGTCAAAGTAAAACTCTGACATATACCCGAGAAGAGAAGTTCAAGATCCAATGGATCACTCAGCATAAATCTGGAAAATATTCCACTTTGTTATTGCGTAGAATTGATTCTTGATTATTCATTAGAATATCGCAGAAACTTTGAAAGTGTTGTACTATTTCATTATCAAATTATTGTGTTGCATAGATTTTGAGAAGACTTGTTAATTATTAAAGCTTTGTTCAGCTATTTCAAAGTTCCTCAAACTTTGATTTCATTATATTAAAATAGATAGTTTGTTCTTCTTGATTATTATACATTTATTGTATGTCTTAACTTGTGGGGCAAATTTGTTGCTCACCCTTGCTATATATAAAACTTTTCAGCTACGAACGAAGTGGCAGAAGGTGCAGTGAAGAATAAAGGAAAAGGCATCGTGATAAATTAGTTATGATTTGCATATTTATTATGTTATTTTGTAAACCCTTTTTGTATATCTAAAGGGTATGTTTATAAGGTTAAGGTTAGAGAACCTGGGACTAAAGTATTAACAACATATGTTAATGTGATATGCATTACTATTTCTATATGAATGGATAGTTAGATGGTATTATATTGTGGATCGTGAACACCAAACTCGGGGGTCAGGTAACCCGAATTTGGGGGTGTCACAGCAACCACGCGTATTACTGTATTTTAACCACCGGGTATTCTAACAGTGTTAACGGTAACAACTACGCCGTTATTTGTAAACACTCAAACTTGTCGTTTTGTTTATCCGACTGTTTTCCGTTATGGGGTCCACAAATACTTGCTCCGTCGTACGAATATTTCCCGACAACAAGAATATTCCACGACCAAACGAATATTCCCCAACAATAATGAATATTTTATAACCCCTTGCTTATTTTGTAAAATTTGCACATTTCACCCATAACCAAAGCATTATATCAAATTAATACCTTTTATTCAAAATAATAATTAGAGAAAATTCAATTTTATTTATAAAAAGTTGGGATCTTACAACCTCCCCTCCTTATAAAATTTCGTCCTCAAAATTGACGTACGTACTTGATGTTTTGAAGATGTGAGGATACCTCGTTTTTATTTTTGATTCCAACTCTCAGGTCATTTCCTCAATAGCATGGCTCCTCCACAAAATTTTAACTTATGGTATAATCTTTGTGCGTAGGACATGCTCCTTCCTATCCAAGATCTTGACAAGTACCTCCTCGTACGTTAAATCTTTGGTTATCTCATCTAGTTCTAACTCAATAATGTGGTTTGGGTCTTTCACATATTTACAAAGCACAGATATGTGAAAAAACATTATGAATACGAGAAATACTTGGAGGTAATGCAAGTCTATATGCCGCATTTCCTATTCGATCAAGAATTTCAAATAGACCAACAAATCGTGTATTGAGCTTTTCTCTCTTCCCAAATCTTCTAACTCCCTTCCATGGAGAAACACGTAACAATACATGATCCTCAATATTAAATTTCACGTCCTTTTGATGAAGATCCGTATAACTCTTTTGTCGATCCTGTGCCGTTTGTATACGTTGTCGGATCATTTGGATCTTTTCTGTAGTCATGTGTACCAATTTTGGTACCAACAATGTTGCTTCTCCCACCTCATCCTAACATATTGAAGAGCGACACTTTCGTCCCTACAATGCTTCGAATGAAGCCACACCTATACTTACCTGATAACTGTTGTTATAGGAGAATTCCACCAATGGTAGGTACTTATCCCAACTCCCTTTGAAATCTAGGACACAGAGTCTTAATAGATCTTTAAGAGTTTGAATAGTCCTTTCTGATTGCCCGTCTGTTTGAGGATGGTATGCCGAACTGAATCGTAAATCCATGCCCATAGCTTTCTGCAAGCTAACCCAAAATCGTGAAGTGAATCTTGGGTCATGATCCAAAACTATGGATACTGGCATGCCATGCAATCTCACAATCTCATTTACGTATATATAAGCAATACGTTCAAGGGAATAACTCTCCCGTATCGGTAAGAAATGAGCAGACTTGGTTAATCTATCAACAATAACCCAAATCGCATCTATACCTTAAGAAACCTTAGAAAGACCCGTAACGAAATCCATGGTAATGTGTGGGCTTCCATTTTAGAATCTCAAGTGGTTGCAATGGACCCTTTGGTACTTTAAGCTTCGCCTTTACACGTTGACAAGTTAAACACCTCGAGATAAACTCCGCGATCTCTCTCTTCATATTGCTCCACTAAAATGTATGTCGAAGATCATGATACATTTTGGTAATCCCAGTATGGATTACAAACGGTGTGTTGTGTGCCTCCGTCATGATTTTATGCTTCAAGTCAAAATCGTTAGGAACACAAAGTCTGGAGTTGACCCGAAGTATTCCTTCTTTATCGATTCTTGCTTCTGGAATAACACATTCTTGCACTTTCTTCTTCATACGCATCAGCTCCAGGTTCGTAGCTTGAGCAGCTTAAACTTTATAGATTAAAGTCGATTCTACTCGTATATTTGACATCATCACGTGGATCCTTGGAGTCTTTAACACTATCTCTATCTTTTACAAGTCATACAAAATGGGCCTTTGCGTTGACAATATCGCGCTCATATCCGCATATGATCTTCTACTCAATGCGTCAGCTACTACGTTCGCTTTTCCAGGATGGTATTAAATGGTATGATCGTAATCTTTCAACAGCTCGAGCCAACGTCGTTGCCGCATGTTGAGTTCCTTTTGGGTGAAGAAATATTTGAGGCTTTTATGATCCGTATAAATCTCCACTTTCTCCCCATACAGGTAGTGTCTCTAGATCTTCAACGCGAAAACGACTGCTGCCAACTCCAGATCATGAGTAGGATAATTACTTTCATATTCTTTGAGTTGTCGCAAGGCATAGGCTATGACTTTCCCATGTTGCATGAGAACACACCTTAACCCTTTACCCAAAGTATTGCTGTAGATAACAAATCCATCTGAACCAGATGGTATTGTCAGAACATATGCCAAAATGAGTCTTCTCTTGAGCTCTTGGAAACTCTTCTCCTATTTCTCACTCCATACGAATTTTGTATCTTTTCGAGTCAGCTGAGTTAATAGAGTAGCGATTCGGGAAAATCCTTCCACGAATCTCTGATAATAACTAGCTAATCCCAGAAAGCTACACACTTTGATCACCGTCTTCGGTTGCTCCCAACTTTGTATTGCTTCAATCTTCGTCGGGTCAACAAATACTCCATGTTTTGACACCACGTGCCCAAGGAATGCTACTTCCTCAAGTCAGAACTCACATTTCTTTAGCTTGGCATATAGCTTGTTATCACGAAGCCTTTGAAGGACTAGCTTCAAATGGCGCTCATGATCTTCACGGCTTTTGGAATAGATGAGGATGTCATCAATAAAGATGACAACGAACTAATCCAAATATTCTTTGAACACATGGTTCATCATATCCATGAAAGCAGTAGGATCATTATAGTCAATCCAAAAGACATGACTAAGAATTCATAATGCCCATACCGAGTTCTGAAGGCAGTCTTTAGAATATCCTCAGTTTTAATCTTCAGCTGATGATATCCAGAATGAAGATCGATCTTTGAAAAGAATTGTGCTCCTTGCAAGTGGTCGAACAAGTCATCAATGCGAGGTAGCGGATGCCTATTCATGATGGTGACGTGGTTTAATTCCCGATAGTCAATACAAAGTCGCATACTCCCGTCTTTCTTCGTTACAAATAAAACAGGAGCACCCCAAGGAGGTGTACTAGGACGAATGAAATTGATGTCCAACAACTCCTGTAGTTGGACCTTTAACTCCTGAAGTTCAACAGGAGCCATTTGATATGGGGTTTTAGAAATGGGTTTTGTACCAGTTCTAGGTCAATAAAGAATTCAACTTCACGTTCTGGGGGTAGATCGGGAAGTTTTTCAGGAAATACGTCAGGAAATTCACTAACAACAGAAATATTATTCAAATCTAACGTATTTTTTTTCAAGTCTATAACATGGGCTAAGAAAGCTTGACATCCGTTTTTTAATAAACGAATAGCTTTATGGCTTGATATAATAGTGATTTACTTCAATAGTTTGGTTTCTTGAATTCGCATAACAGTTTGGTTAGGAATATGAAAACTAACAACCTTACAAAAACAATCAATTTTGGCATGATGAGTAGTTAACCAATCAATCCCTAAAATCACATCAAATGAAAGTATTTTCAAAGAAATAAGATCGACATGTAATGTGATGGTACCAATTTGGATCATGCAAGATTTATAAACAGTGGATGTAACAAAAGTTTCTCCTAACGAAGTTTCAACAGATAAGTCAAAGTCTAATTTCTCCGGAGTCAAGTTTAAACGTTGAGCACAAGCAAGAGAAATAAGAGAATGGGTAGAATCGATATCTAATAAAGTATAAACTTCGCAAGAATTTATGATTAGCTTACCCGTGATCATCTCGTTTGGGTTCCTTACATTTTGGGCAGTCACGACAGACGCTCTTCCAGGAACCATTGACTTTGACTTGTCTGGGACAACCCTTGGAGTCACCATCCCTGCTGGACTTGGTTTCGCTACAGGACAATCTCTAGCTATATAACCGTCCTTTCCACAGTTATAACACACCTTGGATTGTTGTGGGCAGTTTGGGATGATGTGTCTCTCTTTCCCGCATTTATAACATACGACCAATGATCGTTCTCCTCCCCTAGGAACAGTTGATATTTGTGCTGACGTCTTCACATTGTCATTATTGTACCTTCTCTTTTTAAAATCTCCCCCCCGACTCGCTTCTTCTATTATCATGGCCACGATTATCACCAGAGTGGTTACCGCTTTTGTCCATATTTTTTCCTCCCCGCTGCTTATTGTAAGACCCCAACTTATTATAAATAAAATTTAATTTCTCTATTTATTATCTTGAAACAATAAGGTGATAATTTGATATAATGCTTTAGTTATGGGTGAAATGTGTAAATTTTATAAAATAAACAAGTGGTTATAAAATAATCATTGTTGTCGGGTTGTCGGGGAATATTCGTACGACGGCGTAGTCATTTGTGGGCTCCATAACAGAAAATGGCCGGATGAAGAAAATGACAAGTTTGAGTTTTTATAAATAACGGCGTAGTAGTTACCGTTAACACTGTTGAAATACCCGGTGGTTAAAATATAGTAATACGCGTGGTTGCATAGTAGCACACGGTATTGCACAATATTTTTTGAATTATTGATTCTTACATAAGAATGCACCACTCAATAATTGTTACAGTAATTACTGTTCAATAATTTATTTTATTGATTCAATAATTGCTGCGTTGATATTTTATATTATTGTTATTCTAATAATTATCACTACACAGTATTTCCTATTATCAGATCAATAATTCATATTATTTGAATAATATTATTAGATAACATTATTGGTAATGTCTAGAAAGTTTTGTCTAAGGAGAGGTTTGGCCACCTAATTGTGCACCAGTAGGGAGAAATCCTTATTGGAAAGCCCCCTCTTTCCTGAGAACGGCTTGGTTGTCATAATTGTGATTCTGTAATATTATTTGTGAATAATTAATTAGTAATTTATATGATAAGGAAATATTTATTTGATGTGGATATAAATGATGGATTTATTTATGTGGTTATAAATGAAGGAATTAGTGTTGAGGGGTTTTATCAGTATTTTGTCAGAATGGAGGTTTTAAAAATCAAAACCGTGTTCTTAAAGCTCTATTGCGTGAGTTATAATTTTAATTCGACCGTTGGATCGTTGTGATTTTTGGTTATGTTATACATATATAAGTGGAGTATATGTCCACAAATTTTGAACCGTTAAAAATTAATGCATGATTTGTTATGAATTTTAAGAGGTGACTGATTATGAATTTGTTATGCCCTATTTTGGGGGCTATCATTGCTGCGATGACTGCTGCCACTGGTACGTCCCTGGTTGTGGTCCCTCGGTTGAACATACTCATTATCTTGCTCTAATAATTGAGCCCTGTTTACAACATCTGAATATAGAGAAAATTTGTGAGACATAAGATATTGTTGAATTCCGGGGTTCAGACCTCTCAGAAACATCTGTGTCATACGTTCCTCATTCTCTACAAAATGAGGTGCAAACCTGGATAACTCCGTGAACTTAGCCTCGTACTGGGAAACAATCATGTTGTTCTGTTCTAGTCTGATAAACTCTACCTCCTTCATATGGCGAATACTTTCAGGAAAGTACTTATCATTGAACAGTTTCTAAAATGTTTCTCAAGACATAATGAGTGCGGCTAGATGGGTACGCTTCACAGATTCCCACCAGTAATCTGCCTCACCACGAAACATAAAGGTGGCGAATGGAACCTTCTGTTCCTCCGTACATCCCAAGACATCAAATATCTTGGTAATTTGCTTAACCCACGTTTTCGCCTTGATCAGATTTGACTTTCACACAAATTCTGGTGGTCGCAACTCTTTGAACTGCTTGGTTGTGACAAGCTGCGCGTTGCTATCATTTCCACCCATATTTTGTACACGAGTCTCCTTCGTCTGATTTTGCATGAATGACAAAAAGCTTCTAAACATCCCATTACTCATCGTTTGTTTGGTAGTGTTGTTTACATGAGTAATATTGTCTTCCTGTTGCACGTTCCCCTGGTTGATGATTAAAGGTGTCTCTACGGTCTCATTCACTTAATTGTTAACATTTTCAGCTGCCATTCTCAAATACTGTCATAAAACAAGGGTTAATTAAAGAAATTAACATGCCACATAATATCTCTATATTATGACCAACCGACCAAATAAGCTTAGGTAGGATAAACTAGCGAAGGATTTACTCGTCTCTCCCCTCCTAGTTCTATTCTTCGATCTCCGCCAGAGACTATATCCCTAAGCTTTGATACTAACTGTGACGCCCCCAAAATAGGTATACATCACTAATTCTGAGTCGGCAAATACATGGTATAGAAAATAACTACAACTTCATTATTATAATTGTCGTGCAAAATACGACAACATATATGCTAAGAGTTTAAATACAAACATTGTCTTCTAGACAGTATTCAAACTCAAATAAGTCCTCATTACAATTATTGATACATTATTTTACAAAATAGTGAGGACTATTAAAACAACTTTCTAGAACCATCATTCTATACCCTGACTAGTTCCCGATATATTCTCGCCTCCTAAGAAGAAAAATGGAACAAAAAGGAAAAGGGTGTACTCAACTAGCCTAGTAAAGAATATTATGACTAAGATAATGAACAACAAATTATCGTTAGCCTTCAACAAATCAGATAAAATATAATGGACAACAAGTTTTAAATCAATATACGCAGTGAAAATAACAATTCATTAGAAGAGTTAAGTAGAGAATGAAATCTACTATCATCTATGAATTTAAAAGTCCATCATCAATATTTTATCCATGTAACATCAATCAATATACATCTTGAATCAAATATTCATCTTTGCTCTACGGGCCAAAAATATTCATTTGTATCACCAGCTGGTCATGTTCATCTCAATACATGTTCATCTTTGCATTACGGACCAAAGATATTCATCACGTAATCATTCATCTTTGCACTACAGGCCAAAGATATTAAGTTATATCATCATTTAGGACTGATGATGATAAAAAATATTTTAAAGAAATGAATCTAGTGAGATAAAAGGACAAAGATTAGGGATTCGTACTTTAGATAATCCAAGTTCAAAAATATTCCATAATAAACCATAGTGGAGTAAATTCAAGAATGAAGATCCAAATATAGATACAATCAAAGATAGTAACCATAATAGACATCTTGGACAAAGAAGAGAAAATTTTATTTTTCTGTGAATAGTATCATATTCATGAATAGTGCCGTATACGTGAATAGTAATCCCGACATAAAAAGGTATAAATTCCACAAGAAAAAATCATACTTCGTGAATAGTACTCGTGAATAGTATCGTATTCGTGAATAGTATCGTATACGTGAATAGTGTCGTATACGTGAATAGTAACCTCAACATAAAACGGTAAAAATTTCATAATAAAATTCATACCAATATTTCGGCATAATGATATTGAACGAAATAACATCATTTATGAAGAATATAACATCCCTTACCTCAAAAGAACAGTACTTCTGACTAAAATATCGGATATAACACTGAAAGAAACTTGCACTGAATAGCAACTCTCAAAGTATCTAAATACTTATAAAATACGCTCGATAATATATAGAGAGAAAACTTATGATTCTGGTGTGATTTTCAATTCTAACTAAGCACCCTATTTTTAAAAAAATACTTAGAATGCCAAAGCAGACTAAATTAATAAAAAAATATTTTATCAAAATTTTCATGCACGCCACTTTTGAAGCCAATTTTAGCACACCATAGTGGGGCTCACCAAAAATCAGATTTTTTTTCCACAACAACCAAAAGTAGGGCCCACATGTTTTTAATAAAAACATTTATTTCCAAAAATTCAATAATTTATAATAAATAGTTCTTTTATCAGAAAAATTCTAATTTCATGTCTATTTCATAGGAAGTTTAATTCTCTACAACTTTGTAGAAGAAAGTTTTTTTCAAATTCCAAACAGAAAATGCCCGAAATTCATATAAGGATAATTTTTAAAACCTCAATTCTAACAAAATACTGATAAAACACCTCAACATTAATCCTTCATTTATATCCACATAAAAATAAATATTTCATTATCATATAAATTAATAATTAATTATTCACAAATAATATTACAGAATCACAATACTGACAACCATTCCCAGGAAAGAGAGGGCTTTCCGATAAGGATTTCTTCTTATTGGCACGCAATTAGGTGACCAAACCCCTTTTCTAGACATAACTTTATTAGACATTGTCAATAATGCTATCTAATAATATTATTCAAATAATATGAATTATTGATATGATAATGGGAAATATTGTGCAGTGACAATTACTGAAACAAAAATAATATAAAATATCAATGTATCAATTTTTGAATCAATAAAATAAAATATTGAACAGTAATTACTGTAACAATTATTGAGTAGTGCCTTCTTACGTAAGAATCAAAATTTTAAAAATACTGTGCAATACCGTGTGTAACTACGCGTATTATAGTATTTTAACCATCGGATATTCCAACAGTGTTAACGGTAACAACTACGCCGTTATTTGTAAAAACTCAAACTTGTCATTTTATTTATCCGACCATTTTTCGTTATGGGGCCCACAAATGGCTGCGCCGTCGTACGAATATTCCCCGACAACAAGAATATTCCACGACCAAACGAATATTCCCCAATAACAATGAATATTTTATAACCACTTGCTTATTTTACAAAATTTACACATTTCACCCATAACCAAAGTATTATATCAAATTAACACCTTATTATTCAAAATAATAATTAGCGGAAATTTAATTTTATTTATAAAAAGTTGGAGTCTTACAATGAAGGAATATCAGACAGTTGTGCTTGGATAGAGGGAAGCTTTTCAAACTGAACTTGATCAACTTCAGTGGTAGAGTGAAGGGACTCTACGATCATCTTCTTGGGCATAATCCTTCTGCCATCAGAACCCACTCTACAATCATAGGGAATGTAGTGGTTACCAGCATGGCAGTAGACTTGGAAGTGAGACTGGTCTTTGATCATCTTGGTTGCAAACTTCTTTACCCTTGGAAAGTTTTGTGATACTAGCTCCAGGTTAGGAAACTGAGACTAACATCAGCTGAAGTAACTTCCATCCTTTTTAGTATATGCCTTTAACCAGGGCATCCATGGGAAGAACCATTTCATCAGAAGATCATCAAGATTGTAGAGGATAGTAGTGCAGTCTAGCTCCATGTTGTTCCAGTTGTTAAACACATCATATGTAGTCATCCTTAAAACCTTGTGTTGTTCATTTCCATAGCTTATCCATCTTTCTACTGGTACAACTGGTGGTTTATCAAAAACTTCCACCACTATTCTTCAGCTAATTCTTACTAGAGACAGAGCAAGATAGTCTGCTGATTCCTCTGATTCTTGATTTGCACAACTAGAATCTTTTTCCATTTCTTCACCTTTTGAGCTTGAATCATGCTGACTTCTTTTATCTGATTCATCAGTGAATCCTTCATGCTGATTTTCATCACTAGTACCTTCTTCAACATCTTCTCCCTTGGACTCAGACTGATCATCACTCACTTCAATGATTACAGTTAAGGGTTCTCCTATCTTTTTTGAGACAAATTTAGCAAGCAGTCTTTTTCTTTTTCTTCTCCTTTGAGGTTCAGCTATAGGAGTTTCAGACTCTTCTTCTTCTTCAGAATCTAAAGCCTCTGTTTCATTAGATAAGCTTCTTTGATGTTCAGCAACAGTTGGGGTCGGTCCTTCTTCCTTTGAGTTAACATCTTTTGAGCCATCATGTGAACTAGCTTGGACTTTAGCAGTAGGAGATGCAGTTGTTTCAACTTTCAAACTTTCCTCATCAGTAGAGTGACTACTCTAAGTGTTAGCCATAGAACTTGTACATTCTTCTTCACCATCAGGTTTATCTCTTTCTTATAGATTTAATTTCTTCCTCATTGATGGAGTTGCTTTTTGAGGGTTCATTCTTGAAGCTTTTAGTTCCCTTCTTATCTTCTAACTTTACCTTCTCTCCCTTGGTAGATAGACTTTCTTGAGGAGCTGGAATAGATTTCTTTGTCACCTTTGCTTACTTTTTGGATGGCCCTTGGAGTAATCTTCTACTCCTTCTCCTTTTTAAGTTTCTGCAGTTGATGCTTTTTCTTCTTCTGCTCCATGTCTCTTTTTGTTAGTGGAGAGACTGCTTGGTGGAGCCTCTGTATTCTTCACACTCTTAGATTTCTTCCTTACTGGTGTGGCTGCTACTAGTACAGAATCATCATATTGAGAGCTTTCCACCTCTTATGCCTTTCTCTTCTTTATCGAGACCTTGATGTTGCTGTCAGAAGTTGTTAGCCTCTTGTTTTCCTTAGGATTTTTCTTCCAGTTCTCAAATAGCTGTGGGGACATCACTTTGTGAACATTTAGTGCCTCTCCCTCATCATCCTTTATCATACTTCATAGTTTCTTCTTCAGCACAATACTCAAGAGTCTTCCATGAAAAACCTTTGTAAGGGGTTTATCTGTAGACTTCTTCATCTCAGCCTTTTCCACCCATTTGGTCAACCAATCAATTAAAAAGGCTTCAAAGTTCATCTGTTGTTTCGTGACGATTGCAGTCATAGCTCTCAATTGTAGATCACCCACAGTATCATATGCAGTGTCCTTTCACAAGATGCATTTTCCTATAATCTCTGCCATAAATTCAAACTCTTCAGGAAACTCCTTATTCTTCGTATCCTTCATATTTACATTCCTCTTATAACGCATTAACCTCTTGCCTTCTTCAATGTCAACTTTATCGAGGTTTATCAGACCTTGGTTGGGAAACCCTAGGCATTGATTGATGCATGATGCTCTTATCTTCAGACTTGCTCCTTTGACCTTTGTGGACAGAAGCCCAGAATCTATTGATGCATTAGAGTAGAATTGCTTCACTAGCTCTGTATAGACTAAACTATTTACATCCAAGCATTCAGAAAACCCAGGATTCTTTACAAGCTCAAGTATATCTCTGAACTTCCTTTATGATCTTTCGAACTTCTTGAAGCCGAGTTGGATTCCGATTATAACACGTCATTCTTCCATTTTGAGGGTTCGAAATAAATGGGTGTTTAGTTTCAGATTTCTTATGAGAGATAGTTAAATGCGATTTGGGCGAATCTAGAGGTTTAATGGATTTAGGCTTTGAAGAGGATTTTAGGGTTTGAAAAAGAGAGGGAGAGAGGTTCGATAGCTTTTGATAACTGTTTGGAGATTTTGAATTTGTCTTTATGACAGTTCCTTCTGACTCTGCATAAGCTGTGATGTGTCAACCAGTCATTGGTAGCACGACGCCCTGTAAGAAACTGTAACTCCCCATAAAATTTTCAGTTTGATTTTCCTTTTAAGAAAATAGGCGTTACTGATGTGGATTGACCGTTGACCTTTTTCAGTACGTAGAGTAGCTTGGTGAGGTAGCTATGGACTCTACATTTTTCTTTGTCTACTCAACGATCTTCTTCTGAGAGGTGCTTTAGTGGATGTTTTTGACACTAATCCTTATCTTGAAATTCATGGCTTAACCACTAATGTACCTCATGATAGTTTGGGCACTGAACATCTGAGGTGAGTCTGCGAATCATCTTTCCAAACTGTATTCACACTTATCTCCACACGATCTGAATAGTTGGGCATGTGTCTAGTTCTTTCGAGCTTCCTATTAGCTAGTATATCCTTTGAGAAGACTGCGATCGTCGAGCCTACTCTACGATTGTTGAGGTTGCACTAAGATCGTCGAGTTCACTTCAGAAACTACTCTACGATCGTTATCTGTCCTGGTCCTTGAGATGAACTTGACTAAGCATTCCTTATGGGTTAAGGTAGCTCAGAAAGGGCCAACTTCTTAAAGTGAACTAAGAGTCAGGTTTGTCCCTAAGGCACTTTCCAGATGAAAAATTTTAGAAGGATTAGCACTGATATCTCATTTGACCTTTTTCTACTGAGAAGTCCATCTGCCAACTTTAGACATTTGCATTGGCTGTAATCGTGGTGTCCTCCTGCTCTTACACTACGATCAGATGTTTGATCGTTGGCACTCCACGATTTTGAGTTAGGTGGTTGACAAGGTTATCAGTAGCACATTTTGAGACGTTCCTACTGACTATAGATCTTCATTTGGTTCATCAGCTACAAAGTTTTGGGACTTTGTAACTAGTATATTACTTCATAGTGTATTTTTGATACTTTCAGTGATGTTTTTCCTTAACAGATCACTGCTCCCCCATAGTTGATACTATCTTCTCAGAGAGGTGTGAGTTCTTCTTCTTCATGTGCATCTGAAGGCGTCCTTGCATATCTCCTTCTGACTGAAGTCATCATAATCATTTAAACTTCCTTCGATCATAGAAATAGATATCTTCAGGACTGATCACTCTACGATAGTTTTACAGAACTACGAACGTAGTCTTCTTTAATAGTTTGTACTTGTGGAGTTCTGCTTCCATAATGAGTTTCTCAAGAGTTCTTTTTTAGATGATATGCTTTGGATGATTGAGCATATAAGACCCTTTTTATCTTTGGGTGAATGGTCTGCTTTCCTATAGAGATCATCAACCATGTGAGCTTCATTCATGTTAGTTCAGCAAGTCTTCAAGGACAGGCTTTGACAAATAAGGATTTTGTCAGAAACATTTTTGAAATGTCTTAAGCCTTCTGTTGGTTGAATCTTCTTGTCTGAAGTCATCTACTTCAGTATTCCTTAGTGTGGCTAGATAGACCAAGTACATGCAGGTTAGATAAATTTCTATTGTTGGTACCAATGATTAAATTGGTCCTGCCAGGTTAGTTTTCAAAATCCATGTTCCTCATATATTTAAATTTTCACCATGTTTATCACCAATAGTCATATTCATGCATATCTCCAAATTTGATATGACAATTTAAGATGCATGATGACGAGTGTGTGTAAGATTAGTCACTTGAATAAAACACTCTTTTTCTTTGATGGTTTCATCATTTACTTGGTTATGTTCACAGTTTTTAAATGTTCACAGAGTGAGAATCAACTCTATCACTTATTTGCATCTGGTTGATTCATGGAGGTGATCAGTTTCTTCAAATCTTCAAGATACTCTTGTAAAACTGATCATACTCTACATGTTATCAAAAACCTAGAACATAGGTTTGTACATACATACTAACCCATCAACAAAGATTATTCCACTTAAGATAAATTAAATCATTATATGCTTATAACCTATTTCAGACTTCTTTCAAGATGTTATCTTCAACTTAAAACTTGGATGGAGAGAAAGTTTGTTAGCATTTGAGTTTCCAACCTCAATGTACTTTCTCTCTTCCCCTTTTTAGGTAGAATATGATATCTTGATAGAATACTATTATAGTGAATAAGGTGGTGCGACAAGATGTACACATTTATTTTGATGAGGAACCGTACCTTTTCATTGTCAGTTTCTTGATAGTCATTTATCTTGATGTATTGAGGTTAGGCATTGATGTGCATAATTTCTCATTCACTCCTTACAGCTTGTTGGTCAAGTTGTCCTTCGATCAATCAGTCATAGCCTTGAAGATGTAAGCTAAGAGAATCTTGGCATCTTTAGTTCTTTGACAACCTTGAGTCCTCCAGGTTCACATCCAGTTGCTGGTTGGCCAAATACATATTTGAGAAGTTCTTCTTTCTTCTCTTGATAAGTACTTTTTAGCATATTTGGTCTTTTCATCTTTTAGGTTGGTGGATGCTTGACTCTTGCTGTTGATGTCTCTTGAGCTCCTTTGTCTGGTCTTCAGACTACAAGATTGACTGTGGTCAAGGGTTGGTCTTGTTGTTATGGCATTTAAGAACATGGAACAATCTGAACAGCTTCAGGTGTATATACACATTTACCTGTACACAATATTTCCAACGTGTGAGCTCATCTGCATTTACAAGTAACTTACTACTAAACTAAGTTTAGAACAATGTTTCTGCCTAGGATCAGACTCAAAGCGATTAGCTTTTGAATATAGCATGAGAACCTACTTTGATACCAATTGTTAGTTCCTAGTAGGCACACAATATATCTAGAAGGAGGGGGGTTGAATAGATCCTTTTTTAATTTCAAATACTTTTCTCATTTATTTGTATTGCTATTGAATTAGCATATGACAAACATAAAAATCTTTTCAAGCACAGCAGGATAAGTAAAAGATCTCATTCATTGATATATTCATAATCATACATATATTATTCTTAGAGTTAGTAAAGTTGTAACCAGTTAATACATACATAGCAATTATAGCAGTTAGGTACATAATGTAAATGACATAAAGTAAATGACACAAGGGATTTTAAGTGGTTCAAAAACTCAAGCTCCTAATCCACTCTTCTGCTTTAACTCGCAGGATTTGTAAGAACCCGAATTTTCAGAAATTATTAAAATAAGAATTTAGTAAATAAAATTCTTAAAGCATGAGATGAGATCGAACAAGAATATATAATTGTGTTATGAGATACGTAGTATTGTGTTACATAGGGTAATATGAGCTATGTAATAAGTGATGTTGTGATTAATAAATATATATCATTATTATATATTTATAAATGTTAGAGATGAATTAGTAAGAAGATGGATAAGATTTATCTATCAACATTAAATAATTTATAGAATTATTTTATCATAGTGATTTGGTGACATTAAATATCTTTGATGGATAATCACCATTTTCTTGAATATATATACTAATAACTAGTATGACGTAATATGAGTTTTAGTTAGTGCTTAAGCTATCAATGGATAGATTGAGATAGTAAAGCATAAATTAGTTAATTCTGAGAATTAACTAACAAGCAAAAATATTGGTTAATTTATATTACAGTGGAAGTTATATTATGGAATAATATAATTTGAAGGGGTTTAAGAATCACTTAAGTAAATAGTGAATATGTGATTACAGTGGGTGCTTTATATTTGAGTTTTGTGGTAAGAAACCCGAAAAGGAGATTTCATAGTTGGTTAAACTGTTAATGAAAAATAGAGTTTTAAAACTCAAAGTTTGATAATTATTAAAGAAAATAGTAATCCATGATGTGGAATCAAAGAAGTGGTTGATTTTAGATGAGTTACCATGTGTGAGGTATATGTAAAGTGATTAGGAGCATAGATTTTATTTCTGCTAATGCAAAATTGGTATGCCTCTGAACTTGGTATGGCGCAGCTGCGATATTTCCAAGCCTATATAACCAGCGCAGCTGCGCCAATCTGTAGAAAGTTTTGAGTAAGTTTATGAAAATTTGAGTTCAAAGACATATATACTAATAACTCTTATAAGGGTCATAAATGGTGACTAAGTTGTTCATGAAGGAATTAAGTTAGCAAAACGTGACTTGAATAAGAATTAATTAATTAACCTGGAATAAATAGTGGTTAATTAAGTGATATTATAGAATATTATAGTATGAAACTTTGCGTGGTAGTGACATGATATTAAATTAAATAGAAATGATTAATTCACTTACATAAGACATTGAATTAATATATGTGTTTAACAAAAGACGATGAAAGAAATATGTTAATTTGATATTTTAAAAATATTACATACTATTGTAATATATAAAAGAGTTAGTATTTGAAAGATAAATGATTAATAAAAGAAAAGAACCAATATAGTTATAAGTAATTATTGGTTAGAGATTGATGTATTAAGTTAATACTTTATGTGGTGGTTAAAAAAAATTGTTTTGGAATAATTTTTGGAAGAAATAAAATGAAAGAATTATATTATATTAATTAGTGGAGTATATAATAATTATTGAAAAGAAAATAAATGATTAATTTTAATTAATCGTTGTGATGTGATAATGGGTTGAAAGTACCCAACTGAATTATACTTAGCTCAAATAAAATATTATTTGGACTAACCCAAATGTACATGGAGTATATGATGTGAGTTAATAAATAATTGATATTAATTATCTTTATGATAATTGTGTATATTTGAAATGATAAATTTTATGGAAAATGATGGATTGAGAATATCCAACTATTTTATAATTAGCCCAATTAAAATATTATTGGATTAATGTACACAAGGTACATGATATTATGTATTGGTGTATATTTAAAATATAAGTATACTTCCTATATGTGGGTAGGTACATATATATATATATATATATATATATATATATATATATATATATATGTGTGTGTGTGTGTGTGTGTGTGTGTGTGTGTGTGTGTGTGTGTACCCATAACTTAATTTAATGTAGTAATGTTAAGTCAATTATAATTGATTTAGTAGGTCCAAAAGGAAATAACCTTGGCACATTAAGTGGCCTTATTGCTAAAACAGTAAGCTAAAAAGCTTTGTCCCAATTTCTCAGTCATTCTCCATCATCATGTGAATAGGTCATTAGCCTAGCCTATTGTTATTACTGAAAATTTAGAGCTGATGATGGCTAGAGGGATGGAGAAAGATGGAGTGGTTCAACAACCCTTCTCAATCCACTGGCTTCTTCTTCTTCCTCTTAGTTTAAATCTTTGGGCAAAATCATTGTATGGACAATGATTTCCCTATAAATAGAGTCCCTTTCTTCTCTTTCCCGTTTGAAAAATTCTCTGAGAATTTAGTTATTAGAGTATGGTAGAATTGAGAGCAATCAGAGATTGGGAGAGCTATAGATAGCAAATTGGAGCAATCAAGAGGTAATGATGCTAACTTATATGCTTTTGTATTCCTAAGTTTTAATTTCTCAGAAATGACATGAAAAAGTAGCTCTTTAGTCACAAAATTGATGGCTAAGAGTTTTTATAATCCATGAATTAATGCTAGGTACTGTTAATAAAGTCATATGCGAAAACTATGGAAGTTAAACAGATCAATTTGGTTGAGAAACGAATTCGTAGTGAACGAATTTGCTAAATTGTCAAAACATGAACATTTAATATGAACATGAGTTGTAAATTCATATTTGGGTTAGTTAATATTTATGTTAGTTGATGGGTATTTGGTATGTTGTAATTTTATGAGTTACAAACTCATATAATCGAAAATGGACTAATTTGGATAAGTATAACTCATGTTATGAAAATCGGAAGGAGTATGGGTCTGAATAATCATGAAGAACAGAGTCTGTATAGAGTTTCTGCGACTTGGGATGTAGCTGCACTGCCCCCAAGGCCATTTAGGTTACATCTGTGCCAGACATCAGTGTCTTGTGGACTGCTTTGACCTGCTGTAGTAAATTAAGCATAATGTTTTCATAAGAACTCTGATTGAGATGATTCAAGATGATTCGGAACGAGGACGAATTAACCTACAACTTTTGTTCTTTACGTTTTTCAATTTGAGGTCGTTAGAAGGAGTCAAAACAGTCATCTTTGTGACTATTACGTATTTAGAGACAATCGGAGGGCGTCGAGCGAGCATATACGCAAGTATAGTGCTCCCGACGATGGAATATGTTATTCTAAGTGATAAAATATAAATATTCATGATAATAGACATGACATAAAGGTTGAAATTGTTTCATATGCGGTAAATTGCTTTGATTTGGTTTAAAACGATTTCAAAGGCAAACTCGAATATTTTTGCAAACTACGTTTTAAAACATGAAGTGGTTATTTTTTGACCTTGCAAACGTAGAAAGAAACATGTACAAACAAGTATGACATGTAAGTTGAAGTTTCCTTACATAACTAGTTTAGTATGACATTAACTTGAGAATAAAGCTTTAAAGTTTTGAAACTAAGAGGGAAGAACATTAAGTACTTGTGTTCTGATCTTACGTGCAAACATGATAGGACTTTTATGCCTCTAGGCATGATGGGTACGTGCACACTACTGGATAAATGTAATATGAACTACGTATGTCTTAAAGTAAGATTCCAAGTGATAAACCATACTAGACATATGATTACATGAAAGCATGTGTATTGAAAGTTGTTTAACCTCGTTGGTGGGCATATAGTTAGACCCTTGTTGTATGAACTTACTTAGCCGTGAAATATAAAGTATGAAAACAACTTTGAGTAAAAACAAGAGGTTCTAAACTTTGACCAATGACCTCTTAACGTGTGTATATATTATGTATTAACATTCATGCATCTTAAGAAATGAAGTGTGAACTGAGAACGAAAGATTCAAAACTGGTCTGGCCAGGGGACGGCGCAGCTGGGCCCATCCCAGGCCAAACTGCAACGGAGCTGCGCTGCAGGGCAGTGTTACCAAACTGTTTTAGTAGTCATTTGAACCTTAAAGAATATGGGTATAAATGTCTTAAGCTTCAATGCTTGACTTAAGTGATGATTTAAGTATATGAACAAGTAATGGTCATATAAAACTCAAATTTGTTAAAATTTATTAAGGTTTGTAAAAATGTATGAACGACGTAGATCACATATCTATAAACTTTAAATATGTGTTGAACACATAGAAAGTCAAGTGTGTGATAAAGATTTATGAATGTTGATATGAAGCATGTGTAGCTAAGGTATACATAGCTATTCTAAGAGTTTACTAAGAAAGCAAAGGGAAGGTTTTACAAACCTAGTTAGGAAACGATGTAATATTTATTATTATATTAAGAGCATATGAAATGTATGACTGATAGATATGAATCCATGATTATATAATTGTGTCGGAATACACGAAGTGCATATAAGCTTTAAGCAGTTAAGTCGTAGTTGATAAACTATGAATCAGGCAAGTCTTTCAGTTCCTATTTGATAAATGAATTTGATAACTGTTAGTTGAGCTATATTATGCTATTCGAATGTTGATGTATATATATAAAATGCATATGAGATATGTATAAAATTGAAAGATTGATCTTTGATGATATGCTTGTGAAGTAAATCTCTATGCCTGTTATGCGAGAAGTAAAATGCGTAGAAAATATAAATTGATTATGAATGTATGAACTGAATATGCTACTCTATGCTATGTGATGCATGAAAACTGTTAGAATTGCTAGGCTATAGAGCTCACCTTTGCAAATAACCCATTTTGCAGGTTAAGGACTCACGGTAAAGATTACGTGCTACTTGATTGATAAAGTTCAATAGTAATGAAGGAGATTGATTTATTTATTTAAATATATACTCTTGAACTATGTTTAGGTTCTAGGATATGTACACGATAGTAGTTTACGATGTGTAATACATGTTATGTTGTACTATATGATACATAGAGGAATTCGAATCGAGATTTAAAGATTTATACAGTAATTCGAATAGAATGAATCATAACATAAATTGATTCAAGGATATGTAATTGATTCAAGTTAAGATATCAATAAAAGATAATTTTTCAAAGGAGATTGAAAAAGTTTAAATTATTCTGCATATTTATATAACATCGAATATGATGTAAGATAGGAATGGTAAATGACCAAGATTAGAAACTTATAAAAGTTTGGGGTCATTATACAGATCCTGGAAATGGAAAGATTTTATATTCTAAATTGTAATAAGCAAAGTTATATTCATTAAGTTATGAATAAAATATATAAATAGTTTGACGATAGTAGTATCGTGGCAGACTGGATCCGAGGTTCGAAGGGACCCGAATTTGGGGGCGTCACAGGATTTCCACTAAGGAAGGGAAGCACCCTGAATCACTAAGATTCCTTCAAGTCCAACAGCCTTGGAACTTCAGTTCACTAAGAACTCTTCAAGCATAGCAGGCTTAAAACTCATCTAGTTCCATAGGAACTCTTCAAGCCCGGCAGGCTTGGAACTTCATTTAGTCCCTCCAGACAACGACCCCTCAGGCCCTGGCTACCTGTTATTGTTGTTATTTTTGTTATTGCCTTACTGCTAAGATGTCTTGATGCTTGAACATCTTTAGTACTTAGCAGCTTGTCGTGGTCCTCTCTACATTTAGCTTCAAGTCTGGACTACATCTTCTCTGGTACAGCTGATCTTCATTCTTTTCTGCTTATCTTCATCCGATATCAGTTGTGCACCATCACCATTTAGGTTTGCTAAGTGTTTGAGCTTTTGGTAGACTTCGTCTGGCATTTAGCATTCCCTGAACCCTTCTTAACTGGTTTGAAGACATGGTTCTGCACTTATTTTGTTTGAGTCATTCTTCAAATCTACTTTACTTCCACCTTCGTAGTCTCACTGTCACTGAGACTTGTTCTGTTAAGCTCTGGTGGAACTCACAGAGTCAACATCATAGCATTCCAACAACTCAATAATTCTATAACTTCAGCCCCTCTTGATCATTGAAGCTCTTGTTGATTTATACTCCTTCACAACCTTCTCATTAGAATGTAGCCGTTCAGAGTTGTTTGAATTGCTTCACAGATCTTGAGTTATTTGATGTAGACTGCAGATGTGATATGACATCCCCTTTATGACTTTTTGACATTGTAGTCTACTGTTTCACTTACCCCGTCAGAGATGTCACTTTGATGTCTCGGGCAGGTAGTCAACTTTATCTCTTTTTTCTGACTTCTTGATCAGAACGTCAGGAGCTATCCTTTTGCATCGATGCTTTCAACTAGCTATGTTCGAATATCAGTCTTCAGATTGAGCTGTTGTCAATGCTTCAACCTTCAGATGACTGAACTCTACGATTCTGATGCAGATGTCCTTGGACCTAATCATAGTGTCTTGTTAAATGCTGCTCAATGACAGGTTGAGTCAACACTACGATCCTGAAAAGTGTTCATTGGATCTTTATGTAGAACACCTCTTCCTACTCTTGTGCAGTGTTTTAATACTTCTATTTGCCTCGACTGATCTTAGGAACCGATAGCTTAACTCCTTATCTTGGCCTCTTCTGAATAGTAAGATATTTCAGATTTGTGGCATGCCCAGCTCGCTTTCTCCTTGTGATCTCCCGTTCACTTATCATCAATGGACTAACCCAATGCTTAATCACTTTAGCCTTATTCTTTATAATCTGACCAGTATCTCTGTGTACACTTCATCAGTTCCTACTTTGTTTGGTAAACACTACGATCCTGGTTACTTCCAAGATCGTTGTCTTCTATTCACTTGACAACTACTATACTTGCTGACTTTCCTTAGTCAGTTACTTTGACTGAAGTCTTCTTCTGACCAACTTATAGAAGACTTCATCTTGAATGGCTTCACAACTCAATTTGAATGTTGATTTGGTTGGTGCTTAGATCTTCTATTATCTTGCATGACATTCGTTGAGTGCTCTCTAGTTTCCTTCAGGTGGAATGTATCTTTGTAGCTTAGGCCAGAGGCTTCATACTTTGGATATTATGGGAGTGCTCATTTGTTGACAATCGTGTTTACTCTATGATTTTGCCTTGGCATTGTGAGCACCTCTGTTGAAGTCTTAGTTCTGCACTCTATGATTCAACTTTGGTTCTGTAGACACTACGACTCCGAGATCAGATGCTGACACTCTACGATTTTTGTACTTAAGATTGTTGTCTTCCTCTGATCTGGCTCGACTACGATCTCTACATCTTATGTGATCAGTAGACTCTACGACTCTAAGTGTGGTCTAGGATTCTTGACTTGGCTTTGGCAGATACTCTATCGGCGCTTAGACAGGTTGTCTCTATGATTCTGAATGTGACTTACTCAGCAAACTACGGCTCCGAGGAAGTTCTTCTTGACACACTACGATCCTTCCTCGTCTCTCCTGGCAGTCTACGAACTCCGAGATCTACTATCTTGCAGACTACAATTCTGCCTTGATGGTTCTCGAGTTTTTCTTGACTCTCCTGGCAGACTATGATTTCTGGTGCTGTAACGCCCTGAAATCCGGTTTATCTTCACAACCGGATTCCGTACGTCATGAGTACATCATTCATCCAACATACATCATTATATACCGAAATATAACAACATACACTCTCAAATCCCAGGTTCTGGAAACCTTATAACCTCTTTCATTACAAATAATGATAATACATTATTCATTTCATCTTACAAGAGTGACTTTTATTCGCCACCAAGGATACATAACAGTTTATTAAGCTAGTCTATCATTCAGTTTCATCTTTCTATATTACAAGTCTTCACTTGATCTTCTCGCTCATTCACATTCTGAATGACACTTCATCTGGATACTGTCAGCTTGATCTTTACAGGATCCTTAAGTTCTTCTAACCTTGTTCGCTGAAAATGTTTTTCATTTAAAAACAAGTGTGAGCATTCAATTTCCCAGCAAGTCATAACAGTTGAACAAACAACTCAAGAGGTTAAACATTTCTTTAGAACTTTGATAACCGAACAAAGGTTATGAAGCAGCTTGAATAATAGGAATAGTCTCGATTCCTATCATCTTAAAACATCAGTCACTCTCATTTTGAAATACTTTCATTTCTCTACCTTTTTTCATACACATCCAGTCTGGTTAGAATCATTAGCACAGACTTAATAATAACGGTTCATGTATAAATAGAACATACTTGTATTGAACAGCTCAATCACAGAATTAGTTCATATCATAGAAACACCGAAGTGTTCAAATTGTGGCACAAGGCCTCATACATACTACCACCTTGTACATACATCACACATATGCATATAGACAAGACTTCTCAAGTTCAACATCTGAGAAGTTTAAGAAACTAGCATTTATGTAACATGAATGAAGTTAGGAAACATGCCTTACGCCCAACTACAGCTTACGCTGAACTGCTCATTCGAATTCCTATATAACACATAAGGAGAAAACATAAACACCAATTAGTCATATACTTGATTTACGCATTGGTTTAGTTAACTTTACTTCTTAGGGTTCGCATTCTTGCAAATCTCAATTTACGTGACCTACTTTCTTTACCGATTTACGGCTTTCTTGATAATTCATATCTTATTTAATATTAATACTTTCGTTATCCATTACATGAATCACATGTTCATTACTCGTTCTTAGTGTCGAAGCCATACCGATCATTGTATGCTAAGACCGATCGTTCATCGCAACAACATTGCGTTCATAGTGTCTATACGCTTCACACTTAGCTCTCATTATCATGACATAACATTGAAATGTTATTCATTACTCTCGTCAGTCAACGTCTATGGAATCACAACCATAGCAATCCCTCACGTTTGTTTATCACGACTACGGTCCCCGGATATCGGTTCCGTAACTCGCACTTACAATCGTTGTCTTTTAATCTCATTTAATCTTTCCGTTCAACCTTTATTACGGGTTTAATTCACTAGATTAAGTGTTACATTAGTTGGATATTATGTTTTTTATCTTCCCTTACGTTTTTCCCAAGAGTTGAGCAATTAAAAGCTCTTCTCTGGCTTTTCCTTCACACCGGCGCTACGGTGCCACTCCCCTCTTTATCTCTCGCGTCGTGGTGCAAGACTTCAGCCCCTGACTCCCGGTCTGGCGCTGCTACACCACTCTGCACGGCATGGCTCGCCGCAAGCCCTAACCCTAGAAAATTTTCCTAAGTGTTAAATCCAATATGAGATGCTTACTTTCTGATCTCATAACTCCTTCGTTATAACTCGGAACGAGGTCATTTCAAAGCCATTCTTTTTCTTATCTTACGTACTTCAATACCGTTTAGACAGAAATTCATTCTGAATGTATTAGCATGCCATTCGATTGGCTTAATCTTCACCCTTCGTTCATTTTATATTTTTAACGCTCTTCGTTCGTTCGTCCGTAATTCGGTCATCCGAACTTGAAACTCGTTTGTTCTTGAGTCCACGACTCACGTTTTCTACATTCTCTTACTTTCTTATAAAACCCTACACGTTCGGGTTCATTTACTATCTTTCTAATTCTCATTCTTCTTTTACGAAATTTTTCGCCATAACCTCGTTATAGCTCATTTTTAATTCGTTCTTCATGAACGTTTCTACCGTTCCTAACCAAGCAATAAGCATCTAACTTATACGCGATGGTTTTAAACTTATCCATCAACAATAATTTCACAACGATGGTTTTAAATTTGTCCATCAACAACGTTCTTCGTGTTCTTTGCGTGTTCTTCGTTCGTTCTTCATTTTTAATCGATATTTTGGATTACGATTTCACTTTTTCTTGGAATTTGATGTTATAGAACTCCATTCCTTACTTATTTAACCTGCTCATTCATATAATCCACTCGGATCGCTCAAAATCCTCACGAATCTTATACTTCCTTAAGAAATTTACAACCTAAACTTCTAATTCTTATTTCTTCTTTTCTGAATGATTTCAACCATATGAAATTATTCCTATCATTATTTACTTCTTATTCTCATTAAGCAATGTTTCTAAACATAAAAACATAAAGAAAATTTAAAAGAGACTAGGTTCCAGATTACCGTTCTTCTTTAATCTTCTCCCGTCGGATAAAGTTTGTACGCGGCCTAGCCTTTCCTCTTCCTTCTCCTTCCCATCCGACCTCTCTCTCTCTCTCTCAAGTGTGGGATTTTCAAAATCCAACCAAATGAGCTTAAGCCTCCTATTTATAGAAAATCAAGGCTAAAGGTATTTTAGTCATTTCGCCCCCACCTCCTTACTATTCCCACCTCCTCCAACAACTTAGCCACTAAGTTTACTTAGCCACCAAGTCTATTTAGCCACCAAGTTTACGTAGCCTTTAAGTCTTCTTAGCCCTTAAGTCTTCTTAACCATTAAGTCTTCTTAACCCTTAAGTTTACTTACTCATTAAGTTTACTTAGCCCTTAAGCATAAGCACTTTACTTAATTATTAAGTTTACTTAGCTATTACTTAACTTATCCCTTACTTAGCCTTTAAGACTAAATCGTATTCTACGCATCTCATTCTCGTATTCTCTTCGTATATAGTTCGTACGATATTCGTATTATACGTCGTAATAATCTTCGTACTATACTCGTATAATAACTAGTATTACACTCGTATTCCTTACGCATAATAACCCTAATTATTATACGAAATCATTAAATTCTCGAAACTTACTTTTCCTAACCCTTAGGTTTTAAGTCCGCAGGCGAAAACTTAATTTTTGTCATAACTGAAATATTATTGAATATTCCATCTCGTCTAAACATTTTACGTAATTAATAACTTCTCGGAATTTCAAAATAAATCTCCAAGCAGAAATGGATGAATAGTGCATATTTCGTCCTTTTCCCCAAAAATATTTTTGTTCCCGAAATTTTTTTATTTTCGTCTTGAAAATTCTTATTCGATCAATCTAGCTCGCAGCCAGAATACTCCCAACTTATAATCATCCTAGGTTATAGAACGATTAATAAACACATAGCACATAATATTATTAATAAAAATTAGTTTTATTAATAACTAATTCTTTAAACCTAAATTCTGGACAATCCGAATTTCGGGTTGTCACATTCTTCCCCCCTAATAAAAATTCCGTCCTCGGAATTTCTTAAAACCACACCCTTACCCGGGTCATCACCTTCACCCCTTCTTCACAAAAATTCGTCTTCGAAATTTTAGCTTACTCTACTTCTCAACTTCCCTTCAACGGAGTTCTTATCTTTCCATCATTCCTAACCTCCATAACCTATCAAGAATCATGAAGTAAAAAGAATAACGAGGAATATAAAATTTTCTATAAAAACATTTCATACTTTTCTTGAGGGGTCAAATCGACCATAAACTCTTACTAGGTTAAACAGCATTTCGCCATAAACCCTACTTCCACGGTCAGTTTACAATCACAAAGAAAGCAACTACCTCTTCCATGTTCTCCTCAGACTTAATCGTTAGATTCCGCAACAAAACAATTTGGTATAGCACAAGTTCTCAAAGAAAACTCTATTTTCTTTTAAACATAACATATCATTTGTCTAGCCAAATCAAGTAGCTTAGACCATACCAATAAATTGGATATAAACTTGAAACATTCGCTTTAGTCAAATCAATTGACATCGACTACTTCTTTAAATTTAGCAATACATCAAAACATTTTATGACTTCATGATACCGTACTTTTCACAGTACGTTGAGGACTTCGTCAGTTTATGACTTCGTCATTATACATCATACCATAGTGGGTTGTTGATCCTAAGATCACATCCAACATTAGGTTCAATTATATTAATAACTCCATCCTTTTACCATCCTTGCATCAAATGCACGGATGATATAAAATTCATTTTGATATTTTAAATCAATTTCTGTCTAGCCGAAGCAATTAGCATAGACATACCAAGAATAGCTCTTTTAAAATCCGTTGGTTCCAAAAGTTGAACCAATTCTTTCCTTTTCAAAATGTACATATCAGCACGAGTTTAATAAACTTCAAAATCTAGCATAGCTAGATGACTTGGAATATCATATTTCTCCATCTTCCTTCATTGTCTTACTGCAACAATACTTAATCTTCTCTAGTACCTTCAATACTAAGCCTACTGAAAACAACTCATTTTCAGTCTAAACATTCATATATCTTAGTACAGTCCATCAACTTACCATACATTATGAGTTCAGGAACTTTCCACAATAATATGAGTTTATGAACTGTCCAGTCAGACCATAGGCATCCATTCGCTGAGACGTTCGAAAACATACCATATAATTATGAGTCATGAACTTACCATAAGTATGAGTTTCAAGAACTCGCACCTACCTTATCGTTCTCTACCTATCAAGTATATACATGAGAAAAGATTCACCTTCTCGTCATATACATCTTGATAGCGCCACCAATCCCAATGATTATCACTACCAGAAGCTAAGCGATTGTAGAACTAAACACAATTCCCTGCCCATACAGAAAATTGGTCAACTCAGCATCTGACCGATATAAGAAGCTAAGCGGTTGTTACACCAAGAACAATTCTCCCCCCATACAAAGAATTGTTCAACTTAACCACTATATCGCATAAGAAGCTAAGTGGTTCTAAAACCACGTACAATTTCCCCATCCATACAAGGAATCATATAACTCAGCTGCTGATATGAGTCCTCAATTGAAATTTTACAACTCCTAAATCTCTCTTTACTTAATACGAATTTTCTTTAATTCATATATTATCCTTCATAACTTAATCTAAGTTCTTATTCCCGTACTACTTCATAGTACCCTTCATTCATAGCATTAGCTATAAATCATTCATTATTTAACAGTTCATCTGTTACTATGATTCACTATGATCACGTGGTGATCTTCTTATCCTTCTCTCTACGATTATAGTCTTAGGTACTCCTACCTAAGATTTATAACCTAGCAGCTCTGATACCAACTTGTAACGCCCCGAAATCCAGTCTATCTTCACACCCGGATTCTGTACGTCACAAGTACATCATTCATCCAACATACATCATTATATACCGAAATATAACAACATACACTCTCAAATCCCAGGTTCTGGAAACCTTATAACCTCTTTCATTACAAATAATGATAATACATTATTCATTTCATCTTACAAGAGTGACTTTTATCCACCACCAAGGATACATAACAGTTCATTAAGCTAGTATATCGTTCAGTTTCATCTTTCTACATTACAAGTCTTCACTTGATCGTCTCGCTCATTCACATTCTGAATGACACTTCATCTGGATACCGTCAGCTTGATCTTTACAGGATCCTTAAGTTCTTCTAACCTTATTTGCTGAAAATGTTTTTCATTTAAAAGCAAGTGTGAGCATTCAATGGCATAGCAAGTTATAACAGTTGAACAAACAACTCAAGAGGGTTAAACATTTCTTCAGAACTTCGATAACTGAACAAAGGTTATGAAGCAGCTTGAATAATAGGAATAGTCTCGATTCTTATCATCTTAAAACATCAGTCACTCTCATTTTGAAATACTTTCATTTCTCTACCTTTTTTCATACATATCCTGTCTGGCTAGAATTATTAACACAGACTTAACAATAACGGTTCATGTATAAACAGAACATACTTGTATTGAACAGCTCAATTATAGAACAGTTCATATCATAGAAACACCAAAGTGTTCAAATTGTTGCACAAGGCCTCATACATACTACCACCTTGTACATACATCGCACATATGCACATAGACAAGACTTCTCAAGTTCAACATCTGAGAAGTTTAAGAAACTAGCATTCATGTAACATGAATGAAGTTAGGAAACATGCCTTACGCCCAGCTACAGCTTACGCTGAACTGCTCATTCCAATTCCTATATAACACATAAGGAGAAAACATAAACACCAATTAGTCATATACTTGATTTACGCATTAGTTTAGTTAACTTTACTTCTTAGGGTTCGCGTTCTTGCAAATCTCAATTTACGTGACCTACTTTCTTTACCGATTTACGACTTTCTTGATAATTCATATCTTATTTAATATTAATACTTTCGTTATCCATTACATGAATCCTATGTTCATTACTCGTTCTTAGTGTCGAAGCCATACCGATCATTGTATGCTAAGACCGATCGTTCATCACAACAACATTGCGTTCATAGTGTCTATACGCTTCACACTTAGCTCTCATTATCATGACATAACATTAAAATTTTATTCATTACCCTCGTCACTCAATGTCTAAGGAATCACAACCATAGCAATCCCTCACGTTCGTTTATCACGACTACGGTCCCCAGATATCGGTTCTGTAACTCGCACTTATAATCGTTGTCTTTTAATCTCATTTAATCTTTTCGTTCAACCTTTACTACGGGTTTAATTCACTATATTAAGTGTTACATTAGTTCGACATTATGTTCTTTAACTTCCCTTACGTTTTCCCTAAGAATTGAGCAATTAAAAGCTCTTCTCTGGCTTTTCCTTCACACTGGCACTGCGGTGCCACTCCCTCCTTTATCTCTCACACCGTGGCGCGAGACTTCAGTCCCTGACTCTTGGTCTGGCACTGCTGTGCCACTCTACACAGTATGGCTAGCGCCAAGCCCAACCCTAGAAAATTTTCCTAAGTGTTAAATCCAATTTGAGACGCTTACTTTCCGATCTCATAACTCCTTCGTTATAACTCGAAACGAGGTCATTCTAAAGCCATTCTTTTCCTTATCTTACATATTTCAATAACCCTTGGACAAAAATTCATTCTGAATACGTTAGCATGCCATTTGATTAGCTTAATCTTCACCCTTTGTTCATTTTATGTTTTTAACGCTCTTCGTTCGTTTGTCTGTAATTTGGTCATCCGAATTTGAAACTCGTTTGTTCTTGAGTCCACGACTTACGTTTTCTACATTCTCTTACTTTCTTATGAAACCCTACACGTTCGGGTTTATTTACTAGCTTTCTAATTCTCATTCTTTTTTTAAGAAATTTTTCGCCATAACCTCGTTATAGCTCATTTTTAATCCGTTCTTCATGAATGTTTCTACCGTTTCTAACCAAGTAATAAGCATCTAACTTATACGCGATGGTTTTAAACTTGTCCATCAACAATAATTGCACAACGATGGTTTTAAATTTGTCCATCAACAACGTTCTTCGTGTTCTTTACGTGTTCTTCGTTCGTTCTTCATTTTTAATCGATATTTTGGATTACGATTTCACTTTTTCTTATAATTTGATGTTATAGAACTCCATTCCTTACTAATTTCACCTACTCCTTCATATAATCCACTCGGATCGCTCAAAATCCTCACGAATCTTATACTTCCTTAAGAAATTTACAAACTAAACTTCTAATTCTTATTTCTTCTTTTTTGAATGATTTCAACCATATGAAATCATTCTTATCATTATTTACTTCTTATTCTCATTAAGCTATATTTTTAAACATAAAAACATAAAGAAAATTTAAAAGAGACTAGGTTCCGGATTACCGTTCTTCTTTAATCTTCTCCCGTCGGATAAAGTTTGTACGCGGCCTAGCCTTTCCTCTTCCTTCTCCTTCCCATCCGACCTCTCTCTCTCTCTCTCTCTCTCTCTCTCTCTCAAGTGTGGGATTTTTAAAATCCAACCAAATGAGCTTAAACCTCCTATTTATAGAAAATCAAGGCTAAAGGTATTTTAGTCATTTCGCCCCCACCTCCTTACTATTCCCACCTCCTCCAACAACTTAGCCACCAAGTTTACTTAGCCACCAAGTCTACTTAGCCACCAAGTTTACTTAGCCTTTAAGTCTTCTTAGCCCTTAAGTCTTCTTAACCATTAAGTCTTCTTAACCCTTAAGTTTACTTACTCATTAAGTTTACTTAGCCCTTAAGTTTACTTAGCCCTTAAGCATAAGCACTTTACTTAATTATTAAGTTTACTTAGCTATTTCTTAACTTATCTCTTACTTAGCCTTTAAGACTAAATCGTATTCTACGCATCTCATTCTCGTATTCTCTTCGTATATAGTTCGTACGATATTCGTATTATACGTCGTAATAATCTTCGTACTATACTCGTATTCCTTACGCATAATAACCCTAATTATTATACGAAATCATTAAATTCTTAGAACTTACTTTTCCTAACCCTTAAGTTTTAAGTCTGCAGGCGAAAACTTAATTTTTGACATAACTGAAATATTATTGAATATTCCATCACGTCTAAACATTTTACGTAATCAATAACTTCTCAGAATTTCAAAATAAATCTCCGAGCAGAAACGAATGAATAGTGCCTATTTCTTCTTTTTCCCTAGAAATATTTTTGTTCCTGGAAAATTTCTATTTTACTCTTTAAAATTCTTATTCAATCAATCTAGCTCGCAGCCAAAATACTCCCAACTTATAATCATCATAGGTTATAGAACGATTAATAAACACATAACACATAATATTATTAATAAAAATTAGCTTTATTAATAACTAATTCTTTAAACCTAAATTCTGGAAAATCCGAATTTATGGGTCGTCATAGGTGCAGTGCTCGACGATCAGACAAGCCTATCTATTACGTTATAAGATTAACCTAACAAGCTTGATCTCTCTACATTTATAGTCCTTATACATCATTTCTTTTAAGGATTTTACAAAGCTATTTTGCTTATGTAGGATCAACCTAACATATTTGATCAATTCATTCCAAGTCCTTGTACATGTGTTCCTATTATCTATCACATGACTTCACAACTTTTCTTAATACAAGCATACTTGCATATTCATTCATACATATCATAATCAAATCATATATAAATCGGAATATCATTTACATGCTTATTCCTGACATAATCATTTTATTTCATATGTTGTTTGGTAGATGTAGTTGTGGTTAGCTTATTTTAGTTTGTTGTTTTCTGGCTATTAACTATGTTTAGCATGAAAGATAATTTTGATGGTGTTTCTATTCCGTGGGTATGATGTTTTGTTATTCCTATATGCTCTAATAGAGTATTAGGACATTATAAAATTTATCCTGCAATTAATATTTTTTAATGTGTGATTTAAAATCTTTGTTTAGCTTTAAAGTATGACATATTGGGAATATAGTTTGAATGAAAAGAAGTCTAAATTGTTGCTGCTAATAGTATTTTCATTCTACACTAATATTAGTATTTCACTGTACTCCCTTGCAATTTCTTTTACATGCTAGTACCTATTAATTCAAAATCTAATATATATTTGTCTGTAATTAAGGTGACATATATTTTTTCTACAATAGCAAATGAGCTATCTAAAATCTTTAATTTCTATTACAATTCTTCATAATTATTTGTACAAAAAGTTGTTACCTTCTCTGACTGAAAAGATAACTTTCTTATGTTCGTCATTATTGCATTCAACTGATAACTCTAAATTAGTTCAGTTGTTAGTCTACCACTCTCATAATGTGTTAAAAGTATACATCATCAATCTCATTTTATTTGAACTTTGGCTCATTGATCAAAACCCATTTAAAGTTGTCTCACAAGTTTTCTTCTTTCTAAAGTTGACTGGGTAAGTTATCATGCTTAAAAATCAATTCTTTAACATCCATGACTTTGATCTATACTCCAGTATGGTAAATCGCGTCTATATGGAACTTCGAGCTGCATTTTCGTTTGTAGGGAACTAATTATTGGAAGTATTTGAGCTATGAATCTTAAAATGCTTATTAAGTGATTTTTAATTGTAGTTTCAGTCAGTAAACTAAAATTAAAGAGCACATGATAAGCATAATCACTACCAATTAAAATGTTTAACAAGTGTTTTGTAACTATAATGAAAAAAATATTATTTTCCTTTCTCGAAATAAGGTAAATAGATTTTGGTGATAGAATAAATAAAGATGAGGAGTTCATGAAAATGAGTGTAGAATGATATATTTTAAGATTTATTTGGAAGAGAAAGTTATTTTGTGTTCAAGTTTTGATTACATAAAAAAATTTGTAAATCTAGCTAACCATCTTTCAAACTTAACGGTCTAATTGAAGATTACAGAAAAGTTAAGTTATGATTGAATTGTACCTTAAATATCAATGTTTCCAAATTTCAGAAGTTTTTTGTCTATAAAAAATCAAAAAATAAAAAGTTTCATTAGGATAAGGGTAAGGAGATGTGTTTTCTATGTGATTAGGCTATTCATGTTTTTGTCGTATATATTGGGAATAAGCATAACTGATTGCATACATGTTATATTGTATGATATTCTTCATTTTGTTAATTGTAAAATTTAATTTCTCTTTTTTGGTAAATTGTCTGTTTGGGTATTGAGAGATCATAGAAAGAATGATATAAATAGGGGTTAAAGTTACATGGAATTGAAGTTAAAGCGAACTTATATCAATTAATTGGTTTAAAGGTAGACTTTGAGGACTATTTGGTGTTTCTAAATTGAATATTGCAAAAAAACTCTTTGATTAGAATTAATTTCTTTTTTATTTGGAATTGAATATTTGATTTTTTTTTTAATAGTTTGATGATGAATATGTTTGTTGACGTTAATTAGGTGGTAATTCCCAATTGCAATCATGTCAGTTGATCGAACTTGGATGACACGCAGGGCATGTGATAATGGGATTGGGGTTTCTTTTGAGTTTTGCCAAGGTGTGGAAGAATTTCTTAATTTTGCCTTTGACAACCCAAAATTTGTACATGTAGAAAAGATTAGGTTCCAATGTAGATCATGCATGAACTCTTGTTGGTTAAGTAGAGGCGAGGTTAACTTTCATTTATTTAAGAGAGGTTTTACATCCGCATATAGCCGATGGACTCACTATAGGGAATCCTTTTTTGTGGAACATAACATTTGTTCTCATGTTTGAAGTGAATTCAGGTCTAATAATGAAAGTTATCAATGTGGTGATATGATAGTTGATGGTATGGGTCATGGATTTGATCAATAAATTGATCATTCTTCATGATGATATTGTCGAGGACGAAACTACTCTAAGGGCAAAAGAGTTTTACCAAATGCTGAAAGATATTGAAGTCCCATTATATAGTGGTCATGAGAAGCATAGTAAATTATTCGTTGTTACTAAGTTGTTGCACTTCAAGTCTAAAAGTGGATGCAGTGAGAAACACTTTAACGACTTGTTTACACCTATTAAAGAGTTCTTGCCGAAAGATGATGAGTTGTTGGGATCTTACTACTTGGCAAAAAAAAGGTTAGAGGATTAGGTTTGGGGTATGAAAAGATTGATGCATGTAGAGAAGATTGTATGTTGTATTGGGGGGGAGAATAAGGATAAACAAAAGTGTTCGACTTGTGATCTCCCTAAATATCAGCCTAACAACGGAGGTAAAGGGAAGGATATACCATGGAAGGTCTTGCGATATTTTCCTATTGCACCAAGGCTTTAGAGGTTATATATGTTAACAAAGACCTCTGAAAACATTAGATGGCATAGTACCTAAACCAAAGTTCCCGGTGACTTGAGACACCTTGTAGATGGAGAAGCCTGGAAAAACTTTTATGTTACACACTCATCCTTTGCAAAAAAAAAGATAGAAATGTAAGGCTAGGACTCGCCACCGAAAGTTTCACTCCATTTGACTTATCAAGCACACCACACTCTACTTGGCATGTAATTCTTGTTCCTTATAACCTTCCACATTGGATGTGTATGAAGGATGCATACATTTTTTTGTCGTTACTCATTCCTGGTCCTCAAAGCCCGAGTAAAGACATCGATGTATACTTGAGACCGTTGATAGATGAGTTGAAAATGTTGTGGGAGACGAGAGTTCACACCTATGATGCATCTTCTAAACATAATTTTCAAATGAGAGTTGCATCCATATGGACTATCAACGACTTTCTTACATATGGTATGATAGAAAGATGGAGCACTCACGAAAAGATGGCATGTCCAGTGTGCAAGTGTAACGCCCCCAAATCCGGGTATCTTCCAACCCGACAGATGGTGCTATATTGTACAATCATTCATACATTCATTCAATTGAAAGTCTCAAAGAACGAGCATAACTTCTATATATTTAAAGTAATATTTACATTTCCCAGGTTCTATACCCATTACAAAGGTTCTTTGTCATACTATCAGTTACATTACAACATTAGACCTATTCTATTACAAGACAGCTTAACAATATGCCTTAGCTTTTCCTTTATTCTTTTTCGATCCTTCAGGACGTTCAGTCTTAGCTGCATTCATATGGTTCAAGCAAGAATGAGCATAACTAGCTCAGCAAGTATAACAATTCAATAACAACATGCTTGACACGTATGAATCATATATCTTCAATAACTGAATAATAGTTATGAAGTACTATTGATAATTCAAAATAGCACTTCATCTTTCTTTTAAAATGTTTTACAATAATAACAATATTTAGTAAAACATTCACTCCGGTCAAAGACCTTGAGTGTTCATTCTTTCTTGGAAAAAGGACAACCCGGAACGAATTCCGTAAGCTCGATATTACTTACGACCACTTCTAGGTGATCAGCCTATTGTACTCTATGTTGATCAACACTTCATCCATTAAACGTATGTACGTTTAATCATTTGGAAACCTCACGTGCCTGTCGTTTTACCGACAAAATATTTGTTTAACATTTCAGTCTTCTTTTGAAAACTATATGGAGTAGTTGACAAAAGACAACAACATTTGATAATAGATGAATAAATTATCAAGTCTAGCCAAGGGATTGGCTTTAACTTCAACATTCCTTAATTCATACGAAAGAATACATGAACCTCAAAAACTTGTTCAGATTGAACTGAGATAAGAGTGAGAATACTTGCCTTTAGCGTCTGCTACCGTAGATTAACTTTATGTTTAAGTCTTTCAACTCTCTACAATACATGATCACATAATGCCTTACATTAGGTCACATATAATCAAGTATGTGCATGACTATATCTTACCCTTATTCTTAATCTAATTGTGTATTAGATTCAGTTATTATTTGTTTCGATTTATCATTATCCTTGCATTTATATTCGACTAAGTTATCTCAACTATTATACAACATCCTTAAGGTTTAACAAAGTTTAAACAAAATTACATTACATACCTTAAGTTGTGTTTACTTTTAAAACAATTAGCTTTCCTTTCTGTGTACTTAGGAACATTCATTACTATCTTTGTCCTGAGACTGGCGCTGCGGCGCGAGTCCTTACTTAATGGGTCGCGCTGCGGCGCCACCCTCCAGAAGATTTTCTTACTGTACATGTCGTTGCGGTGCCATAAATTGTACTGCGGTTCGCGCTACGACGAACTCTTGCAGTGTGCTCGGCTACTGTTACACGTTGCGACGCGACTTATTTAGCTTAGGGTTGGCGCCGCGGCGCCAACTCTGTGCACCAGAAAACAATTTCAGTTTTTAAATTTTGTGAACTTCCCGGACGCATAACTTCTTCGTTATAAGTCCGAATTGGCTCGTTCAAAAGCCTACGATTCACAAATTACGTAATCTACGTATTCATGCAAGAATTTTATCTATTTGACTTCGTTTGCTAAAAATTCACCTATTGGTTCATTTTTTTAACGAAAATGATAAATGTTCGTGAACGTTCAACGCTCGTTTCTTCGTTCTAAGTTGGAATATGGTCATTTTCGAGTCCACAACTCTTAAATGCCAAATATGACTTGTCTCCATTGGAAAACAACAGTTCTGAGTTCAAATACAAAATTTGACTTCTATTCTGAGAATTTCACGAATTCGACGATTATCGTCTAATCGTGCAATTTCCGGCAAATTTTTATTCTTATGATTTGTTCCACATTACCAATGAATTCCATTCATCATATGAACATCTCAACCTACTTATTACAACAACTTATTCTAATTGTTGGATTTGAGACTTATTTCTTAATGAGCTTATAACTTGTCAAATTATAAACTACTTAATATTTCATTGTTCATGACTTGTGACAATTAAAGTTTCTTAATCATCATACCTTATATGTTCTCAACATATAACTTTTACTTATGTATTTATGATACATATAATCATACAAGTTCTTTTACATCCATATCACATCTCTTACTAAACTCATTACAAGTTCATAATACTTTCACATAAGTTTATAACTTATGTTAACTTAAATGACTTATCACCAACTTATGTGACTTAAGTTCATTGCTTATTCATTCTTCTTACTTTTTGACATTCATGTTCCTTAATCCAAACTTTTCTTGTTAACCTATCATGGTAAAGATAGAAAATAATGGAGAATAAGTCTTACTTTTGAAGTATTGGTAAGTAGCTTCTTCTTCTTCTTCTTACTTATGGAAGTAACTTATTTTTAACTTATTCTCTCTAACACTTAAGCACTTTGTAATGTTTGGATTACTTGAACAACTAATAAATGGCTTGCAAGCTTCTTCTATTTATAGAATTTATAAAGCTAGGGTAGTTTAGTCATTAAATCATCCCACCTCCTTAACGTTTGAATTGTTCTCTCGCTCTGCCCATCAGTCTGTGGATGGTACGTTGTGCTTAACTTCAGTTGTGTTCCCAACTGTTCTTGCAAACTCCTCCAAAAGTTCGATGTAAATCGTGGATCACGGTCAGACACAATCGATACCGGTACTCCATGCCTGGAAATGATTTCCTTAACATAAAGTTTAGCTAATTGGTCTAAGTTATACTTGACCCTGATTGGCAAAAAGTGAGCCAACTTCGTCAACCGGTCCACTATTACCCAAATTGCATCGTACCCTTTATTTGTCGTCGGAAGTCCCACCACGAAATCCATCGTAATATGCTCCCACTTCCATTCTGGAAAATCCAATGACTGTAATAAGCCACTGGGTCGTTGATGTTCGACCTTAACTTTTTGACAAGTCAAGCACCTACTCACATACTCTGCTATTTCTCTCTTCATGTTTGGCCACCAAAAACTCTGTCGAAGGTCTTGATACATCTTAGTGCTACCAGGATGTATCGAGTACCTCGAACACTTACTCCTTTAATTTCGTCTCATTCGGAACCCAAATTCTTCCTTCAAATCTTAATAATCCCTCATTATCAAGACTATACTTAGTATCTTCCTTCTCGGATAACCGCTTCTTCATTTGGTTACACTAGTCTGTCTTGAGTTGTACCTCCTTGACTTTTCCTACGATGGTAGATTGCATTTCCGTCTCAAAGAGTATCTGCTTCGAATCACTCGGCATCTTTACTTCTATTTCCATACTGGTCATCTCTGTTATTAACTCATTTTGAGCCGTTAACATAAACAATAACTTTTCCCGACCCTTCCGACTTAAAGCGTCGGTAACTACATTGGCTTTTCTAGGGTGATACAGGATTTCACAATCATAATCCTTTATCAACTCTAGCCATCTTCTCTGCCTCATATTCAACTCTTTCTGAGTGAAGATATACTTTAGACTCTTATGGTCCGTATATATCTCACATTTTTCCCCATAAAGATAATGTCTCCATACCTTTAGGGCAAACACTACTGCGGCCAGTTCCAGATCATGAGTAGGATAAACTTTCTCATAATCCTTCAATTGTCGTAACGCATACGCAATGACTTTACCATGTTGCATAAGCACACAACCAAGTCCCCTATGCGAAGCATCACTATATACTACAAAATTTCCTGTGTCATCTGGCAATGACAAAACAGGTGCTTCGCTTAATCTTTTCTTCAGTTCTTGAAAACTGTCTTCACATTTATCCGTCCATACGTATTTCACCGTCTTCCTTGTTAAATTAGTCAACAGGGTAGCTATCTTTGAAAAATCTTGGATAAATCTTCGATAGTACCCTGCTAACCCTAGGAAACTCTGCACCTCAGTCGGCGTTTTTGGCTGTTCCCAATTCATCACTGCTTCTACCTTCACTGGATCTACTGAAATCCCCTCTTGGCCGATGACATGACCTAAAAACTGTACCTTTTCCAGCTAAAATTCACATTTAGTAAATTTCGCATATAACTTCTCTTTCCGTAGTGTCTCTAGCACTAATCTTAAGTGTTCAGCATGATCTTCTGGCGTCTTAGAATAGACTAGAATATCATCGATAAACACAACGACGAACTTGTCCAAATATGGTTTGAACACTCTATTCATCATATCCATAAATGCAGCTGGTGCATTCGTCAATCCAAATGACATTACCAGAAACTCGTAATGACCATAACGAGTCCTGAATGCCGTTTTTGGTACATCTTCCTTTCTGACCTTCAACTGATGATACCCTGTCCGCAAATCTATTTTAGAAAAATACTTTGCCCCTTTCAATTGATCAAAGAGATAATCGATCCTGGGCAATGGGTATTTATTCTTTATCGTTAACTTGTTTAACTCCCGATAGTCGATACAAAGCCTTAACGATCCGTCTTTCTTCTTGACAAACAACACTGGTGCCCCCCACAGAGAAACACTTGGTTGAATGTACTTTCTGTCCAATTGTTCCTGTAGCTGAATCATTAGTTCTTTCATTTCTACAGGCGCCATACGTTACGGTGCCCTTGAGACTGGTGCCGCTCCTGGCACAACGTTTATCACAAATTCGATCTCCCTATCCGGCGGTAACCCCGGTAACTCACTTGGAAATACATCCATGAACTCATTTACTATAGGTATTTGTTCCATGGTTGCTCCCATTCTCTGGGTATCCACAACATGGCATAGGTAACCTACACAACCCTTCCTTAATAATTTTCTAGTTTGTGTCATCGTAAGGCAACACGGACGTCCCGACAACTTAGTACCATAAAATACTATAGGAGGTTGCTTCAATGTCTTGATGCTCACGCATTTCTTTTGGCAATCTACAATTGCTCCATGATTAATTAACCAATCCATTTCGAGAATTACGTCGAATTCTCCTAACTTTATCGGTATTAAATCTACCGATATCTTACAACCCCGCACATCTACGCAACTACTCCTATGAATATTTTCAACAGGAATTATCTCTTCATTTTCCACCTTAATGTTCAAAGGTATAGGTAATTTTTCGGGAAATAATTCTAGTCGTCTAGCAAAATCACATGCTATAAACGAACAAGTAGCCCCCGAATCAAAAAGCACATATGCATTTATGTTATTGATCGGAATAATACCTGCAACTACATCTCCTGATGCCACAGCATCTTGGACCGTCATATTAAAAGTGCGGGCCATTGATTTACCCGGCTGAGCTGGACCACTAATAGTCAACTTACTGCTATTAGTCCCCTTATTTCCTTCTGTCCCCTTCTTCGGGCAGTTCTTCGCTATGTGATCAGTTGATCCACATACAAAACATCCATGATTTTTCTTTGGATTTGGACAGTTAGGCGAAATGTGCCCTTCCTATCCACAATTATAACATACTGCCTTTCCTTTGAGACAGACTCCTAAGTGAGTCTTTCCACAGGTTTTACAGGCCTCCATCCTTCTCTTAGAATCCCCTTGTTTTACTCCGGTATTCCCAGAGTTAAAGCCTTTCCTCTTTTGACCGTTGCCACTTCCACTAGCTCCCTCGGTCTTGATTCCTCCATCAACCTTGCCCTTGTTTTTCTTATCTTTGTGGTACTGGTTGAGAGCCTCATTCCCACCTTCGGCAATTATTGCCTTTTCTAATATGGTTCCAAAGGAAGTACTTTGGAACACAGAAATTCAGCTATAGAGCCAGGGTTTCAAGCCCTGCTCGAACCTTCTAACCTTTCTCACTTCAGTGTCCACTTGATGTGGAGTAAATCGTGCCAGTTCATTAAACTTTGTGGTATACTGGGGAACTGTCATATCCCCTTGTTTCAATTCAAGAAACCTCATTTCCATCCTCCCTTGCATACTCGTGGGAAAATAGTTCTCGAATAAAATCTCCTTAAACCTCTCCCACGTTAGATTTCCTATATCGGTCCTAGCCTGGTTTGCCTCCCACCAGAAGTTGGTCTCTCCTTTCATCAAATAGGTTGCAAAGGCAACCTTTTGGCCTTCCTCAACATTTGCTATTACAAATGCTTTCTCGATTTCTTTTACCCAAGTCTGGGCTTCCATAGGGTCCGTAGTTCCTTTGAACTCCGGCGGACCTACACTTTTAAAATCCTTAAAAGTAGTAGCTCGTACTACTCCCGGAATCACAAGTACATTAGCCCCCGCTCTATTAAATGCAGTCGTTAGAAGATTAACGAACTCCTGCATTGGATTAATTGGACCATCCTCCGGTTGGTTAACATTAGTGCCTTGATTTCGTTGTCTCCTTCTTGGCAGCATTTTGCTGTTAAGAAAACAACATATCATTATTACTTTATTCTTGTTGGTTTGTTATTATTTGTAATAAAGCAATAACTCATACTCATTACTCAATATATTCTATAAAAAGACTTATATTGATTCATAACTTGTAGTATAACACTACATTATTTACATTACTCAGCCTTAGCTGATTACATTACCATCCCGCAATTACTTTTTAAAAATTGGGATTTACAAAAGACTACCCTTTGTTATACAAAAGAGGGTTTTACGTCACTACTAGGTACATAATATTTACATATCTAAGCTACTCTAGCTATTGCTAGGTTACATCTGCCATAGGGCATTTTCAAAATCTTTGTTGGCCAGACCGGCAATAACATCTCTACTGATAGTATGTCGGGTCTGTCCTATCTCTATTGGATACCCAGCTACCTGCTGCTGAAAATCCACATGAGAACTCCTATGTATATAGGAAATCCTCTCCAACTTCTGCTGTTTAGTCTTTAGCTCCTGCTTGAGTTCAAAGACTTCACATTTCAGCTCTCGGACCTTGTCCTTAGCTAGAATTCTATCATCGTGCTCCTCTTCCCACATTCCCTCCATGCTAGTCTTGTCCTCACGGACAGCTTGGAGTTCCTCTTTCAACTCCTTAACCTCTTGGCAGTAATGGATATTCCTATCCAATACTAACATAAACAGTGCCTTCATCGATTCCCCCGTAGACAATTCCTCTGTAGGTGAAACCTGATCAAAGGACATCACGTCCACCTCCTCCTCTAGCATGCCATCAAATATAGACATGTAGTCTAAATCATCTGAGTCTCCAAACTCGATTGTCACCACCTCTGGTTCTACGGCTACGGGATTTGGTAATATCTTTACCCGATTAACCGAATCCTCGCTCACTACCTGTATGTCTCTATACATATCATTTTCTCCTGACATCTACAATAAAATAATATAGTTTGATTAGTACACGTCAGTAAAATAATAGAAACACATACCATAATATAATGTATTTTTATAGGGTTACTTTCCATATTTTACTTCTTTATTCTTTCTTAAGGTTATGTCTTAAGGTTCTATTTTCCCCCTTAAGTTTTATAACCTAGGTTTTGATACCAACTTGTAGTGTCCCCAAATCCGGGTATCTTCCAACCCGACAGATGGTGCTATACTGTATAATCATTCATACATTCATTCAATTGAAAGTCTCAAAGAACGAGCATAACTTCTATATATTTAAAGTAATATTTACATTTCCCAGGTTCTATACACATTACAAAGGTTCTTTGTCATACTATCAGTTACATTACAACATTAGACCTATTCTATTACAAGACAGCTTAACAATCTGTCTTAGCTTTTCCTTTATTCTTTTTCGATCCTTCAGGACGTTCAGTCTTAGCTGCATTCATATGGTTCAAGGAAGAGTGAGCATAACTAGCTCAGCAAGTATAACAATTCAATAACAACATGCTTGACACGTATGAATCGTATATCTTTAATAACTGAACAATAGTTATGAAGTACTATTGATAATTCAAAATAGCACTTCATCTTTCTTTTAAAATGTTTTACAATAATAACAATATTTAGTAAAACATTCACTCCGGTCAAAGACCTTGAGTGTTCATTCTTTCTTGGAAAAAGGACAACCCGGAACGAATTCCGTAAGCCCGATATTACTTATGAGCACTTCTAGGTGATCAGCCTATTGTACTATATGTTGATCAACACTTCATCCATTAAACGTATGTACGTTTAATCATTTGGCAACCTCACGTGCCTGTCATTTTACTGACAAAACATTTGTTTAACATTTCAGTCTTCTTTTGAAAACCATATAGAGTAGTTGACAAAAGACAACAACATTTGATAATAGATGAATAAATTATCAAGTCTAGCCAAGGGATTGGCTTTAACTTCAACATACCTTAATTCATGTGAAAGAATACATGAACCTCAAAAACTTGTTCAGATTGAACTGAGACAAGAGTGAGAATACTTGCCTTTAGCGTCTGCTACCGTAGATTAACTTTATGTTTAAGTCTTTCAAGTCTCTACAATACATGATCACATAATGCCTTACATTAGGTCACATATAATCAAGTATGTGTATGACTATATCTTACCGTTCTTCTCAATCTAATTGTGTATTAGATTCAGTTATTATTCGTTTCGATTAATCATTATCCTTGCATTTATTTTCGACTAAGTTATCTCAACTATTATACAACATCTTTAAGGTTTAACAAAGTTTAAATAAAGTTACATTACATACCTTAAGTTGTGTTTACTTTTAAAACAATTAGCTTTCCTTTCTGTGTACTTAGAAACATTCATTAATATCTTTGTCCTGAGACTGGCGCAGCGGCGCGAGTCCTTACTTAATGGGTCGCGCTGCGGCGCCACACTCCAGAAGATTTTCTTACTGTACATGGAGCTGCGGCGCTATAAATTGTAGTACGGTTCGCGCTACGGCGAACTCTTGCAGTGTGCTCGACTACTGTTACGCGGTGCGGCATGACTCATTTAGCTTAGGGTTGGCGCCGCGGCGCCAACTCTGTGCACCAGAAAACAATTTCAGTTTTTAAATTTTGTGAACTTTCCGGACGCATAACTTCTTCGTTATAAGTCCGAATTGGCTCGTTCAAAAGCCTACGATTCAAAAATTACGTAATCTACGCATTCATGCAAGAATGTTATCTATTTGACTTCGTTTGCTAAAAATTCACCTATTGGTTCATTTTTTTTTAATGAAAACGATAAATGTTCGTGAACGTTCAACGCTCGTTTCTTCGTTCTAAGTCAGAATCTGGTCATTTTTAGTCCACAACTCTTAAATGCCAAATATGACTTGTCTCCATTGGAAAACAACGGTTCCGAGTTCAAATACAAAATTTGACTTCTATTCTGAGAATTTCACGAATTCGACGATTATTGTTCAATCGTGCAATTTTCGGCAAATCTTCATTCTTATGATTTGTTCCACATTACCAATGAATTCCATTCATCATGTGAACATCTCAACCTACTTATTACAACAACTTATTCTAATTGTTGGATTTTAGACTTATTTCTTCATGAGCTTATAACTTGTCAAATTATAAACTACTTAATATTTCATTGTTCATGACTTATTACAATTAAAGTTTCTTAATCATCATACCTTATATGTTCTCAACATATAACTTTTACTTATGTATTCATGATACATATAATCATACAAGTTCTTTTACATCCATATCACATCTCTTACTAAACTCATTACAAGTTCATAATACTTTCACATAAGTTTATAACTTATGTTAACTTAAATGACTTATCACCAACTTATGTGACTTAAGTTCATTTCTTACTCATTCTTCTTACTTTTTAACATTCATGTTCCTTAATCCAAACTTTTCTTATTAACCTATCATGGTAAAGATAGAAAATAATGGAGAAGAAGTCTTACTTTTGAAGTCTTGGTAAGTAGCTTCTTCTTCTTACTTATGGAAGTAACTTATTTGTAACTTATTCTCTCTAACACTTAAGCACTTTGTAATGTTTGGATTACTTGAACAACTAACAAATGGCTTGCAAGCTTCTTCTATTTATAGAATTTACAAAGCTAGGGTAGTTTAGTCATTAAATCATCCCACCTCCTTAAGCCACCTCCTTGCTATTCATTACTTGGCTAGCACAACTCTTATCTTTTGCTTGGCCATTACTCCTAAGTCTTGGCCCCCACATTAACTTGGTCACCACATTCAACCATATAAATATGGTTTGCCCCATGGGTCAAACAACTCATGAATTCTAGCTTGGGCTTGGATTAAATAAATCCTTGGGCTTTACATGAATAAACACCAACCTATTTATTAACTAATCATTTGGGCCTTAACATTTTATTCACTTGGACTTGTACCAATTGTTAACTAATCTTCCAAATCCATTAACATTACTTAATACATATACATATTGTTTATGTATCATTTTCGTATTCTAATTCATATAGAATTTATATACGATATTTCATTCTTCATACTAACTCGTATAATACTTCGTATTATACTCTTTTCATTACTTTGTACAATACCTAAGTATCATACCATTATTACTTATTCATTACTATTTCGACTTCCTTAACGTTTATAAATTAAGTCCACAAGTGAAATATTATATTTTTCATAATTAGATTTTTATTACATAATCCATCTTACCTTGTTATTCCATCATTACGTATTTCTCGAAAATTCAAAATTATATCCCGAGCAAATTCCGATGAATAGTGTTTTCTTCGAAAAAATTCTCAGAAAACTTTTATTTTCGTCTTGAAAATTCAAACACTTTAATTCATCCACGTAGCTCAAATACTACGACATTCTAACATCAATAGTTTATATAACGACAACCTTCTTGATAACACATAGAATAATATTTTATTATTATTTAATTTAATAAAATCATTTTACAATAAGATCCGAATTTCTCGGTCGTTACAGCAAGGATGAAACTAAAGCTATTCGTTTAACTTATAGTGCAAAAGCAAGCTTCTTTCGATCACATCATAGGTTTCTACTGATTTAACACAGATTTGAAAGACACAAAGATAATGCTCATAGAGTCCATGAAAAACGTGTTGCACCAATTCGATTATTTGGAGAAATGGTAAAGGCGTGGCTAGATCAATTGAAGTTTCCACCTCCAGGAAAGGTCTTTAAGGATCATAGAACTGAAGGGTTTGGTGAATCCTATAATTGGACCAAACGAAGTATTTTCTTTTAGTTACCGTATTGGAGTACGCTCATGCTCTGACACAACTGAGATGTGATGCACATTATGAAAGATATGTTTGATAATATCTTTAATACGATGATGGGTATGAAGTCTAAGACTAAAGACCACATTAAAGGATGAAAGGATATGGAAGAAATGGGCATTCACAATGACTTGCATCCGGTGCCGAGTAAAAATAATATCAAGTTGATCATGCCAAAAACGGCCTTTACGTTGATGAAGGAGCAAGTAAGACAAGTTTGTGAGCGGGTGAAAGAATTAAAGCTCTATTACACCCCCAAATTCGGCCTATCTGCAAACCCGACTTTGGTGCATCACGAGTACTTACCATTTCATACATACATCATTATATCATTAAATATAACAACATATTTATTCAAATCCCAGATTCTATTACCTTAAAATCTTCATTCATTATAAATAATGATAATTACATTATTCTTTACTTCTTTACACGTGTGACTTTCATCCGCCACAACAGATACATATCGGTTTACTAAACTACTCTATAGTTTAATTAACTATTCTACATTACAAGTCTTGGCTTGAACTTCACCCTCATTCATATAATGAATGACACTTCATCAGTATATTGGTCAACTTGATCTTCACACGATCCTTTAGTTCATTCTACCGTCGTTCGCTAAAAATGTTTTTATTTTAAGCAAGTGTGAGCATTCAATTGCTCAACAAGTTCTAGCAGTTGAATAACAACAATCTCAATAATCATATATTCTTTTAATTCTTCAATAACCAAACAAATGTTATGAAGCAGCTCCAATAATAGGAATAAATTTTGATTCCTATCATTTTAAAACATCAATACCTTCATTTTAACATAACCTCAATTCTTTCCTTCTTTATATCCTGTCTAGCTAAATTCGTTAGCATAAACTTAACATTAATAGTTCATGAATAAACAGAACTCTTTCATATTTGAACAGCTCTAACACAGAACAGTTCATCTTACAGAAACAAATAAGCATTGAAAAGTTGGCATATGGCCTCAAACATACTAACACCTTGCATAAACATAACACATTTGCGCATAGGTAAAACTTACTCAAGTTCAACATTTGAGTAAGTTTAAGAATATGAATGAAGTTAGAAAACTTGCCTTAAGCACTACAAACAATTACAATTTACGTTGTATAGCTCTTCGAAATCCCTATATATCACACAAGGAATAACATACATCAATTAGTTATCTATTTGACTTACACATTGGTTTAAACTTAATTTTAATTCTTATGGTTCGTGTGATAACCCGAATGAGTGGAAGAATAGTTAAGAATGAAGTTTAACTAATGACGATTATGTTAGAAGATAGTCTTTAGGAAAAGGGATGAAATGAGTTAAGGAAACGAATAATTAGGTAATACCAAATTGAAATAGTATGTTGAATTTATTCAACATAAAAGATAAGTATGAAGAAATACAAGTAAGGATAATGCATCCATATATGGGTGTAATTATGTAATGGTAATTCAGATGATGGGATTCTTTTAAGGGGGGAAGAATTTGACAACCTAAAAAATTAGATTGTTCTGAAAATTAAGTTTAAAGAATTAATAATTAATAAAATAATTTTTTTAATTATATTATGAGTTATGTGTTTATTAGTCGTTGTGACGCCCCCAAATCTGGGTATCTTCCAACCCGACAGATGGTGCTACACGGTGCTACGGTTCACACATACATTCAATTGAAATACCTCTAAAGAGTGAATATGTCTTCTATATATTCCAAAAGAATATTACCATTCTCAGGTTCTTTATAACCTTATAGATTCCTTGTCATAATATCAAATAATTACAATATTCACACTATACTATTACAAAGGCAACTATTGGTGTACCTTAGCCTTTCCTTTATCTTTACTAGGTCCTTCAGTCCGTTCGGTCTTAGCTGCATTCATATGGTTCAGGCAAGGGTGGGCATAACTAGCTCAGTAAGTATGACAATTTCATTTAAGCAATAAGTTTGAACCATATGAAGCATATATCTTCTATAACTGAATCAATAGTTATGAAGTACTATAGATAATTCAAAATAGCACTTCTCTTTTCTTTAAAATGTTTAACAATGAACAACATAAGTTAAACAACAATTTCGATCCAAAACCTTGAGCATTTCATTCTTTCTTTGAAAAGGACAACACGGCACCAAGTCTGTAAGTCCGGCATATCTTATGAGCACGTCTAGGTGATTAGCCTATAGTACTCTATGTTGTACAACATTACTTCTTTAAACGTATCTACGTTTAAGTTTTGGCAACCTCACGTGCCTGTCATTTGACGATAAAACATTTGTTTATCATACTCAGTCTTTTTTTGAAATCCATGCCAAAACAGTTTGGCAAAAGATAGCAACATTGACAATATTTCGATAGATTATAAAGAAATCCACAGAACACATTAAGTCTAGCCAAAGGAATTGGCTTCGACTTCATTATACATCAATTCATGCGTAAGATACATGAATTACAAAGCTTGTCCAGAAAACATAGACAAGGGTTAGAACACTTGCCTTCAGTGTCTTCTACAGTTAATATACTTTTCCTTTGAGTTTCTAAGGATTCTACAATACATGATCACATAAAATACCACATTAGGTCATATATAATCAAGTATGATCACTAATTTATCTTACCCTTCTTCTCAATCTAATCATTCCTAAGATTGGTTAATATTTGTTACAGTTTATCGTATTACTTTATAGTTACGTTCAAGTAATCTTTGTCAGTCTTTAGTTATAATTCTTAAGTTTATAATCATCTTTAATGATGTTACTTTAGGTTTATTAAGTATATAATTCACCATCAATTAACTTCCATATTCTTTATATTCATTCCCCTTCCTTACTGTGTCTTCCCTAGTGCTGGCGCTGCAGCGCCGGCTTTCATTATAGGACTCGCACTGTGGCGTGAGTCAGTAGTGTGTATATATCGGTCTTGGCGCTGCGGCACCACTCCCTTTGCTACTGGCCACGCTGCGGCTCCACTTCACAGTAGGTTGGGGTTCGGCCTGGCGCTGCGACGCCGTCTTTACACCCTTGGGCCGCGCTGCAGCGCCGGCCCTGTGCCTCAGATAAATTTCACAGTTCTTTTATTCTGTGAATTTTCCGAGCTCATAACTTATACATTATAAGTCCGAATTGACTCGTTCAAAAGTCGTTAGCTCACATATCATGTGTATTACAATTTCATTAGAAAATCTTACATTTTTGAATCCGTTAACATAGAATTTACCAATTAAGTTCTTTATTGAGCGTTCGTTAAACGTTCATGAACGTTTAAAGCTCATTTCTTCGTTCTAAGTCAGAATTTGACCATTTTTGAGTCCACAACTCTAAAATGCAAACTTAGACTATTCTCCATCAAAAACTAACGTTTCCGATTTTAAGAGTGGCTTTTGACTTTCTTTTCGAGAATTTCATGATTTCGACGATTATTGTCTAATCTCGTAAATGTCGCCATAACTTCGTTACTTGAGATTTTTACACCGTTCAAAATTGATTCATTCCATCATTCTAACATTCTAACCAAACATATTTCATCTAATCCTATACATATACCTATTTTGGGGGCATCACAGAAATACTATAAAATGATAATAATATTATTAAAGATTTAAGGTATTTGATTATGTGATTACATGTTAGATAAATTATTTTGGAATAATGGTATAAGAAGTAAGATATGTGATGCTATTTGATAGATCGATCTTATTAATGATAGGTTTTACAAAAAGAAGTTAACTTAAAGTGCGTATCTGCAGTTAACAAATCAGGTAAGTTCCCTAACTCAAACTTGAGTTATTATTTTTCAAACATGTTAGTGGATAATTATTAATGATTATTCCACATCTATGATTATTGAATATTCGAATTTATTGCAAATTTCCTTAACTCAAACTAGAGTTATTATTTTACCAGTATGCTAAGTGGGTAATTATTGCTGATTATACCACTTTTAAGATTATTATTGATTATTCGTAATTATTGCAAGTTCATTAACTCAAATTGAGTTTTAAATTTCAAAAGCATAATTGGTGAATAACTATTGTTGGTTATTCATATCTAAAATGGTTATTGTTATTTGCACATAGTTCAATTGATTCCTATCCATTATTGAACAGTTTATGAGTTAGATCTCAGCTAATTGTTTTGGCAAGACTAATATTTGTTGAAACTTGATATGGTCTAATATTTAGACTAAGTTGTTATTAAAAGATCAATGCCAATTATTTTGGCTAGATCAATATGGATATTATATGATGAAATCTTTAGTATTTCTTTAAAATTAATCCAAATCATATTGTTATGGTGCGGACTCATGATGTAAGACTGAGATGAACAAACTTTATTGTCGTAAAACGACCCATGCGCTATTATTAAGTATTATGCATAATATAGGGTACAATGGAGCTGATCACTTCATGTACTTGCAAAGGTGTATGATTTAATCTTTATGGTTAAATGATACTCTTGAGGTAATTCAGTATTAAATAACTGATAAATCCTTGCATTGGTTGATGATCCAATTGGGATCACTCCGCATAAAATCTGGGAATATCCCACTTTATTATTGCAGTAGTATTATCTATTGATAATCAATTGAACATTATTGAAACTTCGAAAGAGTTTTACTCTTTCATCAATGAATTATTATTCAGCGTGTATCTTCATAAAATCTTGATATTAATAAATGATTTGTTCAGCTACTTTGAAGTCCTTTGAATATTGTTGAAGTCCTATTGAATCTAGACTCTTATACTCTTGATTCATAGCTTTTATTGTATGCTTTAACTTGCGGAGCAAACTTGTTGCTCACCCTTGCTTAAATATAACATTTCAGCTAAGGACGAGGTAGCAAGAGGAACAGAGAAAGATAAGGGCAAGAGCAAAATACAAGAGTAGGTAGTTATTATAACTTTAATTATTATGTTATTGTATGTAAACCTTTTTGTAAAACTGAAGGTATATATGCTATGTTAAGGTTAGACTACTTGGGATAATGTTATAAAGATATTAAGTAATGATATGAATGATGAAATTTATAAATAAATGGGTAGTTAGATGTTGTTTGTATGATAGATCGTGAGCACTGAACCCGAGGTTAGGGAATCCCAAATTTGGGGCCGTCACACTAAGTTTGGGCCACTAGATTAATTATTTGGGCTTTCTAAATTAAATCATTGGGTCATGTCTATAATAATTCATGGGTTTAACACCCAATTTTTATCTTACCCTAATTATTTAATTAAGGGTTCCTTTCCACTCATTTGGAATTTAAATAATTAACCATGAACTTTTAATTTCTATAACCCAATTAGACTTGCTTTAATAAGGTTTAAAAATAAATAATAAATTGAGACAATAAAATTAATCCCTTAGTTTAGTATAAATACTAAAATTCTTCAATACCTTAACCCTTAGGTTATTCAATTCTCATGTCTAATGTGTATATTAGGTTATGTAACTTTTCTTTTTAATTTTTCATTATATAATAAATAAATATATATACATAACATATTTATTTATTTAATCACATACATATTTCACATAAGTCACAAAGTATTTAAAAATATCCTCATCTACCTTGTGACCTAAATCATTGATTATACTTAATTCATAATTTATATAAAATTTTCGGGTCGTCACATTCTTCCCCCCTTATAAGGATTTCGTCTCCGGAATCATTATAGCAACAATAGTACATATAAATTTTTATTACTACGTTCACTAAAGGTATAATCTTACATATTTACATATTTGGCAAGTGTCTAATTACTTGTGCTTTTTCCAACGATTTTTTTCCTTGGACAATCCTTTGCCTGATAATCCATTGCTCCACAAGTAAAACATACACATTTCTTTGGGTTGGGGAATTTAGAAGAGATATGTCCCTCTTGCCCACAATTATAACACATCTTTGCTTTACTTTTCATTGTATAGCTTTCTTGTAATACCCAGTAAAATAAATAAATAAATATTGAATAAAAAATAAAAATTATTTTATTTTAAATTATATTAATTTTACTTTGTCTTTTATTTGGGTCAATCTAATCATTTACTTTATGTGGGCTAATAAGTATTAGTAAGTGATAAAAATTAACTTAGTAAAATTGGGCCTTAAAATTAATTGGGTCTAATTTATTTTTGTGTGATATTAAAATCCTATTAAAAGTAGAAGAAATAATAAAATATATAAATAATAACAAAAACCTAATCTTCCTCATATCTGATACAAACCGAGGGGAGAAGGGTAAGAGAGAAAATGGCGGCAATAAGAACAGGAAAAAAAACATGTACTTTTCTTTTATCTATCTACTAAATATTGTGTATTATGAAGTCTTGGTTTTTGATCTTTTGAAATTTAGATGCGTAATTCATATATAAGGTCTTATGTGTAGAGCGGTTTATTATATATATATATATATATATATATATATATATATATATATATATATATATATATATATAGCAAGGATCAAGAGCATTCCTCTTAAATAGCACTTCCTCCTTAAATAGCACTCCTTTATTAAAACTATGTCGTTTTGGAGTGGCCGCGGGTGGCATTTTTGTAAATAAAAGGAAAATAAGTTGGACCACTCTTTTTTAAGTCACTCTAAAACGACGTAGTTTTAATAAAGGAGTGCTATTTAAGGAGGAATGCTCTTAATCCTTGCTCTCTCTCTCTCTCTCTCTCTATATATATATATATATATATATATATATATATATATATATATATATAATAGAATTACTGATTGGTCTCAATATATATAAAAAAACATAAATGGTTAAAACATCAATTGTAATTTAATTTGGTTTTGTATCATAAAATTGATGTAAATTAGGAAATAAATTCATGTTATTATAAATTATAGTTATTAAGTAACTTATATTTATTATTATTTTGTTTAATTAGTTCGAACGGAAGGAATTTAACGAACTATATTGGAATAATAATTTTGGGTATTACATTGCTTAATCTAGGTACGAATTCCGTACTTCTTCAGCGATACTCTTATTAAATTTAATTTGTTTGCTTTGTTTCTCATTTTGATATTAGTTATTGTTTCCCATAATTATTCCTTCTCAAATTCAAGTGATAGTTTCGTCTTGGTATTGATACTTAGAATTCATGTTGTACTCTTGATCTAGTGTATCATGGTTAGTATTTATTTCGATCTTTGTAGAAAGTACATATTAATATTTTTGGAGACCTTATGTTGATAATTCGTTTTAGTATAACATGTACACGTTAGAACCCCTTTGTGTTGATAGTGTGTCACATGTGTTGTAACATTATATCTTTGTTAGAATACCGTAGGGTATACCTGAGTTACAACCACCTGTGAGGCTACCACAGGCATGTCCTCTTGGCATCGAGGTATGACACCTACCGTGGCTATGTGATCAGTCCACGACGTCTCCATTTTGTGCTCCGGTGGGAGTTGGCCATATGGTGTTTTGTTGTGGGAGGCGTATAGGTTGACCCTAGTTTTCTATTATGTTCTGTTCTGCGGATTGGTGATATTTGTGCCAAACACACATTTTGATTTTACATACATTTGGATTCGCAATCCAATGTGTGTGACTTGCTTGGGTGGCATTATTTGATTTGCATGTGTGGCATTATTTGACTTGCATATGTGGCAAGATATATTTCTGTTTTGTTTTGAGCTCGGTATGAAATAACACCCAACTCAGTTCAGTTCATTAAATTGAGTTAGTTATTTCGGTTCATTATTTGTATTCTATATCCGTACTGGGCATTTGGCTCATGCTGTATTTTTCTTCCGACAGGTAATCAGGGGGATCAAGGGCAAGTGTGATGAGTTCTCCCTTCATTCCAATGGTTTAAAGATATTTTGTTTAGGCTTGATATGTCAGTTTATTTGAAATTGTAATAATTACCTTAAAGTATGGTTTGAGCCAGTGTGACATTTATTATAGTTTGCCTAGTGATATTTAATAATTATGAGACCATTCTTTTGTCACATAAAGCTTTCATTTCATTTTGTTATGTTTTGTGCGTAACCTCTCTTTCTATTTCAGAAAGGAGGTGATACAGCTAAACCAAGAAAGCTACGTACTTCAGTCACTGATTTAGGTTGCTCCCAGCTTTGAATAGCTTCAATCTTTGCCGGGTCAACAGATATTCCACGACTTGATACTATGTTCCCAAGGAATGCTACCTCCTCTAGCCAGAACTCGCATTTCTTCAACTTGGCATAAAGCTTGTATTCACGAAGCTTTTAGAGTACCAGTCTCAAGTGTTACTCATGATCTTCACGACTTTTGGAATAAATAAGGATGTCATCAATAAAGACGACCACAAAGTGATCCAAATAGTCCTTGAATACCCGGTTCATCATATCCATGAAGGCAGCAGGAGCATTAGTCAATCCAAAGGACATGACTAGGAATTCATAATGCCCGTACCGAGTTCTGAAAGCCGTCTTTGGAATATCCTCAATTCTAACCTTTAGCTGATGATATCCAGAACGAAGATCGATCTTTGAAAAGAATTGTGCTCCTTGCAATTGGTCAAACAGGTCATCAATACGTGGCAATGGGTACCTATTTTTTATGGTGACATAATTCAACTCCCGATAATCAATACAAAGTCGCATACTTCCATCTTTCTTCTTCACGAATAGCACAGGAGCACCCCAAGGAGAAGTACTAGGACGAATAAAGCCGATGTCTAACAATTCCTGCAGTTGGATCTTTAACTCCTGAAGTTCAATAGGAGCCATTTGATATGGGGCTTTGGAAATGGGTTTTGTACCGGGTTCAAAGTCGATACAAAATTTAATTTCACTCTCTGGGGATAGGCCAGGAAGTTCTTCAGGGAATACTTCAGGGAATTTATTAACAATAGAAATATCATTCAAAACTGACGTATTTTTGTTTAGATCCGTGACATGAGCTAAGAAAGCTTGACATCCGTTTTTCAATAAGCGAATAGCTTTATGGCTTGAGATGACAGCGATTGATTTTAATGGTTTGGTTGCTTAAATTCGCATAATAGGTCGATTAGGAATATGAAAGCTAACAACCTTACGAAAATAATCAATTTTTGCATGATGAGTAGTTAACCAATCAATCCTTAGAATCACGTCAAATGCAAGTATTTTCAATAAAATAAGATCGACAGGTAATGTGTGGGTACCAACTTGAACCAAACAAGACTTATAAACCGTGGATGTAATGAAGGTTTCTCCCAATGGAGTTTCAACAGATAAGTCAAAGTCTAATTTCTCCGGAGTCAAATTTAATCGATGAGCGCAAGTAGGAGAAATAAAAGAATGGGTAGAACCGGTATCAAATTAATTATAGACTTCGTTAGAGTTTATGATAAGCTTACCCGTGATGACCTCATTCGGGTTCCTTACTTTCTGGGAGGTCACAACAAACGCTCTCCCTTGCACTACCGGTTTTGAATTTTCTAGGACGGCCTTTGGTGTCTCCATCCTGGCTGAACTTATTTTTGGTAAACGATAAAATAGAGCTAAATGACCTTCTCTTCCACAATTATAACATGCTTTAGACGGCATCGCGCAGTTTGGACTGATGTGCCCCTCCCCTCCGTATTTGAAACATATGATAGGTGGTCGTTCTCCTTCCTTAACAACGGGTGCTGGTGCTGACGTCTTTTCATCATTGTTGAATCTCCTCTTCTTGAAATGATCATTCTTATTGTTTTGGCCCTGATTACCACCGAAGTGGTTACCATTTCTGGTCTGTTGATTCCTTCCACGCTTGTTGTCACCGCTTCGATGACTGCTCTCACTAGTATTATCATTTTGCCGACTGCTCTCTTTTGGTTGCGTTGACTCATTATCGCGCTCCACTAACTGAGCCCTATAGTCACAACGTCTGAATACAAACACAATTTATGAGAAATAAGATGTTGACGTATCTCAGGTTTCAAACCTCGCAAAAACATTCGCGTCATTCGCTCTTCATTATCCACCAAGTGGGACGCAAACCGGGACAACTCAACAAATTTAGCCTCATACTGCGACACAGTCATATTATTCTGCTTCAATTTGATGAACTCCACCTCCTTCATGTGACGAACACTTTCGGGAAAGTATTTGTCATTGAACAGCTCTTGGAACTTCTCCCAAGACATCTTCAGTGCGGCAGGTTGAGTACGCTTAATCGATTCCCACCAGTAATCTACCTCTCCTCGTAACATAAAGGCGGAAAAGGGAACCTTTTGCTCCTCGGAGCATCCCAAGACATCAAATATCTTGGTGATCTACTTTATCCATGTTTCCGCTATAAGTGGTTTTGGCTCTCCCTTAAACTCCAGTGGTCCCAGCTCCTTGAACTGTTTAACGGCCCCATCTTGGGTCGTCAGATACATGGTACAGAATACAAATACAACTTACTAATACAACTGTCGTGTACAATACGACAAAACATAACTGTGAGTTTGAATACAATTATTGTCTAGTAGAGACTATACAAACTCAAAAGGAGTCCTCATTACAATTATTGTCACACTATTTAATAGAATAGTGAGGACTACTAATACTATCATCTGGTCCATCACTCCGTTCCCCGACTCATCCCAGCTATATTCTCATTTCCTGAAGAGAACAGTGAAAGAAAGGGTGAGCTCGACTAGCCCAGTAAGAAATATTATGACTAAGATAATGCAGAATAAATTATCATTAGCCTTCAACAGCGTTAAACTGATAAAATATAACGAACAACAAGTTTAACTACAGCGGAACAAGTAATCCATTAAAAGAGTCAAGTAGAGAATAAAATCTACTATCTTGTATGATTTAAAAGGTTTTTCAACACTGTTATCGCTGGGATTCAGCCTAATAAAATAATTCACATCATCGAATCACCCCTGCACTACGGCCAAGGATATTCGTGTATTCATTAATGGTCATGATCATGCCAACAACTGTCCATCAATGCACTACGGGCCTGTAAAGACCCCGAACTCAGGTACTTGAAACCCGAACTCGGTTCATCACAATACTATTTCTATGAGCGGAATAATACTAATAATAATAACAATAATATAAATATCAAACTTAACTTACATTTATCAGAGTCTAATCCCAAGTACGTAACCTTTAAACATTCATTATAAACCATGATAGATAATATATATCATACTTGTCTTAATAGTATTAAATTATTACATAAGATAACGTTCATTCATTCATTCAGCAACCTTTTCCCTTTTTCTTGTTCTTAGCAGAGTTCTCTGATCATTCACACTTAGCTGAAAACATTTAAATTAAGCAAGGATGAGCATTTGAGTGCCCAGCAAGTAATAGTAATTATATATATAATCTGAAAGAATTTAAATATTTTCTTTGTACTATTCTTCTACAACAAGTCAATAGTTGTGAAGTATTCTGAACCGATAATAATAACATAACAACTCTCTTTCAAATTTTTGAAACTGTATATTGACTATAACTGGGGTTATGGTGACATGCCATGAACATTATTTTCATTTTCGAAAAGGTTAAACAGAAATTCATCTGTAAACCGTCATAACTTACGGGCGTTAGGTTGTACTTCCCATGGGCCCTGTATTGATCAATACTACATTACACGAACGATAGGATCGTGCACTCTGTTCCGCCTTGGGCGCATAAAAGTTTTCCCGTGTAGGGATGTTCATACTTGTCTGGGTTCTAAATCAAAGGTTTTATCTTGTTCAACAATAATCTATAATTCAACATATATGTATACGGGTAATTGACAAAGGTATATCAACATGTGATGAAATACAATGATTATCCAAGTGGGGACACTTGTTTAACCATTTCTAGAAATTAACGAACAGAATATATATATCTAAATTATCATATACTAACATGTTGATAATCAATGAGCATATATAATATAAGGTTCATAATCTGTACAGTAATAATATAATTTAGAAACATTCTTACTCATGTCCATTGCATAAAGAAAATGCAAAGGTTAGATACTTGCCTGAAGCGCTGCTTACAGTTTGTAATTTAGATTTATCGCTTATCTCACGACCTATCATTAATAAGATCGTTCGTTCTATTAGAACAACATACTATAACACATAACACTACTTATTGCAGTCAGCACATACCCTAATCACATTGGCATATATGTTTAATAACCATTGAATCGTAAATAACCACATATCTCAGTAAATTATCTAAGTCCAGATCAATTTCTGAAACATGTCGGTGTACCGACAGCTTTATCGGATAATTATCGAGTCGAAGACTCTATCCTGTAATTCCACATCTGTAAGTATCGGTCATATTATTTGTAAATGACTTATAATAATTTTAAAACATTTATTATAATTTATCATGAATTTTCAAACCTCAGAATCATTATTAAATGATTTAAATATTACACAATTCTATTATCATTAATATTTAATTAATATTAAACTATTAATGAAACCATTGTCAAAATGTTAAAGTTATTTATAATAACCTAAAATACTTTTAAAGTATTAATATTACCCTTAAATGATTTTTAAAAGAATTAAAATCATTTTTAAATAATTATCATTAATATTAAAGTATTAATGTATTATTTATTAAAATATTAAAAGTCATTAATTATAACTTGAAATATTTTTTAATTCATTTATATCATTTTTAAATGATTTTTAAATAAATAAAACTATTTTAAAACTATTTATTTAATATAATTATTAAATAAATCTAATATCATCTAATATTAAATTAATATCATTTATTAATGAAATTATCCTTTAAATATTAAAACTTATATTTTATAACTTAAAATATCTTTAAACACTTTATTTTCATTTAAAATGATTTTCCTAATATTAAAATCATTTTTAAACTAATTTATTTAATATAATTATTAAGTAACTTTAATATCATTAATAATAATTAATTAATGAAATTTAACTTTAACTATTGAAAGTTATATTTTATAACTTAAAATATTTTTAAACTATTTATTTTCATTTAAAATGATTTTTTTAATATTAAAATTATTTTTAAACTAATTTATTTAATATAAGTATTAAATAGATTTAATATTATTTAATATTAAAATATTAATATTTTTCATGACAAAATATCAAAAGTCATTTTTCATAACTTAAATAACCTTTAAATTATTTTTCTATAATTTTTATATCATTAATACTATTTTCCATAATTTATTTAATACATTAAATAAATGACTTAATTATCATTAATATTAATTAATTAATGAAATTCATCACAAAATATTAAAAGTTATCAAAAATAACTTAAATTATTTTCTTATACCATAATATAATTTTAAATGATTTTTCATGTATTAAAATTATTTTTAAATAATTTATTTAATATTATAATTAAATAAATTAAATATTTTTAATATTCCAAAAATATAAAATATTTATGAAATATATTCAAAATATTTAAAAACTAATTTTCTGAATTTAAAATAATTTTTAAAACTATTTTTGTAATTTTTAGAATTTATTTTCTATTTTTAATGATTTTTCAGAAATTCAGAAAATAAAAATAAAAGAAACCATCGCTATAGGCCTTTAGCGACACTTGGCGTCGCTGTTGGTGTTCTTGAGCTCAAGAACACTGACAGCTTCGTGCCCGAGGGGTCAACTTTGACCACTTATAATTCCTTTGTTCCTGCATGATCTGATCGATCTCAAGCATTGGTCGTGTAGTATAAATGTAGAACTACAATTATTCGCAATTATTTTGGTCATACAACAACTTAAATGCAAGATTTAAGCCGTTAAAACTATTGTCAGGTCTGTTCATCAAGTTTTGGGCTGCCCAGAAAAATTTGGTCAATACCGGTCAACGACCTTGGTGGCCTTATTCCGGTTAATCGGTTTATGTCACAGGTGTTCTAGACGTCGGGTCTTGTAGACTAACTACTAGGGTATCTTCATTGGTCATTTATAGTGTCCAGATATCATTACATTACAAGATCTAAGTCTCTAAAGTACCTGTCAGACTACTGCCTCAACATTTCTGGGTTACCCAGGCAGTAAGACTTAACGGTCAATGACTTTTGACCGATTACCACCATTGATCTGTTAATTGTTAAGGTTCAAAAGTACTATGAACTTGTAGAACTCATGACATACTATAATGTAGATACAAATATTGATCCAAACAACTTTACAGAAACAAAAGCAAAGCCGGTCAAAGTCAGTGCCCGAACACGTTCTTCAGTTTTCTGGGTTACCCAGAAAACTAAATTCGTGTTTGGTCAACGAACTTTGACCGTGAATAACTTCTGATTTATGCATTCAATGATCATGAACCCACTTGCAGATTACTCATAATATTACAGACTACAACATGTAACAAACAAAAACATTAAATCACTTAAAACCTGACATATCCGGACTTTCAAAGTTCTTGTCAGACGCTGAAAAACGATTTCTGGGTTACCCAGAAATCTACCGGTCATGCTCGGTCAACCGAGATTGACCACGAATAACTTGCAATCTACTCATATCCTGACCATGATTCCAGTTCGACATCAAAGATATCATAACATACTACAACTTCAAACATTTAAACAACAAAAACACATAATATACATGGATCTACAAGGACTGACATTTGATTGTCAGACTCAAAAACAAACATTTCCAGATTTTGAAAAACTTCAATTTCGAGCACTTTGATGTTATGGATCTAACATGTGCCAACCCATATCACTTATTTAGACTCCATAATACATATATAACACAAAAAACTTAACATCTAACACAAGATTAAAAGTCAGATTTTGGTTTTTAAGTTATACCTTTCTTGATCAAATCCATGAATCTAAGCCTCTGATTTGTTGTGGGTGTTAGTGGGGCTTTGTTTGGGAGCTGATATACTACAAGAATTCGTATCTTAGAGAGAGAGAGAGGGTTTTGGATGAGCAAGGTAAATAAATGAGGCAAAATAATGAACATTTCTCTCTCTTGGACTATAAATATATGTCTTAGATGCATGCATTGGCTGAGATTATGTGTCTTGTTGCTGAGATTTGTCAATATAGAGCACATGGGGTTGTTGGATTTGGTCACCAACTTCCCCTATTGTCAAAACCTACAAATATAGCTTTAATAATACAAAAGGGGCATTTTTGTCATTTGGTAAATCATTTAAATGGCAAAATTGTAATCTTGGCAAACTCTTAGGGTTTAGGGTTTGGGTTAAGGTTTGGACCATTTTAGAGTTTTAAAAAAATAACAATTTCCTAGAATTTCCAATTTACGGTTTGTAAAAATAAAATAAAATAATAAATTTTTGTTTCTAACATACAAAATTAAGGTTTCTTAATTAATTAGGTTTTTAATTACTTAACACCTTACTAATTAGATTTAAGATGCACTAATTAGCATTAAGCTTTCCAAATCAACAATTAGGGTTTACAATTTAAATAAAATAGGGTTTATAAAATAAATATTAGGGTTTCTTTAAATTAATATTTCTAAATATTAATAGGGTATACCTAATTAATCAAAAAGTCATACATAACATGCATGCACCATATAACACAGTTATATAACAGTGTCGAACTCATCCTGAGTTTTAAATTAGGGTTTTCATTTATCAATAAGTTAATTATTGATTTAAGGTTTCTAATTTACGAAATTAGGGTTTTCTCTTGATTATTAATAATTATAATTATCATGAATCACATAACATATTGACTTAACAGATTTTAAAGTCTCATGTGACTTCGAAATTAGTGTTTGTCAGTAAAAATTAGGGTTTTATCATAATACCCCATAATTGACCAACCATTGTCAGTCCACAAAAATACGGAACATAATTACAGCACTGAAAAATCAAAATATAATATTATTATATTATTATTCTTATCCATTGATAAAAATCCAAAATTAGAGTTTGGATTCCATATCTGATTTATTCTTCATATATAACATTATTAATTAAGTTAAAATAATTAAGTTAATTAATCTTGCATAAATTCATATAATAAAATAAATAATTATTATAATAATTCTATAATCATTTCATATATTATTTAAATAATATAATAATCATGTTTTCATGAAAAATAATTAATAAAAATATTTCTACTATAAAATTAATTATTAAAAGAATATAATTTATAATAATCAATAATTCTAAATAAAATAATTTGTAAACATTCATGTAATAAATATATTTTTATTTATTACACATATACATTATCTTGTACAAATCCTCATCCTTAAATTATATAAAAAAAAAATTATACGCAAAATTCCTGTTTTATTTATATAGAAAATATCGGGTTGTTACAAGGCCAATGATGACTTTTACCACATCATTTGTAACATTACGGTCATGATTATACCGAATAATCCCTGGTCATAATCATACCAAGTCCATCTATGCACTACAGGCCACAGATGACTTTCAACATTTTATAAACATGAGGATGATGACAATGATATAAGAATTCAATAAAATAAGTTCAAGAATTAATTTATCCAAGAATTAACAACGTCCAAATTGTCAACATGATACTACTTTGTGGAGTAAAATTTAAGAATGCTTAAAAGAATATTTTCATGAAAAGATACTGGATGAAACGCAATTATCAAGGATATTCCACTAATTTCATGGAGTATAGAAGTTAAAACTTAACCAACTGAGTATAATAAAGAATGGAATAACAAAAGAAATCATCATGTATGCGATAGACCGCACAAACAGGTTATTCCAACAGAATAATAAATAATGGAACCAGGTTCGGTGTAAAACACACAGACAGGATATACAGGATATTCCGACAGAATAATAAATAATGGAACCAGGTCCGGTGTAAAACACACAGACAGGATGTTCCAACAGAATAATAACAAGACGGAACCAGGTCCGGTGTAAAACACACAGACATGATGTTCCAACAGAATAATAATAAAAATGGAACCAGGTCCGGTGTAAAACACACAGACAGGATGTTCCAACAGAATAATAATAAAAATGGAACCAGGTCCGGTGTAAAACACACAGACAGGATGTTCCAACAGAATAGTAGAAGAATGTCACCAAGCATAGGGTAGACCGCGTATACAGGTTATTCCAACAGAATAATAAGAAATGGAATAACAACAGCTCTCTTCATGAATAAAAAAAATAACACCCCTTACCGTTTTAAAGAAGAACTGAAATAAGGAAGTAGTTAAGTAGCAGAATACTTTTCTTCTCTCTCTCTCTATAGTTTCTCTCTCTAGAGTTTAGTGAATTCGTAAGAAATAATGAAGGAATGAGCTGCTATTTATAGAAAAATAGAATGCGTAGTAACTAATCTATGAACGGTCCAGATTAATTACTTTAATCTGACGGCCCATATTTAAAGAAAAATCTTTTAAATAAAATATAATATATTCTATTTATAGAATAACTTTAATAAAGTATTATGTTTTATATAAAAAGATGTTTCTGTTTTATTACGTTAATAATACGAATAAAACAAAACTTCATTATCGCTAAATAATTCATATTATTAACTGACAATAATTGAATCAAACTTAGTGACTTCTCACATAAGCATTAATAATCAATACCGTGTGCTACTATGCAACCACACGTGCTACTGTACTTTTACTACCGAGTAGTTCAACAGTAACAATGGTAAAACTTCTGCCGTTATTTTTAATAAAATATTTTTTGTCGTTTTCTCAATCCGACAATAATTCCGTTCTGGGGTCCATCAATGATTGTGCCGTTGTACGAATATTCCCTGTTAAAACGAATATTCCCCGACCAATTAAATATTATATAACAACTTGCGTACTTTGCAAAATTTATAAATATTACCCACAATTATAACATTATATCAAATTAACTCCATAATATTCAAAAATAATATTTATAGAAAATTTATCTTTATTTATAAAAGTTGAGGTCTTACAACCTCCCCTTCTTATGAAATTTTGCCCTCGAAATTAGGGTACGTACCTGGTATGTCGAAGAGGTAAGGATACCTTGATTTCATTTCAGATTCTAACTCCTGAGTCATTTCCTCAACATCGTGGTTTCTCCACAAAACTTTTACTTGAGGTATAACCTTGCAGCGTAGAATATGTTCCTTCTTATCCAAGATTTGAACAGGAACTTCTTTATACGTCAAATCCTCTGCTATTTCGTCCGGTTCTAACTCAATAATGTGGTTCGGGTCTTCCAAATATTTACGTAACATGGATATGTGAAAAATGTTATGAACACGAGACATACTTGGCGGTAAAATGAGTCTATAAGCCACAGTTCCTACTCGATCGAGGATTAAAAATGGACCGATGAATCGAGGATTGAGCTTTCCTCTCTTTCCAAATCTTGTAACTCCTTTCCATGGAGCAACACGTAAGAACACATAATCTCCTATATCAAATTCCACGTCCTTTCGATGAAGATCAGCATAACTCTTTTGTCGATCTTGTGAGGTTTTTATACGTTGTCGGATCGTTTGAATCTTTTCTGTAGTCATACGTACCAACTCCAATCCCAACAACGTTGCTTCACCCACCTCATCTCAGCATACGGGAGAACGACATTTTCTTCCATACAATGCTTCGAATGGAGCCATGTCAGTACTTGCTTGATAACTATTGTTGTAGGAAAACTCCACCAATGGTAAGAACTTGTCACAACTTCCCTTGAAGTCAAGGACACAGAGTCTTAATAAATCTTCTAGAGTTTGAATAGTCCTCTCTGATTGTCCGTCCGTCTGAGGATGATATGCCGAACTATATCGTAAATCCGTGCCCATAGCTTTTTGTAAACTAACTCAAAATCGTGAAGTGAATCTTGGGTCTCGATCAGAAACTATGGATACTGGCATACCATGCAGTCTTACAATCTCGTTTATGTACATACGAGCAAGACGTTCAAGTGTATAAGTTTCTCGTATCGGTAAGAAATGAGCAGACTTGGTCAATCTATCAACAATAACCAAAATCGCATCTATACCTTGAGAAACCTTAGGAAGACCGGTAACGAAATCCATGGTAATGTGCTCCCACTTCCATTCTGGAATTTCAAGTGGTTGCAATGGACATTTTGGTACTTGATGCTCCGCTTTGACTCGTTGACAAGTTAGACACCTTAACTATCTCTCGCTTCATATTGCTCCACCAAAAGGTATGACGAAGATCATGATACATTTTGGTACTCCCAGGATGGATTGTAAACGGTGTGTTGTGCGCCTCCATCATGATTTCATACTTTAAATCAGGGTTGTTAGGAACACAAAGTCTGGAGTTGACTCGAAGAATTCCTTCTTCATCGATTCTTTCTTTCGGCATAGCACCTTCTTGCACTTTCTTCCTCATAGGCATCAGCTCCAGGTCTGTAGCTTGAGCAGCTTTAACTCTACCGATTAAAGTTGGTTCTACTCGTATATTCGCCATCATCACATGGGTCCCTGGAGTCTTTAACTCTATCTCCATCCTTTGCAAGTCACACAAAATGGGCCTTTGTGTTGACAATATCGCTAGGGGTGTAAACGAGTCGAATCTCAGCGAACACCTTCATGCTCAAATTCGGCTCGATTCGAAAAAATTGAGCTCGAATTCGACTCGAATTCGATAAGAGATTTATATTTTTACGCCAGATTCAACTCGGATCATTACTCGGACCTACTCGGCTCGTAAGTACTTGACTCGTTTACAAAGCGAGTTACTCATGAGCCTTCAAATCGAGTTTTGAATATGAACCATTTCACTTAAAACTGAACCACTGCATACTAAATTGGTTACTTAACTAATATTTATGTATAAAAAAATTTCACTTTTATTTATGTATTGAAATTATAAAGTATGTAATAAAAATTGACATTCAATTCATTGATTTATTCAAGTACAAATTTACACAATTTTATACTACACTTTATAAATTATAAAGATTGATACAAATATCACATATTTAGCTTAATAGAATGGATCAAACCAATATTCGAATATGATCCATCGAGTAGGTATCGAGTCTGGTTCGAAAAAAAATGAAATACTCGAACCCTAATCTGAGCGAACACTGGTATGCTCGAATTCGACTCGTGTATCATTAAACAGAAAATGAGTATGGATTAGATTCGACTCGAATCAACTTCAGATTCGACTCGAATCAACTTCGAATTCGAGCTTTGGATCATATTATTGAGCCAATCTCGAATCGAGTACCGAACTACTTGGTTCGACTTACACCCATAAATATCGCACTCGTACTTGCATATGATCTTCTACTCAATGCGTCAGCTACCACGTTCATTTTTTCAGGATGGTATTGAATGGTATGATCATAATCTTTCAACAGTTCAAGCCAACATCGTTGTCGCATGTTGAGTTCCTTTTGAGTGAAGAAATATTTGAGGCTTTTATGATCCATAAAGATCTCCACCTTCTCCCCATACAAGTAATGCCTCCAAATTTTAAGTGCAAAGACAACAGCTGCCAACTCTAGATCATGAGTAGGATAATTCCTCTCATATTCCTTGAGTTGTCTTGATGCATAGGCTATGACTTTTCCATGTTGCATGAGAACGCATCCCAACCCTTTGCTCGAAGCATCACTGTAGATGACAAATCCCTCAAAGCCAGATGGTATTGTTAGAATAGGTGCTGAAATAAGTCTCCTCTTGAGTTCTTGAAAACTCTTCTCACATTCTTCGCTCCAACCGAACTTTGTATCTTTCCGAGTCAGCTGAGTTAATAGAGTAGCGATTCGAGAAAATCCTTCCACGAATCTCCGATAATAACCAGCTAAACTAAGAAAGTTACGTACTTCGGTCACTGATTTAGGTTGCTCCCAGCTTTGAATAGCTTCAATCTTTGCCGGGTCAAAAGATATTTCACGACTTGATACTACGTGCCCAAGGAATGCTATCTCCTCCAGTCAGAACTCGCATTTCTTCAACTTGGCATAAAGCTTGTATTCACGAAGCTTTTGGAGTACCAGCCTCAAGTGTTGCTCATGATCTTCACGGCTTTTGGAATAAATAAGGATGTCATCAATAAAGACGACCACAAAGTGATCCAAATAGTCCTTGAATACCCGGTTCATCATATCCATGAAGGCAGCAGGAGCATTAGTCAATCCAAAGGACATGACTAGGAATTCATAATGCCCGTACCGAGTTCTGAAAGCCGTCTTTGGAATATCCTCAATTCTAACCTTTAGCTGATGATATCCAGAACGAAGATCGATCTTTGAAAAGAATTGTGCTCCTTGCAATTGGTCAAACAGGTCATCAATACGTGGCAATGGGTACCTATTTTTGATGGTGACATAATTTAACTCTCGATAATCAATACAAAGTCGCATACTTCCATCTTTCTTCTTCACGAATAGCACAGGAGCACCCCAAGGAGAAGTACTAGGACGAATAAAGCCGTGTCTAACAATTCTTGCAGTTGGATCTTTAACTCCTGAAGTTCAATAGGAGTCATTCGATATAGGGCTTTGGAAATAGGTTTTGTATCGGGTTCAAGGTCGATACAAAATTCAATTTCACGCTCTGGGGGTAGGCCAGGAAGTTCTTCAGGGAATACGTCAGGGAATTTATTAACAATAGAAATATCATTCAAAACTGACGTATTTTTGTTTAGATCCGTGACATGAGCTAAGAAAGCTTGACATCCGTTTTTCAATATACGAATAGCTTTATGGCTTTAAATGACAGCGATTGATTTTAATGGTTTGGTTGCTTGAATTCGTATAATAGGTCGATTAGGAATATGAAAGCTAACAACCTTACGAAAACAATCAATTTTTGCATGATGAGTAGTTAACCAATCAATCCCTAGAATCACGTCAAATGCAAGTATTTTCAATGAAATAAGATCGACAGGTAATGTGTGGGTACCAACTTGAACCAAACAAGACTTATAAACCGTGGATGAAATGAAGGTTTCTCCCAATGGAGTTTCAACAGATAAGTCAAAGTCTAATTTCTCCGGAGTCAAATTTAATCGATGAGCGCAAGTAGGAGAAATAAAAGAATGTGTAGAACCGGTATCAAATAAAGTATAGACTTCGTTAGAGTTTATGATAAGCTTACCCGTGATGACCTCATTCGGGTTCCTTGCTTTCTGGGAGGTCACAACAAACGCTCTCCCTTGCACTACCGATTTTGACTTTTCTGGGACGGCCTTTGGTGTCTCCATCCTAGCTGAACTTATTTTTGGTAAACGACAAAATTGAGCTAAATGACCTTCTCTTCCACAATTATAATATGCTTTAGACGGCATCGCGCAGTTTGGACTGATGTGCCCCTCCCCTCCGCATTTGAAACATATGATAGGTAGTCGTTCTCCTTCCTTAATAGCGGGTGCTGGTGCTGATGTCTTTCCATCATTGTTGAATCTCCTCTTCTTGAAATGACCATTCTTATTATTTTGGCCCTGATTACCACCGAAGTGGTTACCATTTCTGGCCTATTGATTCCCTCCACGCTTGTTGTCACCGCTTCGATGACTACTCTCACTAGTATTATCATTTTGTCGACTGCTCTCTTTTGGTTGCGTTGACTCATTATCGCGCTCCACTAACTGGGCCCTATTCACAACGTCTGAATACAAACACAGTTTATGAGAAATAAGATGTTGACGTATCTTAGGTTTCAAACCTCGCAAAAACATTCGCGTCATTCGCTCTTCATTATCCACCATGTGGGATGCAAACCGGGACAACTCAGTAAATTTAGCCTCATACTGCGACACGGTCATATTATTCTGCTCCAATTTGATGAACTCCACCTCCTTCATGTGACGAACACTTTCGAAAAAGTATTTGTCATTGAACAGCTCTTGGAACTTCTCCCAAGACATCTTCAGTGCAGCAGGTTGAGTACGCTTAATCGATTCCCACCAGTAATCTGCCTCTCCTCGCAACATAAAGGCGGCAAAGGGAACCTTTTGCTCCTTGAAGCATCTCAAGACATCAAATATCTTGGTGATCTGCTTTATCCATATTTTTGCTATAAGTGGTTTTGGCTCTCCCTTAAACTCCGGTGGTCCCAGCTCCTTGAACTGTTTAGCGGTGACAGTCCGAGAGTTTTCAGTGTTTTCACCTATATTTTGGATAGGAACCGCTCTCGCCTGCTGTTGCATGAACTGCATAAAGCTTCTGAACATTTCATCATTCATCATCTGGTCAGTGTTGTTGTTTGCATGAGGATTGTCACCTTCTTGATGCACATTATCCTGATTATTGATATGTGGTGAATCAACAGTCGCCTGTGCTCCATTGCTATTCTCAACATTCTCAGATGCCATTTTCAGATACTGCCACAAAATAAAAGTTAATTGATATGTCATATATTATCCTTATATTATGACCGACCAATTAAATACCATGCAAATAAACTTAGGTAGGTCATACTAGCGAAGGAATTCCCCGTCTCTCCCCTCCTAGTTCTATTCTCACATCCTAGCCAGGGATCATATCCCTAAGCTCTGATACCAACTGTGACGCCCCCAAAATTAGGTATACATCACCCATCTTGGGTCGTCAGATACATAGTACAAAATACAAATACAACTTACTAATACAACTGTCGTGTACAATACGACAAAACATAAACTGTGAGTTTGAATACAAATATTATCTTCTAGAGAGTATTCATACTCAAAAGGAGTCCTCATTACATTTATTAACACACCATTACATAGAATAGTGAGGACTACTAACTAATACTATCATTCGGACCATCACTCCGTTCCTCGACTTGCCCCAGCTACGTTCTCATTTCCTGAAGAGAACAGTGAAAGAAAGGGTGAGCTCAACTAGCCCAGTAAGAAATATTATGACTAAGATAATGCAGAATAAATTATCATTAGCCTTCAACAGTGTTAAACTGATAAAATATAACGAACATCAAGTTTAACTGCAGCGGAACAAGCAATCCATTAAAAGAGTCAAGTAGAGAATAAAATCTACTATCTTCTATGATTTAAAAGGTTTTTCAACACTGTTATCGCTGGGACTCAGCTTAATAAAATAATCCACATCATCGAATCACCCCTGCACTACGGCCAAGGATATTCATGTATTCATTAATGGTCATGATCATGCCAACAACTGTCCATCAATGCACTATGGGCCAATGAGGACTTTTACCACATCATTTGTAACATTACGGTCATGATTATACCGAATAATCCCTAGTCATAATCATACCAAGTCCATTTATGCACTACAGGCCACAGATGACTTTCAACTTTTATAAACATGAGGATGATGACAATTGTAACGACCCCAAAATAGGTCTATTCCATCCAACCTATTCTGAGTCGCCAAATACATGGTACAGAAAACAACTATAACTTTATTACAACAATTGTCGTGCAAAATACAATAACACATATGCTGTGAGTTTGGATACAAATATATACCAAATGTGACTCATGTTCCAACCGTGGACATCACCTCACAATGACACCTTACATAAAGGTATAGTCAAAAACTGTTTTAGAAATTAGAATCTTTGGGAAGTGCTCAAGGAAACCTTCGTACATGGGAGGCCATGCGTCTAGGTTATGATAGATATCATATGGCCACAGAATTATCCTTGGTTGACCCAATAGACCCCAAAGAAAAACGAGAAGATTACTATCATATTCTTCCCAATGGTGAGTCTTCTCTTGACTTATCATTATCTCCACTGTCTTTAATTGAGAATTATACTTCAAACAAACACCAAGATTATATAGGTAGTGCTCGTATATATACTCAGCAAGTGGATGAGCACATCCCTGTCTTATGATGACACGAGGTTGTATGTCGTTAGACATCTTGTATGATAGTGGCAAAACACCCTTCCAACGTTGGGTACACCTTACCCTATTGGATTCACCAAATAAAACTACTAAATGACCTTTTCTATACTGCTTCGGGAGAACATCCACAGCTAGAGACCACCGTTCTATTTTTCCGTTACCCTCGCTCGACCCAGCTACACTCTTATTACCTGAAAGGAATTGTGAAGCAAAAGGGTGAGCGCAACTAGCTCAGTAAAGAATATCATGACTAAAGATAATTAAATTATCAATAGCCTTCATCAATAATAAATCAGAGATTTAGAACATATGGTAAATGATAAAAATTTCAACCATTGTTGCAGCGGAACGAGCAATCCATTAGAAGAGTCAAATAGACTATAAAGTCTATTATCTTCTCCATGTTAAAAATCCACCAACAATGTTTTATCCCTGTAACATCAATCAACAATTCTGGTCCACAATCACATGAATAACTCATAATCATAACTGTAGTTCTAAATTTCTCTTCTCATCCAGGACGAAGATAATTTTCATCACCTATCTTTACCTGAAACATCAAAGATCATGATTACACCAAATTACATTTCCTGTTCATAATCATACTAATAACTTCATCTTTGCACTACGGCCAAAGATATTCCTCAACAGTTCATATTTGCACTAACGGCCAAATATATTCATCAACAGTTCATATTTGCACTACAGGCCAAATATATTCATCAACAGTTCATATTTGCACTACAGGCCAAATATATTAATATCTCAAAGAAATATATAATCATTTCAGAATTTATATAAACAATAATTATAACCATGTTGATCAATTCAACTTTGCACTTAAGCTAAAGATATTCAATTATAAATTCAATGGTCATGATCATATCAGTCAACAATTCAACTTTGCACTACTAGCCAAAGGGAACCCATAGTCATGATCATACCAAAAATCTACTCATCTTTACACTCAAGTCAAAGAAAAATATCATCATTAGGGTTATAAAAATGTTATATATGATAATAAAATCAATATAATCAACATATAGATTTAATCTCAAGAGTAATATTCATAAACCAACTATAATTTGGTCAGAAAAAGAAACCAATTTTGTCGTAAATAGTAACTCGTGAATAGTAACTCATGAATAGTAACTCATGAATAGTAAACTCGACACAAAAATGTAGAAATTACACAATAAAATACATACCAATATTTCGGTATAATGATATTGAAAGAAAAATATTTCTTAAGCTTATAAATAATTTATTTTAATTGTTTATACTTTACTAAATAATATATTTAATCATCCTAAAATGCCAAACTCATAAGATTTCATCACCAATAACCAAAAACCCTCATCAAAAATCTGCATATACCTCATAAAGGATTCTCAAGCCATAAAATCCTATTTTTCAATTTCTTACTTCACATAACATATTTAATTCATTTACTCATAACTAGTCCATTTTCATGAAAATATCAAATCAGTTCCAAAAATATTTATTTTCTGGAATTTAGCAGAATATAGTCCCATATTGAACATATATTTTTCTCAGAATTTTTAAAACTCATTTACTATTTTTCATATGGCCAAAACAGCCGAATACATGGTACAGAAAATAACTACAACTTTATTACAACAATTATCGTGTAAAATACAACAACACATATGCTGTGAGTTTGGATACAAATATATACCAAATGTGACTCATGTTCCAACCGTGGACATCACCTCACAATGACACCTTACATAAAGGTATAGTCAAAAATTGTTTTAGAAATTAGAATCTTTGGGAAGTGCTCAAGGAAACCTTCGTACATGGGAGACCATGCGTCTAGGTTATGATAGATATCGTATGGCCACAGAATTATCCTTGGTTGACCCAATAGACCCCAAAGAAAAACGAGAAGATTACTATCATATTCTTCCCAATGGTGAGTCTTCTCTTGACTTATCATTATCTCCACTGTCTTTAATCGAGAATTATACTTCAAACAAACACCAAGATTATATAGGTAGTGCTCGTATATATACTCAGCAAGTGGATGAGCACATCCCTGTCTTATGATGACACGAGGTTGTATGTCGTTAGACATCTTGTATGATAGTGGCAAAACACCCTTCCAACGTTGGGTACACCTTACCCTATTGGATTCACCAAATAAAACTACTAAATGGCCTTTTCTATACTGCTTCGGGAGAACATCCACAGCTAGATACCACCGTTCTATTTTCCCGTTACCCTCGCTCGACCCAGCTACACTCTTATTACCTGAAAGGAATTGTGAAGCAAAAGGGTGAGCGCAACTAGCTCAGTAAAGAATATCATGACTAAAGATAATTAAATTATCAATAGCCTTCATCAATAATAAATCAGAGATTTAGAACATATGGTAAATGATAAAAATTTCAACCAAAGTTGCAGCGGAACGAGCAATCCATTAGAAGAGTCAAATAGACTATAAAGTCTATTATCTTCTCCATGTTAAAAATCTACCAACAATGTTTTATCCCTGTAACATCAATCAATAATTCTGGTCCACAATCACATGAATAACTCATAATCATAACTGTAGTTCTAAATTCCTCTTCTCATCCAGGACGAAGATAATTTTCATCACCTATCTTTACCTGAAACATCAAAGATCATGGTTACACCAAATCACATTTCCTGTTCATAATCATACTAATAACTTCATCTTTGCACTACGGCCAAAGATATTCATTTGTATCACTAGTTGGTCATGTTCATCTCAACATCTGTTCATCTTTGCACTACTGGCCAAAGATATTCAACAACATGTCATCTTTGCACTACGGGCCAAAGATATTCATCAACAATTCATCTTTGTACTACAGGCCAAAGATATTCATCAATAATTCATCTTTGCACTACAGGCCAAAGATATTCATCAATAATTCATCTTTGCACTACAGGCCAAAGATATTCCTCAACAGTTCATATTTGCACTAACGACCAAATATATTCATCAACAGTTCATATTTGCACTACAAGCCAAATATATTCATCAACAGTTCATATTTGCACTACATGCCAAATATATTAATATCTCAAAGAAATATATAATCATTTCAGAATTTATATAAACAATAATTATAACCATGTTGATCAATTCACCTTTGCACTTAAGTTAAAGATATTCAATTATAAATTCAATGGTCATGATCATATCAGTCAACAATTCAACTTTGCACTACTAGCCAAAGGGAACCCATAGTCATGATCATACCAAAAATCTACCCATCTTTACACTCAAGTCAAAGAGAAATATCATCATTAGGGTTATAAAAATGTTATATATGATAATAAAATCAATATAATCAACATATAGATTTAATCTCAAGAGTAATATTCATAAACCAACTATAATTTGGTCAGAAAAAGAAACCAATTTTGTCGTAAATAGTAACTCGTGAATAGTAACTCATGAATAGTAAACTCGACACAAAAAGGTAGAAATTACACAATAAAATACATACCAATATTTCGGTATAATGATATTGAAAGAATAATATTTCTTAAGCTTATAAACAATTTATTTTAATTGTTTATACTTTACTAAATAATATATTTAATCATCCTAAAATGCCAAACTCATAAGATTTCATCACCAATAACCAAAAACCCTCATCAAAAATCTGCATATACCTCATATAGGATTCTCAAGCCATAAAATCCTATTTTTCAATTTTTTTACTTCACATAACATATTTAATTCATTTACTCATAGCTAGTCCATTTTCATGAAAAATATCAAATCAGTTCCAAAAATATTTATTTTCTGAAATTTAGCAGAATATAGTCACATATTGAACATATATTTTTCTCAGAATTTTTAAAACTCATTTACTATTTTTCATATGGCCAAAACAGCCGAATATTTAGATATTTATCAAAAATTGTACTTTTGTCCAAAAATTCTGAAATTTATAGAGTATACTCCTATCGTATTCATGTACTCCCAATAAAAATTTCATCAATTTTGGAGTTAACCACAAGGAGTTATAAGCGGTTACTTTTAAAATAGTCTTTTCTCATAAAATTCATAACTCTTAATCTATACATCCAAAAATCACCATTTTTGGACACAATCAATAAAACTCATCAAAATATCATTTCAAATTTTTCAGAATTTTCGAAGGTCAGAAAAATTACGAAACTGAAAAACATAACAACCCTTAAAATCCCTTACTATCACTTGCCTCAAAAGTGCAGTATTTCTGATTGGAATGCAAAGCTGAAGGAAACTTGCACTGAATAGCAACTCTCAAAGTATCTAATTACTCACAAAATATGCTTCATAATATAGAGAGAGAAAGAGAGAAAGCTTATGTTTCTGGTGTGATTTTTAATTCTAACTTAGCCCTCTATTTATAGGAAAATGTTAGCACGCCGAAACAGACTTAACCTGCAACCTGATGGCTTTACCTGCTACTATTCCCACCCACCACATTTGAATAAAAATCTCAGCACATTTCTTCACCAACCAAGAGTGGGGCCCACCAATTCTAGAATTTTCCACCAAAATGATTAACTCCGAAAATTTAACAATTTCTGAACCAGTCATCTCGTAAAATTCATAACAAATCATACGTTCATTTTTAACGGTTCAAATTTGTGGAAATATACTCAACTTATATATGTATAACATATCCAAATATTACCACGATCCAACGGTCGGATTAAAAATTATAACCCTCGCAAAATATCTTAAAAACCCTAATTTGATTTTCAATACCTCCGTTCCGACAAAAATACAGATAAAACACCTCAACATTAACTCCTTCATTTTTAACGACAAAAATATATCCCTCATTTATATCCACATAAAATAAATATTTCCTTATCATATGAATCAATAATTAATTATTCACAAATAATATTACAGAATCACATTTATGACAACCAGGCCGTTCCCAGGAAAGAGGGGGCTTTCCAATAAGAATTTCTCCTTACTGGCGCGCAATTAGGTGACCAAACCTCTCCTTAGACAGAACTTTCTAGACATTGCCAATAATGCTATCTAATAATATTATTCAAATAATATGAATTATTGATCTGATAATGGGAAATACTGTGCAGTAACAATTATTAAACAACAATAATATAAAATTTCAACGTAGCAATTATTGAATCAATAAAATAAAATATTGAACAGTAATTACTGTAACAATTATTGAGTAGTGCCTTCTTACGTAAGAATCAATAATTTTAAAAATACTATGCAATACCGTGTGCTACTGTGCAATAACGCGTATTACTGTATTTTAACCACCGGGTATTCCAACAGTGTTAACGGTAACAACTACACCGTTATTTGTAAAAACTCAAATTTGTCGTTTTCTTCACCCGACAGTTATTCTGTTATGGGGCCCACAAATGGCTGCGCCGTCGTACGAATATTCCCCGACAGAAAGAATATTCCACGACCAAACGAATATTCCCCGACAACAATGAATATTTTATAACCACTTGTGTATTTTGAAAAAAAATTCATATATCACCCTTAACTTTAACATTTATCAATTTAACCATTTACTGAATAGTAAAAAAAATTGAATACTTTTATTTCATAAAATTCGGGGTCTTATAATCTCTCCTCCTTATGAAATTTCGTCCCCGAAATTTACGTACCTGGTATTTCGAAGAGTTGAGAATACCTTGCTTCCATTTCAGATTCTATCTCTCAGATCATCATGATTTCTCCATTGCTCATCTTCCATGATAACTTCATTTGGGTTCCTCATTTGTTGGAAAGTCATGACAACCGCCATCCCTCGAACTACTCGGCTTTGACTTGTCTGGAGTAGCATTTGACGTCATCATTACCGTTGGAATATACCTGTCTATAGGACATATTCCTCCCTCAACTGCCTCTTCATACTCCTCATTCATGATCTAAATCATCAATCTTCGATCCATATCGGATTCAGGTTGACCGCTATGTACAGGGTAATTCAAAACTCGATGTTGGGTTCTCCCAATTGCTTTCCAAAATGAGAAATTCATATCATCTATTTTAGCCTTCTTAGATCGAACATCTCTTTCCACAATATCCACGTGTCGTGCGGCTTTTGCCCATGCATCACTTATTCTCACTCGTTCAGTTTTTTCTTCTTTCAGCTCAGATTCCATTTTTATCATCTTATACTCTGCCAAAGAATGCTTCTGTCCAAGCATCACATATCGGGTAACACAAGCTTGAATTGTTGCATCCTTTTGTTCCACGACCGCCTGTCGTTCTTCTGCCTCTCTTCTAACTCATGAATACGATTTTGAAATTCTACATTTTGATCATATAATACCTCTAATAAACTCTCCTCAGGTACTTCTTCTTCCTCTTCTTCCTCAGTCTCAGCTGTTACCTCTGCGACTATCTCGGTGCAACTATCAATTCTTCACTCACCACATGGATATCTCTAATTCCTTCTTCGTCTGACATCACATTATCACGGTTAGTGATTAGAGGTATCCCTACAGTCTCATTCACTCCATTGTTAGAATTCTCAGCTGCCATTCTCAAATACTGCCATAAAACAAGGGTTAATTAAACAAATTAACATATCACATAATATCCCAATATTATGACTGACCAACAAATAAGCTTAGGTAGGACACACTAGCGAAGGATTTACTCATCTCTCCCTCCTAGTTGTATTCCCCGATCTCCGTCAGAGATCATATCCCTAAGCTCTGATACCAAATGTGACAACCCCAAAATAGGTCCATTCCATCCAACCTATTCTGAGTCGCCAAATACATGGTACAAAAAATAACTACAACTTTATTACAACAATTATCGTGTAAAATACAACAACACATATGCTGTGAGTTTGGATACAAATATATACCAAATGTGACTCATGTTCCAACCGTGGACATCACCTCACAATGACACCTTACATAAAGGTATAGTCGAAAATTGTTTAAAAAATTAGAATCTTTGGGAAGTGCTCAAGGAAACCTTCGTACATGGGAGGCCATGCGTCTAGGTTATGATAGATATCATATGGCCACAGAATTATCCTTGGTTGACCCAATAGACCCCAAAGAAAAACGAGAAGATTACTATCATATTCTTCCCAATGGTGAGTCTTCTCTTGACTTATCATTATCTCCACTGTCTTTAATCGAGAATTATACTTCAAAAAAACACCAAGATTATATAGGTAGTGCTCGTATATATACTCAGTAAGTGGATGAGCACATCCCTGTCTTATGATGACACGAGGTTATATGTCGTTAGACATCTTGTATGATAGTGGCAAAACACCCTTCCAACGTTGGGTACACCTTACCCTATTGGATTCACCAAATAAAACTACTAAATGACCTTTTCTATACTGCTTCGGGAGAACATCCACAGCTAGAGACCACCGTTCTATTTTCCCGTTACCCTCGCTCGACCCAGCTACACTCTTATTACCTGAAAGGAATTGTGAAGCAAAAGGGTGAGCGCAACTAGCTCAGTAAAGAATATCATGACTAAAGATAATTAAATTATCAATAGCCTTCATCAATAATAAATCAGAGATTTAGAACATATGGTAAATGATAAAAATTTCAACCATAGTTGCAGCGGAACGAGCAATCCATTAGAAGAGTCAAATAGACTATAAAGTCTATTATCTTCTCCATGTTAAAAATCCACCAACAATGTTTTATCCCTGTAACATCAATCAACAATTCTGGTCCACAATCATATGAATAACTCATAATCATAACTGTAGTTCTAAATTCCTCTTCTCATCCAGGACGAAGATAATTTTCACCACCTATCTTTACCTGAAACATCAAAGATCATGGTTACACCAAATCACATTTTCTGTTCATAATCATACTAATAACTTCATCTTTGCACTACGGCCAAAGATATTCATTTGTATCACCAGTTGGTCATGTTCATCTCAACATCTGTTCATCTTTGCACTACTGGCCAAAGATATTCAACAACATGCCATCTTTGCACTACGAGCCAAAGATATTCATCAATAATTCATCTTTGCACTACAGGCCAAAGATATTCATCAATAATTCATCTTTGCACTACAGGCCAAAGATATTCCTCAACAGTTCATATTTGCACTAACGGCCAAATATATTCATCAACAGTTCATATTTGCACTACAGGCCAAATATATTCATCAACAGTTCATATTTGCACTACAGGCCAAATATATTAATATCTCAAAGAAATATATAATCATTTCAGAATTTTATAAACAATAATTATAACCATGTTGATCAATTCACCTTTGCACTTAAGCTAAAGATATTCAATTATAAATTCAATGGTCATGATCATACCAGTCAACAATTCAACTTTGCACTACTGGCCAAAGAGAACCCATAGTCATGATCATACCAAAAATCTACCCATCTTTACACTCAAGTCAAAGAGAATATCATCATTAGGGTTATAAAAATGTTATATATGATAATAAAATCAATATAATCAACATATAGATTTAATCTCAAGAGTAATATTCATAAACCAACTATAATTTGGTCAGAAAAAGAAACCAATTTTGTCGTAAATTGTAACTCGTGAATAGTAACTCATGAATAGTAAACTCGACACAAAAAGGTAGAAATTCCACAATAAAATACATACCAATATTTCGGTATAATGATATTGAAAGAATAATATTTCTTAAGCTTATAAACAATTTATTTTAATTGTTTATACTTTACTAAATAATGCATTTAATCATCCTAAAATGCCAAACTCATAAGATTTCATCACCAATAACAAAAACCCTCATCAAAAATCTGCATATACCTCATATAGGATTCTCAAGCCATAAAATCCTATTTTTCAATTTTCTTACTTCACATAACATATTTAATTCATTTACTCATAACTAGACCATTTTCATGAAAAAATACCAAATCAGTTCCAAAAATATTTCTTTTCTGGAATTTAGCAGAATATAGTCCCATATTGAATATATATTTTTCTCAAAATTTTTAAAAGTCATTTACTATTTTTCATATGGCCAAAACAGCCGAATATTTAGACATTTATCAAAAATTGTACTTTTGTCCAAAAATTCCGAAATTTACAGAGTATACTCCTATCATATACATGTACTCCCAATAAAAATTTCATCAATTTTGGAGTTAACCACAAGGAGTTATAAGCGGTTACTTTTAAAATAGTCTTTTCTCATAAAATTCATAACTCTCAATCTATACATCCAAAAATCACTATTTTTGGACACAATCAATAAAACTCATCAAAATATCATTTAAATTTTTCCAGAATTTTTGAAGGTCAGAAAAATTACGAAACTGAAAAATATAACAACCCTTAAAATCCTTACTATCCCTTACCTCAAAAGAGCAGTACTTCTGACTGGAATGCAAAGCTGAAGGAAACTTGCACTGAATAGCAACTCTCAAAGTATCTAAATACTCACAAAAATGCTTCATAATATAGAGAGAGAAAGAGAGAAAGCTTATGTTTCTGGTGTGATTTTCAATTCTAACTTAGCCCTCTATTTATAGGAAAATGTTAGCACGCCGCAGACTTAACCTGCAACCTGATGGCTTTACCTGCTACTATTCCCACCCACCACATTTGAATAAAATTCAGCACATTTCTTCACCAACCAAGAGTGGGGCCCACCAATTCTAGAATTTTCACCAAAATGATTAAACTCCGAAAATTTAACAATTTCTGAACCAGTCATCTCGTAAAATTCATAACAAATCATACGTTCATTTTTAACGGTTCAAAATTTGTGGACATATACTCAACTTATATATGTATAACATATCCAAATATTACCACGATCCAACGGTCGGATTAAAAATTATAACCCTCGCAAAATATCTCAAAAACCCTAATTTGATTTTCGTATCCATTCCGACAAAAATACAGATAAAACACCTCAACATTAACTCCTTCATTTTTAACCACAAAAATATATCCCTCATTTATATCCACATAAAATAAATATTTCCTTATCATATGAATCAATAATTAATTATTCACAAATAATATTACAGAATCACATTTATGACAACCAGGCCGTTCCCAGGAAAGAGGGGGCTTTCCAATAAGAATTTCTCCTTACTGGCGCGCAATTAGATGACCAAACCTCTCCTTAGACAGAACTTTCTAGACATTGCCAATAATGCTATCTAATAATATTATTCAAATAATATGAATTATTGATCTGATAATGGGAAATACTGTGCAGCAACAATTATTGAACAACAATAATATAAAATTTCAACGTAGCAATTATTGAATCAATAAAATAAAATATTGAACAGTAATTACTGTAACAATTATTGAGTAGTGCCTTCTTACGTAAGAATCAATAATTTCAAAAATACTATGCAATACCGTGTGCTACTGTGCAATAACGCGTATTACTGTATTTTAACCACCGGGTATTCCAACAGTGTTAACGGTAACAACTACGCCGTTATTTGTAAAAACTCAAATTTGTCGTTTTCTTCACCCGACAGTTATTCTGTTATGGGGCCCACAAATGGCTGCGCCGTCGTACGAATATTCCCCGACAGAAAGAATATTCCACGACCAAACGAATATTCCCGACAACAATGATTATTTTATAACCACTTGTGTATTTTGAAAAAAAAATTCATATATCACCCTTAACTTTAACATTTATCAATTTAACCATTTACTGAATAGTAAAAAAAATTGAATACTTTTATTTCATAAAATTCGGGGTCTTATAATAACTGTGACGCCCCCAAAATAGGTATACAACACCCATTCTGAGTCGCCAAATACATGGTACAGAAAGCAAACTACAACTTCAATAATATAATTGTCGTGCAAAATACGACAACACATACTGTGAGTTTAAATACAAATATTGTTTTCTGGACAATATCCACACTCGAATAAATCCTCATTATAATTATTCAAACACTATTTTACAGAAATAGTGAGGACTGCTAAAACATCTTTCTAGAACCATCACTCCATACCCCGACTAGATCCTGCTATGTTCTCACCTCCTGAGAAGAAAAATGGAACAAAAAGGAAAAGGGTGAGCTCAACTAGCCCAGTAAAGAATATTATGACTAAGATAATATACAACAAATTATCGTTAGTCTTCAACAGGGAAAAATTTGATAGAATATAATCAACAACAAGTTTTAGATCAACAACTACAGCGGAAACAACAAACCATTAGAAGAGTCAAGTAGAGAAAGAATTCTACTATCTTCTAAGATTTAAAAGTCCATCATCAATATTTATCCCTGTAACATCAATTAATAATCATCTTTATCCAAATATTCATCTTTGCACTACAGGCCAAAGATATTTATTTGTATCACCTGTCAGTCATGTTCATCTCAACACCTGTTCATCTTTGTACTACAGGCCAAAGATATTCATCAAGTAATCATACATCTTTGCACTACAGGCCAAAGATATTCAGTAATATCATCATTTAGGACTGAGGATGATAAAAAATATCTTAAAGAGAACGAATCCAGTGAGATAGAAGGACAAATATTAGGGATTCGTATAACAGTTTATCCAAGATCAATAATACTTCATAAGAATCAATTGTGAAGCAGAATTCAAAAAATAAAGATCAAAACATGGATACAATCAAAGATAGTAACCATAATAGACATCTTGGACAAAAAGGGAAAATTTTATTTTTTGGTAAATAGTGTTGTATTCGTGAATAGTACCGTATACGTGAATAGTGCCGTATACGTGAATAGTAATTCCGACACAAAAAGTTCTAAATTTGATAAAAACTCATATCAACAGGTCATCAATGTGAGGTAGCGGATACCTATTCTTGATAGTGACATGATTCAATTCTCGATAGTCGATACAAAGTCGCATACTCCCGTCTTTCTTCTTTACGAATAAAACAGGAGCACCCCAAGGAGACGTACTAGGACTAATAAAATCGATGTCCAACAACTCCTGTAGTTGGACTTTTAACTCCTGAAGTTCAATAGGAGCCATTCGATATGGAGTTTTAGAAATGGGCTTTGTACCGGGTTCAAGGTCAATAAAGAATTCAACTTCACGTTCTGGGGGTAGACCAGGAAGTTCTTCAGGAAATACATCGGGAAATTCTCTAACAATAGAAATATTATTCAAATCTGACTTGTCTTTGTTCAAATCCATAACATGGGCTAAGAAAGCTTGACATCCGTTTTTCAATAACGAATAGCTTTGTGGCTTGATATGACAGTGACTGATTTTAGTGGTTTAGTAGTTTGAATTCGTATGACAGGGTGGTTAGGAATATGAAAACTAACAACCTTACGAAAACAATCAATTTTAGCATGATGAGTGGTTAACCAATCAATTCCTAAAATCACATCAAAAGCAAGTATCTTTAAAGAGATAAGATCAACAGGTAATGTGATAGTGCCAACTTGGATCATGCAAGATTTATAAACTGTAGATGTAACGAAGGTTTCACCCAACGGAGTTTCAACAGATAAGTTAAAGTCCAATTTCTCCGGAGTCAAGTTTAAACGTTGAGCACAAGCAGGAGAGATAAAAGAATGGGTAGAACCGGTATCTAGTAAAGTATAAACTTCGCAAGAATTCAAGATTAGCTTACCCGTGATCACCTCGTTCGGTTTCTCGCGTTTTGGCCAGTCACGACAAACGCCCTTCCAGGAACCGCTGATTTCGACTTATCCGGGACAACTTTTGGAGTCACCATTCCCGCTGAACTTGGTTTTGCTACAGAACACTCTCGAGCTATATGACCCTCCTTTCCACAGTTATAACATACCTTGGATTGTTGTGGGCAGTTTGGGCTGATATGTCCCTCTTGCCACATTTGTAACATACGACCGGTGGTCGTTTTCCTCCCCTAGAAACAGTTGATGTTTGTGCTGACGTCTTCACGTTATCATTGTTGTACCTTCTCTTCTTGAAATCTCCTCCCGACTCGCTCCTTCTATTATCACGACCACGATTACCACCAGAGTGGTTACCGCTTTTGTCCGAATGTTTTCCTCCCTGCTGGTTTTCATTCTTCGATGACTGCCGCCACCGGTATGACCCTGGTTGTGGTCCCTCGGTTGCACATACTCATTATCTCGCTCTAATAATTGAGCCCTGTTTACAACATCTGAATATAAAGAAAATTTATGAGAGATAAGATATTGCCGAATCTCGGGTTTTAGACCTCTCAGAAACATCCTTGTCATTCGTTCCTCATTTTCGACCAAATGAGGTGCAAACCTGGATAACTCTGCAAACTTCGCCTCGTACTGGACACCGTCATGTTGTTTTGTTCCAGTCTGATAAACTCCACCTCCTTCATATGACGAATACTTTCAGGAAAGTACTTGTCATTGAACAGTTTTTGAAATGTTTCCCAGGACATGTTGAGTGCGTCAGGCTGGGTACGCTTCACAGACTCCCACCAGTAGTCTACCTCACCGCGGAACATAAAGGTGGCGAATGGAACCTTCTGTTCCTCCGTGCATCCCAAGACATCGAATATCTTGGTAATTTGCTTGACCCACGTTTCCGCCATGATCGGATCCGGCTTTCCCTTAAATTCTGGTGGTCCCAATTTTTTGAACTGCTTAGCTGTGACAAATGGCGCGTTGTTATCATTTCCACCCGTATTCTGCACACGAGTCTCCCTCGTCTGATTTTGCATGAAATGCAAAAAGCTCCTAAACATTCCATCATTCATCGTTTGCTCGGTAACGTTGTTTACAGGAGGAATATTGCCTTCCTGTTGCACGTTCCCCTGGGTGGTGATCAAAGGTGTCTCCACGGTCTGATTTACTCCATTATTAACGTTCTCAGCTGCCATTCTTAAATACTGCCATAAAATAAGGGTTAATAGTCATGTCATATATTATCCCTATACTCTGACCGACCAAATAAACACCAAATAAACTTAGTCAGGTCATACTAGCGAAGGAATTCCCGTCTCTCCCCTCCTAGTTCTTGTCTCACATCTCAGCCAGGGATCATATCCCTAAGCTCTGATACCAACTGTGACGCCCCCAAAATAGGTATACAACACCCATTCTGAGTCGCCAAATACATGGTACAGAAAGCAAACTACAACTTCAATAATACAATTGTCGTGCAAAATACGACAACACATACTGTGAGTTTAAATACAAATATTGTCTTCTAGACAATATCCACACTCAAATAAATCCTCATTACAATTATTCAAACACTATTTTACAGAAATAGTGAGGACTGCTAAAACATCTTTCTAGAACCATCACTCCATACCCCGACTAGATCCTGCTATGTTCTCACCTCCTGAGAAGAAAAATGGAACAAAAAGGAAAAGGGTGAGCTCAACTAGCCCAGTAAAGAATATTATGACTAAGATAATATACAACAAATTATCGTTAGTCTTCAACAGGGAAAAATCTGATAAATATAATCGACAACAAGTTTTAGATCAACAACTGCAGCGGAAACAGCAAACCATTAGAAGAGTCAAGTAGAGAAAGAATTCTACTATCTTCTAAGATTTAAAAGTCCATCATCAATATTTTATCCCTGTAACATCAATTAATAATCATCTTTAACCAAATATTCATCTTTGCACTACAGGCCAAAGATATTCATTTGTATCACCTGTCAGTCATGTTCATCTCAACACCTGTTCATCTTTGCACTACAGGCCAAAGATATTCATCAAGTAATCATACATCTTTGCACTACAGGCCAAAGATATTCAGTAATATCATCATTTAGGACTGAGGATGATGAAAAATATCTTAAAGAGAACGAATCCAGTGAGACAGAAGGACAAATAGTAGGGATTCGTATAACAGTTTATCCAAGATCAATAATACTTCATAATAATCAATTGTGAAGCAGAATTCAAAAATAAAGATCAAAACATGGATACAATCAAAGATAGTAACCATAATAGACATCTTGGACAAAAAGGGAAAAATTTTATTTTTCGGTGAATAGTGCCGTATTCGTGAATAGTGCCGTATACGTGAATAGTGCCGTATACGTGAATAGTAACCCCGACACAAAAAGTTCCAAATTTGATAAAAACTCATATCAATATTTCAGCATAATGATATTGAAGAAAATAATATCATTAAGAAGAAAATAATATCCCTTACCTCAAAATATCAGTACTTCTGGTCGGAATACCGGTATAAGGCTGAAAGAAACTTGCTCTGATGAATAGAAACTCTCAAAGTATCTAAATACTCACAAAATACACTCAATAATCTAGAGAGAGAAAGAGAGAAAACTTGTTTCTGGTGTGATTTTCAATTCTAACTTAGCCCTCTATTTATAGGAAAATTTTAGTAGGTTTGACCTGCAACCTGATGGCTTTACCTGCTACTATTCCCACCCACCACATTTGAAATATAATTCAGCACATTTCTTCACCAACCACAAGTGGGGCCCACCAATTCTAGAATTTTCCATCAAAATGATAAACTCCGAAAATTCAACAATTTCTGAACCAGTCATCTTGTAAAATTCATAATAAATCATACGTTCATTTTTAACGGTTCAAAATTTGTGGACATATACTCAACTTATATATGTATAACATATCCAAAAATTACCACGATCCAACGGTCGGATTAAAAATTATAACCCCCGCAAAATATCTCAAAAACCCTGATTTTTAATACCTCCATTCCGACAAAAATACTGATAAAAACCTCAACATTAACTCCTTCATTTTTAACCACAAAAATATATCCCTCATTTATATCCACATAAAATAAATATTTCCTTATCATATGAATCAATAATTAATTATTCACAAATAATATTACAGAATCACATTTATGACAACCAGGCCGTTCCCAGGAAAGAGGGGGCTTTCCAATAAGGATTTCTCCTTACTGGCGCGCAATTAGATGACCAAACCTCTCCTTAGACAGAACTTTCTAGACATTGCCAATAATGTTATCTAATAATATTATTCAAATAATATGAATTATTGATCTGATAATGAAAATACTGTGCAGCAACAATTATTGAAACAACAATAATATAAAATATCAACGCAGCAATTATTGAATCAATAAAATAAAATATTGAACAATAACTACTGTAACAATTATTGAGTAGTGCCTTCTTACGTAAGAATCAATAATTGGTGCAATACCGTGTGCTACTGTATTTTAACCACCGGGTATTCCAACAGTATTAACGGTAACAACTACGCCGTTATTTATAAACAACTTATACTTGTCGTTTTCTTCATCCAATCGCTTTCCGTTATGGGGCCCACACAAGGCTGCGCCGTCGTACGAATATTCCCCGACAGCAAGAATATTCCACGACCAAACGAATATTCCCGACAAAATGAATATTTTATAACCACTTGCTTATTTTGCAAAATTTGCACATTTCACCCATAACCAAAGTATTATATCAAATTAACCCCTTATTATTCACAATAATATTTAGAGAAAATTTGATTTTATTCATTAATAAGTTGGGGTCTTACAACCTCCCCTCCTTATGAAATTTCGTCCTCGAAATTGACGTACGTACCTGATGTTTCAAAAAGGTGAGGATACCTCGCTTTCATTTCTGATTCCAACTCCCAGGTCATTTCTTCAATAGCATGGTTTCTCCACAAAACCTTAACTTGTGGTATAACCTTCGTGCGTAGGACATGCTCTTTCCTATCCAAGATCTTAACAGGTACCTCCTCGTACGTTAAATCTTCAGCTATCTCGTCTGGTTCTAACTCAATAATGTGGTTCGGGTCTTTAACATATTTACGAAGCATAGATATGTGAAAAACATTATGAACACGAGACATGCTTGGAGGTAATGCGAGTCTATATGCCACATTTCCTATTCGCTCAAGAATCTCAAATGGACCAACAAATCTTGGATTGAGCTTTCCTCTCTTCCCAAATCTTGTAACTCCCTTCCATGGTGCAACACGTAACAATACATGATCCCCAATATTAAATTCCACGTCCTTCCGATGAAGATCCGCATAACTCTTTTGTCGATCCTGTGCCGTTTGTATACGTTGTCGAATCGTTTGGATCTTCTCTGTAGTAATGCGTACCAACTCTGGTCCCAACAATGTTGCTTCACCCACCTCGTCCCAGCATACTGGAGAACGACATTTTCTTCCATACAACGCCTCAAATGGAGCCACACCTATGCTCGCCTGATAACTGTTGTTGTAGGAGAATTCCACCAATGGTAGGTACTTATCCCAACTCCCTTTGAGATCTAGGACACAAAGTCTTAATAGATCTTCAAGAGTTTGAATAGTCCTCTCTGATTGTCCGTCCGTTTGAGGATGGTATGCTGAACTGAATCGTAAATCCGTGCCCATAGCTTTCTGCAAGCTAACCCAAAATCGTGAAGTGAATCTTGGGTCACGATCCGAAACTATGGATACTGGCATGCCATGCAATCTCACAATCTCGTTCACGTACATACTAGCAAGACGTTCAAGGGAATAAGTCTCACGTATCGGCAAGAAATGAGCGGACTTGGTTAATCTATCAACAATAACCCAAATCGCATCTATGCCTTGAGAAACCTTGGGAAGACCCGTAACAAAATCCATAGTAATGTGTTCCCACTTCCATTTCGGAATCTCAAGTGGTTGCAATGGACCCTTTGGTACTTGATGCTCCGCTTTTACACGTTGACAAGTTAAACATCTCGAGATAAACTCCGCGATCTCTCTTTTCATATTGCTCCACCAAAATGTATGTCGAAGATCGTGATACATTTTGGTACTCCCAGGATGGATTGCAAACGGTGTGTTGTGTGCCTCCATCATTATTCTATGCTTCAAGTCAAAATCGTTAGGAACACAAAGTCTGGAGTTGACTCGAAGTATTCCTTCTTCATCGATTCTTGCTTCTGGAATAGCACCTTCTTGCACTTTCTTCTTCATACGCATCAGCTCTATGTCCGTAGCTTGAGCAGCTTTAACTTTATCGATTAAAGTCGGTTCTACTCGTATATTTGATATCATCATGTGGGTACTTGGAGCCTTCATCTCTATCTCCATCCTTTGCAAGTCATACAAAATGGGCCTTTGTGTTAACAACATTGCACTCGTACCCGCATATGATCTTCTACTCAATGCGTCAGCTACTACGTTTGCTTTTCCAGGATGATATTGGATGGTATGATCGTAATCTTTCAACAGCTCGAGCCAACGTCGCTGCCGCATGTTGAGTTCCTTTTGGGTGAAGAAATATTTGAGGCTTTTATGATCTGTATAGATCTCCACTTTCTCCCCATACAGGTAGTGTCTCCAGATCTTCAACGCAAAAACGACTGCTGCCAACTCCAAATCATGAGTAGGATAATTCCTCTCATATTCTTTGAGTTGTCGTGAGGCATAGGCTATGACTTTCCCATGTTGCATGAGAACACATCCTAACCCTTTGCCTGAAGCATCGCTGTAGATAACAAATCCATCCGAACCAGATGGTATTGTCAGAACAGGTGCCGAAATGAGTCTCCTCTTGAGTTCTTGGAAACTCTTCTCGCATTCCTCACTCCATACGAATTTTGTATCTTTCCGAGTCAGCTGAGTTAACGGAGTAGCGATTCGAGAAAATCCTTCCACAAATCTCCGATAATAACCAGCTAAGCCCAGAAAGCTACGTACTTCGGTTACCGACTTCGGTTGCTCCCAACTTTGTATGGCTTCAATCTTCGCCGGGTCGACAGATACTCCATGTTTTGACACCACGTGCCCAAGGAATGCTACTTCCTCAAGCCAGAACTCGCATTTCTTCAGTTTGGCATATAGCTTGTTTTCACGAAGCCTTTGCAGTACCAGCTTCAAATGGCGCTCATGATCTTCACGGCTTTTGGAATAGATGAGGATGTCATCAATAAAGACAACAACGAACTGATCCAAATATTCTTTGAATACACGGTTCATCATATCCATGAAGGCAGCAGGAGCATTAGTCAATCCAAAAGACATTACTAAGAATTCATAATGCCCGTACCGAGTTCTGAAGGCAGTCTTTGGAATATCCTCAGTTTTAATCTTCAGCTGATGATATCCAGAACGAAGATCGATCTTTGAAAAGAATTGTGCTCCTTGCAACTGGTCAAACAGGTCATCAATGCGAGGTAGCGGATACCTATTCTTGATAGTGACATGATTCAATTCTCGATAGTCAATACAAAGTCGCATACTCCCGTCTTTCTTCTTTACGAATAAAACAGGAGCACCCCAAGGAGACGTACTAGGACGAATAAAACCGATGTCCAACAACTCCTGTAGTTGGACTTTTAACTCCTGAAGTTCAATAGGAGCCATTCGATATGGGGTTTTAGAAATGGGCTTTGTACCGGGTTCAAGGTCAATAAAGAATTCAACTTCACGTTCTGGGGGTAGACCAGGAAGTTCTTCAGGAAATACATCGGGAAATTCTCTAACAATAGAAATATTATTCAAATCTGACTTGTCTTTGTTCAAATCCATAACATGGGCTAAGAAAGCTTGACATCCGTTTTTCAATAAACGAATAGCTTTGTGGCTTGATATGACAGTGACTGATTTTAGTGGTTTAGTAGTTTGAATTCGTATGACAGGTTGGTTAGGAATATGAAAACTAACAACCTTACGAAAACAATCAATTTTAGCATGATGAGTGGTTAACCAATCAATTCCTAAAATCACATCAAAAGCAAGTATCTTTAAAGAGATAAGATCAACAGGTAATGTGATAGTGCCAACTTGGATCATGCAAGATTTATAAACTGTAGATGTAACGAAGGTTTCACCCAACGGAGTTTCAACAGATAAGTTAAAGTCCAATTTCTCCGGAGTCAAGTTTAAACGTTGAGCACAAGCAGGAGAGATAAAAGAATGGGTAGAACCGGTATCTAGTAAAGTATAAACTTCGCAAGAATTCAAGATTAGCTTACCCGTGATCACCTCGTTCGGGTTTCTCGCGTTTTGGCCAGTCACGACAAACGCCCTTCCAGGAACCGCTGATTTCGACTTATCCGGGACAACTTTTGGAGTCACCATCCCCGCTGAACTTGGTTTTGCTACAGAACACTCTCGAGCTATATGACCCTCCTTTCCACAGTTATAACATACCTTGGATTGTTGTGGGCAGTTTGGGCTGATATGTCCCTCTTTCCCACATTTGTAACATACGACCGGTGGTCGTTCTCCTCCCCTAGAAACAGTTGATGTTTGTGCTGACGTCTTCACGTTATCATTGTTGTACCTTCTCTTCTTGAAATCTCCTCCCGACTCGCTCCTTCTATTATCACGACCACGATTACCACCAGAGTGGTTACCGCTTTTGTCCGAATGTTTTCCTCCCTGCTGGTTTTCATTGCTTCGATGACTGCCGCCACCGGTATGACCCTGGTTGTGGTCCCTCGGTTGCACATACTCATTATCTCGCTCTAATAATTGAGCCCTGTTTACAACATCTGAATATAAAGAAAATTTATGAGAGATAAGATATTGCCGAATCTCGGGTTTTAGACCTCTCAGAAACATCCTTGTCATTCGTTCCTCATTTTCGACCAAATGAGGTGCAAACCTGGATAACTCTGCAAACTTCGCCTCGTACTGGGACACCGTCATGTTGTTTTGTTCCAGTCTGATAAACTCAACCTCCTTCATATGACGAATACTTTCAGGAAAGTACTTGTCATTGAACAGTTTTTGAAATGTTTCCCAGGACATGTTGAGTGCGTCAGGCTGGGTACGCTTCACAGACTCCCACCAGTAGTCTGCCTCACCGCGGAACATAAAGGTGGCGAATGGAACCTTCTGTTCCTCCGTGCATCCCAAGACATCGAATATCTTGGTAATTTGCTTGACCCACGTTTCCGCCATGATCGGATCCGGCTTTCCCTTAAATTCTGGTGGTCCCAATTCTTTGAACTGCTTAGCTGTGACAAACCGCGCGTTGTTATCATTTCCACCCGTATTCTGCACACGAGTCTCCCTCGTCTGATTTTGCATGAACTGCAAAAAGCTCCTAAACATTCCATCATTCATCGTTTGCTCGGTAACGTTGTTTACAGGAGGAATATTGCCTTCCTGTTGCACGTTCCCCTGGGTGGTGATCAAAGGTGTCTCCACGGTCTGATTTACTCCATTATTAACGTTCTCAGCTGCCATTCTTAAATACTGCCATAAAACAAGGGTTAATAGTCATGTCATATATTATCCCTATACTCTGACCGACCAAATAAACACCAAATAAACTTAGTCAGGTCATACTAGCGAAGGAATTCCCCGTCTCTCCCCTCCTAGTTCTTGTCTCACATCTCAGCCAGGGATCATATCCCTAAGCTCTGATACCAACTGTGACGCCCCCAAAATAGGTATACAACACCCATTCTGAGTCGCCAAATACATGGTACAGAAAGCAAACTACAACTTCAATAATACAATTGTCGTGCAAAATACGACAACACATACTGTGAGTTTAAATACAAATATTGTCTTCTAGACAATATCCACACTCAAATAAATCCTCATTACAATTATTCAAACACTATTTTACAGAAATAGTGAGGACTGCTAAAACATCTTTCTAGAACCATCACTCCATACCCCGACTAGATCCTGCTATGTTCTCACCTCCTGAGAAGAAAAATGGAACAAAAAGGAAAAGGGTGAGCTCAACTAGCCCAGTAAAGAATATTATGACTAAGATAATATACAACAAATTATCGTTAGTCTTCAACAGGGAAAAATCTGATAGAATATAATCGACAACAAGTTTTAGATCAACAACTGCAGCGGAAACAGCAAACCATTAGAAGAGTCAAGTAGAGAAAGAATTCTACTATCTTCTAAGATTTAAAAGTCCATCATCAATATTTTATCCCTGTAACATCAATTAATAATCATCTTTAACCAAATATTCATCTTTGCACTACAGGCCAAAGATATTCATTTGTATCACCAGTCAGTCATGTTCATCTCAACACCTGTTCATCTTTGCACTACAGGCCAAAGATATTCATCAAGTAATCATACATCTTTGCACTACAGGCCAAAGATATTCAGTAATATCATCATTTAGGACTGAGGATGATGAAAAATATCTTAAAGAGAACGAATCCAATGAGACAGAAGGACAAATAGTAGGGATTCGTATAACAGTTTATCCAAGATCAATAATACTTCATAATAATCAATTGTGAAGCAGAATTCAAAAATAAAGATCAAAACATGGATACAATCAAAGATAGTAACCATAATAGACATCTTGGACAAAAAGGAAAATTTTATTTTTCGGTGAATAGTGCCGTATTCGTGAATAGTGCCGTATACGTGAATAGTGCCGTATACGTGAATAGTAACCCCGACACAAAAAGTTCCAAATTTGATAAAAACTCATATCAATATTTCAGCATAATGATATTGAAGAAAATAATATCATTAAGAAGAAAATAATATCCCTTACCTCAAAATATCAGTACTTCTGGTCGGAATACCGGTATAAGGCTGAAAGAAACTTGCTCTGATGAATAGAAACTCTCAAAGTATCTAAATACTCACAAAATACACTCAATAATCTAGAGAGAGAAAGAGAGAAAACTTGTTTCTGGTGTGATTTTCAATTCTAACTTAGCCCTCTATTTATAGGAAAATTTTAGTAGGTTTGACCTGCAACCTGATGGCTTTACCTGCTACTATTCCCACCCACCACATTTGAAATATAATTCAGCACATTTCTTCACCAACCACAAGTGGGGCCCACCAATTCTAGAATTTTCCATCAAAATGATAAACTCCGAAAATTCAACAATTTCTGAACCAGTCATCTTGTAAAATTCATAATAAATCATACGTTCATTTTTAACGGTTCAAAATTTGTGGACATATACTCAACTTATATATGTATAACATATCCAAAAATTACCACGATCCAACGGTCGGATTAAAAATTATAACCCCCGCAAAATATCTCAAAAACCCTGATTTTTAATACCTCCATTCCGACAAAAATACTGATAAAAACCTCAACATTAACTCCTTCATTTTTAACCACAAAAATATATCCCTCATTTATATCCACATAAAATAAATATTTCCTTATCATATGAATCAATAATTAATTATTCACAAATAATATTACAGAATCACATTTATGACAACCAGGCCGTTCCCAGGAAAGAGGGGGCTTTCCAATAAGGATTTCTCCTTACTGGCGCGCAATTAGATGACCAAACCTCTCCTTAGACAGAACTTTCTAGACATTGCCAATAATGTTATCTAATAATATTATTCAAATAATATGAATTATTGATCTGATAAATGAAAATACTGTGCAGCAACAATTATTGAAACAACAATAATATAAAATATCAACGCAGCAATTATTGAATCAATAAAATAAAATATTGAACAATAACTACTGTAACAATTATTGAGTAGTGCCTTCTTACGTAAGAATCAATAATTGGTGCAATACCGTGTGCTACTGTATTTTAACCACCGGGTATTCCAACAGTATTAACGGTAACAACTACGCCGTTATTTATAAACAACTTATACTTGTCGTTTTCTTCATCCAATCGCTTTCCGTTATGGGGCCCACACAAGGCTGCGCCGTCGTACGAATATTCCCCGACAGCAAGAATATTCCACGACCAAACGAATATTCCCCGACAAAATGAATATTTTATAACCACTTGCTTATTTTGCAAAATTTGCACATTTCACCCATAACCAAAGTATTATATCAAATTAACCCCTTATTATTCACAATAATATTTAGAGAAAATTTGATTTTATTCATTAATAAGTTGGGGTCTTACAAATAACTATAGTTAGGGCAATCGGGGAACGGAGTGATGGCCAGAGGATAGCATTAGTAGTCCTCTCACTGTAAGACCCCAATTTTTTATGAAATAAAAGTATTCAATTTTTCTTTAATTACTATTTCAGTAAATGGTTAAATTGATAAAAGTTTAAAGTTATGTGTGAAATATGATTTTTTTTCAAATAAGCAAGTGGTTATAAAATAATCATTGTTGTCGGGAAATATTCGTTTGGTCGTGGAATATCTTCTTTCGGAATATTCGTACGACGGCACAGCTATTTGTGGGTCCCATAACGAATAACTGTCGGTGAAGAAAATGACAAATTTGAGTTTTTAAAAATAACGGCGTAGATGTTACCGTTAACATTGTTGGAATACCCGGTGGTTAAAATACAGTAATACGCGTTATTACACAGTAGCACACGGTAATCATAGTATTTTTGAAATTATTGATTCTTACGTAAGAAGGCACTACTCAATAATTGTTACAGTAATTAATGTTCAATATTTTATTTTATTGATTCAATAATTGCTACGTTGAAATTTTATATTATTGTTGTTCAATAATTGTCACTGCACAGTATTTTCCATATATCAGATCAATAATTCATATTATTGAATAATATTATTAGATAACATTATTGACAATGTCTAGAAAGTTCTGTCTAAGGAGAGGTTTGGTCACCTAATTGCGCGCCAGTAAGGAAAAATTCTTATTGGAAAGCCCCCTCTTTCCTGGGAACCGCCTGTTTGTCATAAATGTGATTCTGTAATATAATTTGTGAATAATTAATTATTGATTCATATGATAAGGAAATATTTATTTTATGTGGATATAAATGAGGGATATATTTTTGTGGTTAAAAATGAAGGATTAATGTTGAGATTTTTATCCGTATTTTTGTCGGAATTGAGGTATTAAAAATCAGGGTTTTTGAGATATTTTGCGGGGGTTATAATTTTTAATCTGACCGTTGGATCGTGGTAATTTTTGGATATGTTTATACATATATAAGTTGAGTAATATGTCCACAAATTTTGAACCGTTAAAAATGAACGTATGATTTATTATGAATTTTAGAGATGACTGGTTCAGAAATTGTTGAATTTTCGGAGTTTATCATTTTGATAAAAATTCTAGATTGGTGCCCCACTTGTGGTTGGTGAAGAAATGTGCTGAATTATATTTCAAAATTGGTGGGTGGGTGGGTAGCAGTAAAGCCATCAGGTTGCAGGTCAAACCTACCAAAAATTTTCCTATAAATAGTGGCTAAGTAGAATTGAAAATCACACCAGAAACATAAGCTTTCTCTCTTTCTCTCTCTATATTATGAAGCATATTTTGTGAGTTTTTAGATACTTGGTGAGTTGCTATTCATCAGTGCAAGTTTCCTTCAGCATCATATCCGATATCCAGTCAGAAGTACTGCTCTTTTGAGGTAAGGGATAGTAAGGGATATTAAGGGATTTTAAGGTTGTTATGATTTTCAGTTTCGTAATTTTTCTGATCTTCAAAAATTCTGAAAAAATTTGAAATGATATTTTGATGAGTTTTCTTGATTGTGTCCAAAAATGGTGATTTTTGGATGTATAGATTGAGAGTTATGAATTTTATGAGAAAAGACTATTTTAAAAGTAACCGCTTATAATTCCTTGTGGTTAACTCCAAAATTGATAAAATTTTTATTGGGAGTACATGTATATGATAGGAGTATACTCTGTGAATTTTCAGAATTTTTAGATAAAAGTACAATTTTTGATAAATGTCTAAATATTCGGCTATTTTGGCCATATGAAAAATAGTAAATGACTTTTAAAAATTCTGAGAAAAATATATGTTCACTATGGGACTATATTATGCTAAATCCCAGAAAAGAAATATTTTTGGAACTGATTGGTATTTTTCATGAAAATGGTCTATTATGAGTAAATGAATTAAATATGTTTTGTGAAGAAAAAAATTGGAAAATAGGATTTTATGCTTGAGAATCCTATATGAGGTATATGCAGATTTTTGATGAGGTTTTAGTTATTGATGATGAAATTGTAAGAGTTGGCATTTTATGATGATTAAATGCATTAATTAGTAAAGTGTAAACAATTAAAATAAATTGTTTAATAAATTTAAGTAATGTTATTCTTTCAATATCATTATAACAAAATATTGGTATGGATTTTATTGTGGAATTTCTATCTTTTTGTGCGGTTTACTAATTCATGAGTTACTATTCACGATTACTATTCATGAGTTACGAAATATTACTCTTTGAATTAAAACTATATGTTGATCATATTTATTTTTTATCATAAAAATAACATTTTTATAACCCGATGTTGAAATTTCTCTTTCACTGGAGTTAAAAGATGGGTAGATTATTGGTATGATCATGACTAGGGTTCTCTTTGGCCTGTAGTCACAATTAATTGTTGACTGGTATAATTCATGACCATTGAATTTATAAGTGAATATCTTTAAGCTTATATATGCAAAGTGAATTGATTAACATGGTTATAATTAATTGATAATATAAATTCTGAAATGATTATATATTTCTTTGAGATTATATTTTGCCCGTAGAGCAAATATAATTGTTGAATGAATATTTGTAAGACCCCAATTTTTATAAATAAAGATGAATTTTCTATAAATATCATTTTTGAATATTATGGAGTTAATTTGATATAATGTTATAGTTGTGGGTAATATTTATAAATTTTGCAAAGTAAGCAAGTTGTTATAAAATATTCGTTTGGTCGGAAATATTCTTTTTGTCGGGGAATATTCGTACGACGGCACAATCATTGGTGGACCCCACAACGGAATTATTGTCGGATTGAGAAAACGACAGAATTATCTTTCTATAAAAATAACGGCTGAGGTGTTACCGTTAAAACCGTTAAAACTGTTGAACTACTCGGTAGTAAAAGTACAGTAATACGCGTGGTTGCATAGTAGCACACGGTATTGATTATTGATGCTTACGTGAGAAGTCACTCAGCTATACTCAATTATTGCTACAGTAATTGCTGCATCATATCTCTTAAATTATTGTCATAGTATCATCTGTATAATATGTTATATTAATGAGACGTTGTGGTAAGTTTGGTTATTTTATGGGGGCCATATGTCATCATCTAAGAGTCTCTTCGTCAATAGTAATTACCGTCGTCAATATTATTTTACCTTGGTCAATAGTAATTACCGTCGTCAATAGTAATTACCTTGGTCAATAGTAATTTCCAACGTCAATAGTATTTACCTTGGTCAATAGTAATTTACCTTCGTCAATAGTATTTACCTTGGTCAATAGTAATTACTTTCGTCAATAGTAGTTGTCCCTTCAATATTACCAAGAGTCATTTGACCCTTCGTTAAGACCAAGAGTCATTTGACCCTTCGTTAAGACCAAGAGCCACCCTCATTTTTCTATAAATAGAGGCCTAGGGCTTCATTATTTTTCACGAATTCATTCAAGCTATAGAGAGAGAAAGTATAGAGAGAATAAGAGAGAGAGAATAAAAGTATTCTGCTACATCACTTTTCCAATATCCAGTTCTTTTAAGGTAGGGAATATTATTTCTTTTTATATCATGAAGAGAACTTCTGTTATTCCATTTGTTATTATTCTGTTGGAATAACCAGTATACGCGGTCTACCCTATACTTGGTGACATTCTTCTATTATTCTGTTGGAACATCCTGTCTGTGTGTTTTACACCGGACCTGGTTCCGTTTTATTATATTCTGTTGGAACATCCTGTCTGTGTGTTTTACACCGACCTGGTTCCGTTTTATTATTATTCTGTTGGAACATCCTGTCTGTGTGTTTTACACCGGACCTGGTTCCGTTTTTATTATTCTGTGGAATATCCTGTCTGTGTTTTTACACCGGACCTGGTTCCATTATTTATTATTCTGTCGGAATATCCTGTCTGTGCGTTTACGCCGGACCTGGTTCCATTATTTATTATTCTGTTGGAATAACCTGTCTGTGCGGTCTATCGCATGCATGGTGATTTCTTTTGTTATTCCATTCTTTATTTACTCAGTTGGTTAAGTTTTGACTTCTATACTCCATGAAATTTGTGGAATATCCTTGATAGTTGCGTTTCATCCAGTATCTTTTCAAGAAAATATTCTTCTAAGCATTCTTGAATTTTACTCCACAATGCAGTATCATGTTGACAATTTGGACGTTGTTAATTCCTGGATAAATTAATTCTTGAACTTGTTTTATTGAATTCTTATATCATTGTCATCATCCTCATGTTTATAAAATGTTGAAAGTCATCTGTGGCCTGTAGTGCATAGATGGACTTGGTATGATTATGACCAGGGATTATTCGGTATAATCATGACCGTAATGTTACAAATGATGTGGTAAAAGTCCTCATTGGCCCGTAGTGCATTGATGGACAGTTGTTGGCATGATCATGACCATTAATGAATACACGAATATCCTTGGCCGTAGTGCAGGGGTGATTCGATGATGTGGATTATTTTATTAAGCTGAGTCTCAGCGATCACAGTGTTGAAAAACTTTTTAAATCATAAAAGATAGTAGAGTTTATTTTCTACTTGACTCTTTTAATGGATTGCTTGTTCCGCTACAGTTAAACTTGATGTCTATTATATTTTATCAGTTTAACATTGTTGAAGGCTAATGATAATTTATTCTGCATTATCTTAGTCATAATATTTCTTACTGGGCTAGTTGAGCTCACCCTTTCTTTCACTGTTCTCTTCAGGAAATGAGAACGTAGCTGGGCAAGTCGGGGAACGGAGTGATGGTCCGAATGATAGTATTAGTTAGTAGTCCTCACTATTCTATGTAATGGTGTGTTAATAAATGTAATGAGGACTCCTTTTGAGTATGAATACTCTCTAGAAGATAATATTTGTATTCAAACTCACAGTTTATGTTTTGTCGTATTGTACACGACAGTTGTATTATAAGTTGTATTTGTATTCTGTACTATGTATCTGACGACCCAAGATGGGTGATGTATACCTAATTTTGGGGGCGTCACAGTTGGTATCAGAGCTTAGGGATATGATCCCTGGCTAAGATGTGAGAATAGAACTAGGAGGGGAGAGACGGGGAATTCCTTCGCTAGTATGACATACCTAAGTTTATTTGCATGGTATTTAATTGGTCGGTCATAATATAAGGATAATATATGACATATCAATTAATTTTTATTTTGTGGCAGTATCTGAAAATGGCATCTGAGAATGTTGAGAATAGCAATGGAGCACAGACGACTGTTGATTCACCACATATCAATAATCAGGATAATGTGCATCAGGAAGGTGTCAATCCTCATGCAAACAACAACACTGACCAAATGATGAATGATCAAATGTTCAGAGGCTTTATGCAATTCATGCAACAACAGGTGAAAGCGGCTCCTGTCCACAACGTAGGTGGAAATACTGGAAACTCTCAGGCGGTCACCGCTAAACAGTTTAAGGAGCTGGGACCACCGGAGTTTAAGGGAGAACCCAAACCACTTGTAGCTGAAACATGGATAAAGCAGATCACCAAGATATTTGATGTCTTGGGTTGCTCCGAGGAGCAAAAGGTTCCCTTTGCCGCCTTTATGTTGCGAGGAGAGGCAGATTACTGGTGGGAATCGATAAAGCGTACTCAACCTGCCGCACTGAAGATGTCTTGGGAGAAGTTCCAAGAGCTGTTTAACGACAAATACTTTCCCGAGAGTATTCGTCACATGAAGGAGGTGGAGTTCATCAAATTGGAGCAGAATAATATGACCGTGTCGCAGTACGAGGCAAAATTTGCGGAGTTATCCCGGTTTGCGTCCCACCTGGTGGATAATGAAGAAAGAATGACGCGGATGTTTTTAAGAGGTTTGAAGCCGGAGATACGTCAACATCTTGTTTCTCATAAACTGTGTTTGTATTCAGATGTTGTAAATAGGGCTCAGTTGGTGGAGCGCGATAACGAGACAACGCAACCAAAAGAGAGCAGCCGGCAAAATGATAATACCAGTGAGAGCAGTCATCGAAGCGGTGACAACAAGCGTGGAGGGAATCAACAGGCCAGAAATGGTAACCACTTCGGTGGTAATCAGGGCCAAAACAATAAGAATGGACATTTCAAGAAGAGGAGATTCAACAATGATGGAAAGACGTCAGCACCAGCACCTGTCGTTAAGGAAGGAGAACGACCACCTATCATATGTTTCAAATGCGGAGGGGAGGGGCACATCAGTCCAAACTGCGCGATGCCGTCCAAAGCATGTTATAATTGTGGAAGAGAAGGTCATTTAGCCCGATTTTGTCGTTTACCGAAGACAAATTCAGCTAGGATGGAGGCACCAAAAGCCGTCCCAGAAAAGTCAAAACCGGTTGTGCAAGGGAGAGCGTTTGTTGTGAACTCCCAGAGAGCAAGGAACCCGAATGAGGTCATCACGGGTAAGCTTATCATAAACTCTAAAGAAGTTATACTTTATTTGATACCGGTTCAACCCATTCTTTTATTTCTCCTACTTGCGCTCATCGATTAAATTTGATTCCGGAGAAATTAGACTTTGACTTATCTGTGGAAACTCCGTTGGGAGAAACCTTCATTACCTCCACTGTTTATAAGTCTTGTTTGGTTCAAGTTGGTACCCACACATTACCTATCGATCTGATTTCATTAAAAATACTTGCATTTGACGTGATTCTAGGGATTGATTGGTTAACTACTCATTATGCAAAAATTGATTGTTTTCGTAAGGTTGTTAGCTTTCATATTCCTAATCGACCTATTATGCGAATTCAAGCAACCAAACCATTAAAATCAATCGCTGTCATCTCAAGCCATAAAGCTATTCGTTTATTGAAAAACGGATGTCAAGCTTTCTTAGCTCATGTCACAGATCTAAACAAAAATACGTCAGTTTTGAATGATATTTCTATTGTTAATAAATTCCCTGACGTATTCCCTGAAGAACTTCCTGGCCTACCCCCAGAGCGTGAAATTGAATTTTGTATCGACCTTGAACCCGGTACAAAACCCATTTCCAAAGCCCCATATCGAATGGCTCCTATTGAACTTCAGGAGTTAAAGATCCAACTGCAGGAATTGTTAGACATTGGCTTTATTCGTCCTAGTACTTCTCCTTGGGGTGCTCCTGTTCTATTCGTGAAGAAGAAAGATGGAAGTATGCGACTTTGTATTGATTATCGGGAGTTGAATCATGTCACCATCAAAAACAGGTACCCATTGCCACGTATTGATGACCTGTTTGACCAGTTGCAAGGAGCACAATTCTTTTCAAAGATCGATCTTCGTTCTGGATATCATCAGCTGAAGGTTAGAACTGAGGATATTCCAAAGACGGCTTTTAGAACTCGGTACGGGCATTATGAATTCCTAGTCATGTCCTTTGGATTGACTAATGCTCCTGCTGCCTTCATGGATATGATGAACCGGGTATTCAAGGAATATTTGGATCACTTTGTGGTCGTCTTTATTGATGACATCCTTATTTATTCCAAAAGCCGTGAAGATCATGAGCAACACTTGAGGCTGGTACTCCAAAAGCTTCGTGAATACAAGCTTTATGCCAAGTTGAAGAAATGCGAGTTCTGGCTGGAGGAGGTAGCATTCCTTGGGCACGTAGTATCAAGTCGTGGAATATCGGTTGACCCGGCAAAGATTGAAGCTATTCAAAGCTGGGAGCAACCTAAATCAGTGACCGAGGTACGTAGCTTTCTTGGTTTAGCTGGTTATTATCGGAGATTCGTGGAAGGATTTTCTCGAATCGCTACTCCATTAACTCAGCTGACTCGGAAAGATACAAAGTTTGGTTGGAGCGAAGAATGTGAGCAGAGTTTTCAAGAACTCAAGAGGAGACTCATTTCAGCACCTGTTCTAACAATACCATCTGGCTCGGAGGGATTTGTCATCTACAGTGATGCTTCGAGCAAAGGGTTGGGATGCGTTCTCATGCAACATGGAAAAGTCATAGCCTATGCATCAAGACAACTCAAGGAATATGAGAGGAATTATCCTACTCATGATCTAGAGTTGGCAGCTGTTGTCTTTGCACTTAAAATTTGGAGGCATTACTTGTATGGGGAGAAAGTGGAGATCTTTACGGATCATAAAAGCCTCAAATATTTCTTCACTCAAAAGGAACTCAACATGCGACAACGACGTTGGCTTGAACTGTTGAAAGATTATGATCATACCATTCAATACCATCCTGGAAAAGCGAACGTGGTAGCTGACGCATTGAGTAGAAGATCATATGCGGGTACAAGTGCAATATTAACAACGCAAAGGCCCATTTTGTGTGACTTGCAAAGGATGGAGATAGAGTTGAAGACTCCAGGGACCCATGTGATGATGGCGAATATACGAGTAGAACCGACTTTAATCGATAAAGTTAAAGCTGCTCAAGCTACAGACCTGGAGCTGATGCGTATGAGGAAGAAAGTGCAAGAAGGTGCTATGCCGGAAGCAAGAATCGATGAAGAAGGAATACTTCGAGTCAACTCCAGACTTTGTGTTCCTAACAACCCTGATTTAAAGTATGAAATCATGATGGAGGCGCACAACACACCGTTTGCAATCCATCCTGGAAGTACCAAAATGTATCATGATCTTCGTCATACATTTTGGTGGAGCAATATGAAGAGAGAGATAGCGTTGTTTATCTCAAGGTGTCTAACTTGTCAACGAGTCAAAGCGGAGCATCAAGTACCAAAAGGTCCATTGCAACCACTTGAAATTCCAGAATGGAAGTGGGAGCACATTACCATGGATTTCGTTACCGGTCTTCCTAGGGTTTCTCAAGGTATTGATGCGATTTGGGTCATTGTTGATAGATTGACCAAGTCTGCTCATTTCTTACCGATACGAGAAACTTATACACTTGAACGTCTTGCTCGTATGTACATAAACGAGATTGTAAGACTGCATGGTATGCCAGTATCCATAGTTTCTGATCGAGACCCAAGATTCACTTCACGATTTTGGGTTAGTTTACAAAAAGCTATGGGCACGGAGTTACGATTTAGTTCAGCATATCATCCTCAGACGGACGGACAATCAGAGAGGACTATTCAAACTCTTGAAGATCTATTAAGACTCTGTGTCTTTGACTTCAAGGAAGTTGGGACAAGTTCTTACCATTGGTGGAGTTTTCCTACAACAACAGTTATCAAGCAAGTATTGGCATGGCTCCATTCGAAGCATTGTATGGAAGAAAATGTCGTTCTCCAGTATGCTGGGATGAGGTGGGCGAAGCAACGTTGTTGGGACCGGAGTTGGTACGTATGACTACAGAAAAGATTCAAACGATCCGACAACGTATAAAAACCTCACAAGATCGACAAAAGAGTTATGCTGATCTTCATCGAAAGGACGTGGAATTTGATGTAGGAGATCATGTGTTCTTACGTGTTGCTCCATGGAAAGGAGTTACGAGATTTGGAAAGAGAGGAAAGCTAAATCCTCGATTCATCGGTCCATTTTTAATCCTCGATCGAGTAGGAACTGTGGCTTATAGACTCGCTTTACCGCCAAGTATGTCTCGTGTTCATAACGTTTTCCACATATCCATGTTACGCAAATATGTGGAAGACCCGAACCACATTATTGAGTTAGAACCGGACGAAATAGCGGAGGATTTGACGTATGAAGAAGTTCCTGTTCAAATCTTGGATAAGAAGGAACATATTCTACGCTCCAAGGTTATACCTCAAGTCAAAGTTTTGTGGAGAAACCACGATGTTGAGGAAATGACTTGGGAGTTAGAATCAGAAATGAAATCAAGGTATCCTTACCTCTTCGACATACCAGGTACGTACCCTAATTTCGAGGGCGAAATTTCATAAGAAGGGGAGGTTGTAAGACCCCAACTTTTATAAATAAAGATGAATTTTCTATAAATATCATTTTTGAATATTATGGAGTTAATTTGATATAATGTTATAGTTGTGGGTAATATTTATAAATTTTGCAAAGTAAGCAAGTTGTTATAAAATATTCGTTTGGTCGGAGAATATTCTTTTTGTCGGGGAATATTCGTACGACGGCACAATCATTGGTGGACCCCACAACGAATTATTGTCGGATTGAGAAAACGACAGAATTATCTTTCTATAAAAATAACGGCTGAGGTTTTACCGTTAAAACCGTTAAAACTGTTGAACTACTCGGTAGTAAAAGTACAGTAATACGCGTGGTTGCATAGTAGCACACGGTATTGATTATTGATGCTTACGTGAGAAGTCACTCAGCTATACTCAATTATTGCTACAGTAATTGCTGCATCATATCTCTTAAATTATTGTCATAGTATCATCTGTATAATATGTTATATTATTGAGACGTTGTGGTAAGTTTGGTATTTTATATGGGGGGCCATATGTCATCATCTAAGAGTCTCTTCGTCAATAGTAATTACGTCGTCATAGTAATTACCGTCGTCAATAGTATTTACCTTGTCAATAGTAATTACCTTCGTCATAGTATTTACCTTGGTCAATAGTAATTACCTTCGTCAATAGTATTTACCTTGGTCAATAGTAATTACCTTCGTCATAATTTACCTTGGTCAATAGTAATTACTTCGTCAATAGTAGTTGTCCCTTCAATATTACCAAGAGTCATTTGACCCTTCGTTAAGACCAAGAGTCATTTGACCCTTCGTTAAGACCAAGAGCCACCCTCAGTTTTTCTATAAATAGAGGCCTAGGGCTTCATTATTTTTCACGAATTCATTCAAGCTATAGAGAGAGAAAGTATAGAGAGAATAAGAGAGAGAGAATAAAAGTATTCTGCTACATCACTTTTCCAATATCCAGTTCTTTTAAGGTAGGGAATATTATTTCTTTATATTCATGAAGAGAACTTCTGTTATTCCATTTGTTATTATTCTGTTGGAATAACCAGTATACGCGGTCTACCCTATACTTGGTGACATTCTTCTATTATTCTGTTGGAACATCCTGTCTGTGTGTTTTACACCGGACCTGGTTCCGTTTTTATTATTATTCTTTGGAACATCCTGTCTGTGTGTTTTACACCGGACCTGGTTCCGTTTATATTATTGTTGGAACATCCTGTCTGTGTGTTTTACACCGGACCTGGTTCCGTTGTTATTATTCTGTTGAATATCCTGTCTGTGTGTTTACACCGACCTGGTTCCATTATTTATTATTCTGTCGGAATATCCTGTCTGTGCGTTTACGCCGGACCTGGTTCCATTATTTATTATTCTATTGGAATAACCTGTCTGTGCGGTCTATCGCATGCATGGTGATTTCTTTTGTTATTCCATTCTTTATTGTACTCAGTTGGTTAAGTTTTGACTTCTATACTCCATGAAATTTGTGGAATATCCTTGATAGTTGCGTTTCATCCAGTATCTTTTCAAGAAAATATTCTTCTAAGCATTCTTGAATTTTACTCCACAATGCAGTATCATGTTGACAATTTGGACGTTGTTTAATTCCTGGATAAATTAATTCTTGAACTTGTTTTATTGAATTCTTATATCATTGTCATCATCCTCATGTTTATAAAATGTTGAAAGTCATCTGTGGCCTGTAGTGCATAGATGGACTTGGTATGATTATGACCAGGGATTATTCGGTATAATCATGACCGTAATGTTACAAATGATGTGGTAAAAGTCCTCATTGGCCCGTAGTGCATTGATGGACAGTTGTTGGCATGATCATGACCATTAATGAATACACGAATATCCTTGGCCGTAGTGCAGGGGTGATTCGATGATGTGGATTATTTTATTAAGCTGAGTCTCAGCGATCACAGTGTTGAAAAACTTTTTAAATCATAAAAGATAGTAGAGTTTATTTTCTACTTGACTCTTTTAATGGATTGCTTGTTCCGCTACAGTTAAACTTGATGTCTATTATATTTTATCAGTTTAACATTGTTGAAGGCTAATGATAATTTATTCTGCATTATCTTAGTCATAATATTTCTTACTGGGCTAGTTGAGCTCACCCTTTCTTTCACTGTTCTCTTCAGGAAATGAGAACGTAGCTGGGACAAGTCGGGGTACGGAGTGATGGTCCGAATGATAGTATTAGTTAGTAGTCCTCACTATTCTATGTAATGGTGTGTTAATAAATGTAATGAGGACTCCTTTTGAGTATGAATACTCTCTAGAAGATAATATTTGTATTCAAACTCACAGTTTATGTTTTGTCGTATTGTACACGACAGTTGTATTATTAAGTTGTATTTGTATTCTGTACTATGTATCTGACGACCCAAGATGGGTGATGTATACCTAATTTTGGGGGCGTCACC
>CM029020.1:133710022-133809171 GCA_016801055.1 Panax notoginseng | reverse complement strand
CCCTAGAAAATTTTCCTAAGTGTTAAATCCAATTTGAGACGCTTACTTTCCGATCTCATAACTCCTTCGTTATAACTCGAAACGAGGTCATTCTAAAGCCATTCTTTTCCTTATCTTACATATTTCAATAACCCTTGGACAAAAATTCATTCTGAATACGTTAGCATGCCATTTGATTAGCTTAATCTTCACCCTTTGTTCATTTTATGTTTTTAAAACGCTCTTCGTTCGTTTGTCTGTAATTTGGTCATCCGAATTTGAAACTCGTTTGTTCTTGAGTCCACGACTTACGTTTTCTACATTCTCTTACTTTCTTATGAAACCCTACACGTTCGGGTTTATTTACTAGCTTTCTAATTCTCATTCTTTTTTTAAGAAATTTTTCGCCATAACCTCGTTATAGCTCATTTTTAATCCGTTCTTCATGAATGTTTCTACCGTTTCTAACCAAGTAATAAGCATCTAACTTATACGCGATGGTTTAAACTTGTCCATCAACAATAATTGCACAACGATGGTTTTAAATTTGTCCATCAACAACGTTCTTCGTGTTCTTTACGTGTTCTTCGTTCGTTCTTCATTTTTAATCGATATTTTGGATTACGATTTCACTTTTTCTTATAATTTGATGTTATAGAACTCCATTCCTTACTAATTTCACCTACTCCTTCATATAATCCACTCGGATCGCTCAAAATCCTCACGAATCTTATACTTCCTTAAGAAATTTACAAACTAAACTTCTAATTCTTATTTCTTCTTTTCTGAATGATTTCAACCATATGAAATCATTCTTATCATTATTTACTTCTTATTCTCATTAAGCTATGTTTTTAAACATAAAAACATAAAGAAAATTTAAAAGAGACTAGGTTCCGGATTACCGTTCTTCTTTAATCTTCTCCCGTCGGATAAAGTTTGTACGCGGCCTAACCTTTCCTCTTCCTTCTCCTTCCCATCCGACCTCTCTCTCTCTCTCTCTCTCTCAAGTGTGGGATTTTTAAAATCCAACCAAATGAGCTTAAGCCTCCTATTTATAGAAAATCAAGGCTAAAGGTATTTTAGCCATTTCGCCCCCACCTCCTTACTATTCCCACCTCCTCCAACAACTTAGCCACCAAGTTTACTTAGCCACCAAGTCTACTTAGCCACCAAGTTTACTTAGCCTTTAAGTCTTCTTAGCCCTTAAGTCTTCTTAACCATTAAGTCTTCTTAACCCTTAAGTTTACTTACTCATTAAGTTTACTTAGCCCTTAAGTTTACTTAGCCCTTAAGCATAAGCACTTTACTTAATTATTAAGTTTACTTAGCTATTTCTTAACTTATCTCTTACTTAGCCTTTAAGACTAAATCGTATTCTACGCATCTCATTCTCGTATTCTCTTCTCTATATAGTTCGTACGATATTCGTATTATACGTCGTAATAATCTTCGTACTATACTCGTATAATAACTAGTATTATACTCGTATTCCTTACGCATAATAACCCTAATTATTATACGAAATCATTAAATTCTTAGAACTTACTTTTCCTAACCCTTAAGTTTTAAGTCTGCAGGCGAAAACTTAATTTTTGACATAACTGAAATATTATTGAATATTCCATCACGTCTAAACATTTTACGTATTCAATAACTTCTCAGAATTTCAAAATAAATCTCCGAGCAGAAACGAATGAATAGTGCCTATTTCTCTTTTTTTCCCTAGAAATATTTTTGTTCCTGGAAAATTTCTATTTTACTCTTGAAAATTCTTATTCAATCAATCTAGCTCGCAGCCAAAATACTCCCAACTTATAATCATCATAGGTTATAGAACGATTAATAAACACATAACACATAATATTATTAATAAAAATTAGCTTTATTAATAACTAATTCTTTAAACCTAAATTCTGAAAAATTCGAATTTCTGGGTCGTCATAGGTGCAGTGCTCGACGATCAGACAAGCCTATCTATTACGTTATAAGATTAACCTAACAAGCTTGATCTCTCTACATTTATAGTCCTTATACATCATTTCTTTTTAAGGACTTTACAAAGCTATTTTGCTTATGTAGGATCAACCTAACATATTTGATCAATTCATTCCAAGTCCTTGTACATGTGTTCCTATTATCTATCACAGGACTTCACAACTTTTCTTAATGCAAGCATACTTGCATATTCATTCATACATATCATAATCAAATCATATATAAATCGGAATATCATTTACATGCTTATTCCTGACATAATCATTTTATTTCATATGTTGTTTGGTAGATGTAGTTGTGGTTAGCTTATTTTAGTTTGTTGTTTTCTGGCTATTAACTATGTTTAGCATGAAAGATAATTTTGATGGTGTTTCTATTTTGTGGGTATGATGTTTTGTTATTCCTATATGCTCTAATAGAGTATTAGGACATTATAAAATTTATCCTGCAATTAATATTTTTTAATGTGTGATTTAAAATCTTTGTTTAGCTTTAAAGTATGACATATTGGGAATATAGTTTGAATGAAAAGAAGTCTAAATTGTTGCTGCTAATAGTATTTTCATTCTACACTAATATTAGTATTTCACTGTACTCCCCTGCAATTTCTTTTACATGCTAGTACCTATTAATTCAAAATCTAATATATATTTGTCTGTAATTAAGGTGACATATATTTTTTCTACAATAGCAAATGAGCTATCTAAAATCTTTAATTTCTATTACAATTCTTCATAATTATTTGTACAAAAAGTTGTTACCTTCTCTGACTGAAAAGATAACTTTCTTATGTTCGTCGTTATTGCATTCAACTGATAACTCTAAATTAGTTCAGTTGTTAGTCTACCACTCTCATAATGTGTTAAAAGTATACATCATCAATCTCATTTTATTTGAACTTTGGCTCATTGATCAAAACCCATTTAAAGTTGTCTCACAAGTTTTCTTCTTTCTAAAGTTGACTGGGTAAGTTATCATGCTTAAAAATCAATTCTTTAACATCCATATGACTTTGATCTATACTCCAGTATGGTAAATCGCGTCTATATGGAACTTCGAGCTGCATTTTCGTTTGTAGGGAACTAATTATTGGAAGTATTTGAGCTATGAATCTTAAAATGCTTATTAAGTGATTTTTAATTGTAGTTTCAGTCAGTAAACTAAAATTAAAGAGCACATGATAAGCATAATCACTACCAATTAAAATGTTTAACAAGTGTTTTGTAACTATAATGAAAAAAATATTATTTTCCTTTCTCGAAATAAGGTAAATAGATTTTGGTGATAGAATAAATAAAGATGAGGAGTTCATGAAAATGAGTGTAGAATGATATATTTTAAGATTTATTTGGAAGAGAAAGTTATTTTGTGTTCAAGTTTTGATTACATAAAAAAATTTGTAAATCTAGCTAACCATCTTTCAAACTTAACGGTCTAATTGAAGATTACAGAAAAGTTAAGTTATGATTGAATTGTACCTTAAATATCAATGTTTCCAAATTTCAGAAGTTTTTTGTCTATAAAAAATCAAAAAATAAAAAGTTTCATTAGGATAAGGGTAAGGAGATGTGTTTTCTATGTGATTAGGCTATTCATGTTTTTGTCGTATATATTGGGAATAAGCATAACTGATTGCATACATGTTATATTGTATGATATTCTTCATTTTGTTAATTGTAAAATTTAATTTCTCTTTTTTGGTAAATTGTCTGTTTGGGTATTGAGAGATCATAGAAAGAATGATATAAATAGGGGTTAAAGTTACATGGAATTGAAGTTAAAGCGAACTTATATCAATTAATTGGTTTAAAGGTAGACTTTGAGGACTATTTGGTGTTTCTAAATTGAATATTGCAAAAAAACTCTTTGATTAGAATTAATTTCTTTTTTATTTGGAATTGAATATTTGATTTTTTTTTAATAGTTTGATGATGAATATGTTTGTTGACGTTAATTAGGTGGTAATTCCCAATTGCAATCATGTCAGTTGATCGAACTTGGATGACACGCAGGGCATGTGATAATGGGATTGGGGTTTCTTTTGAGTTTTGCCAAGGTGTGGAAGAATTTCTTAATTTTGCCTTTGACAACCCAAAATTTGTACATGTAGAAAAGATTAGGTTCCAATGTAGATCATGCATGAACTCTTGTTGGTTAAGTAGAGGCGAGGTTAACTTTCATTTATTTAAGAGAGGTTTTACATCCGCATATAGCCGATGGACTCACCATAGGGAATCCTTTTTTGTGGAACATAACATTTGTTCTCATGTTTGAAGTGAATTCAGGTCTAATAATGAAAGTTATCAATATGGTGATATGATAGTTGATGGTATGGGTCATGGATTTGATCAATAAATTGATCATTCTTCATGATGATATTGTCGAGGACGAAACTACTCTAAGGGCAAAAGAGTTTTACCAAATGCTGAAAGATATTGAAGTCCCATTATATAGTGGTCATGAGAAGCATAGTAAATTATTCGTTGTTACTAAGTTGTTGCACTTCAAGTCTAAAAGTGGATGCAGTGAGAAACACTTTAACGACTTGTTTACACCTATTAAAGAGTTCTTGCCGAAAGATGATGAGTTGTTGGGATCTTACTACTTGGCAAAAAAAAGGTTAGAGGATTAGGTTTGGGGTATGAAAAGATTGATGCATGTAGAGAAGATTGTATGTTGTATTGGGGGGGAGAATAAGGATAAACAAAAGTGTTCGACTTGTGATCTCCCTAAATATCAGCCTAACAACGGAGGTAAAGGGAAGGATATACCATGGAAGGTCTTGCGATATTTTCCTATTGCACCAAGGCTTTAGAGGTTATATATGTTAACAAAGACCTCTGAAAACATTAGATGGCATAGTACCTAAACCAAAGTTCCCGGTGACTTGAGACACCTTGTAGATGGAGAAGCCTGGAAAAACTTTTATGTTACACACTCATCCTTTGCAAAAAAAAAAGATAGAAATGTAAGGCTAGGACTCGCCACCGAAAGTTTCACTCCATTTGACTTATCAAGCACACCACACTCTACTTGGCATGTAATTCTTGTTCCTTATAACCTTCCACATTGGATGTGTATGAAGGATGCATACATTTTTTTGTCGTTACTCATTCCTGGTCCTCAAAGCCCGAGTAAAGACATCGATGTATACTTGAGACCGTTGATAGATGAGTTGAAAATGTTGTGGGAGACGAGAGTTCACACCTATGATGCATCTTCTAAACATAATTTTCAAATGAGAGTTGCATCCATATGGACTATCAACGACTTTCTTACATATGGTATGATAGAAAGATGGAGCACTCACGAAAAGATGGCATGTCCAGTGTGCAAGTGTAGCGCCCCCAAATCCGGGTATCTTCCAACCCGACAGATGGTGCTATATTGTACAATCATTCATACATTCATTCAATTGAAAGTCTCAAAGAACGAGCATAACTTCTATATATTTAAAGTAATATTTACATTTCCTAGGTTCTATACCCATTACAAAGGTTCTTTGTCATACTATCAGTTACATTACAACATTAGACCTATTCTATTACAAGACAGCTTAACAATCTGCCTTAACTTTTCCTTTATTCTTTTTCGATCCTTCAGGACGTTCAGTCTTAGCTGCATTCATATGGTTCAAGCAAGAATGAGCATAACTAGCTCAGCAAGTATAACAATTCAATAACAACATGCTTGACACGTATGAATCATATATCTTCAATAACTGAACAATAGTTATGAAGTACTATTGATAATTCAAAATAGCACTTCATCTTTCTTTTAAAATGTTTTACAATAATAACAATATTTAGTAAAACATTCACTCCGGTCAAAGACCTTGAGTGTTCATTCTTTCTTGGAAAAAGGACAACCCGGAACGAATTCCGTAAGCCCGATATTACTTATGACCACTTCTAGGTGATCAGCCTATTGTACTCTATGTTGATCAACACTTCATCCATTAAACGTATGTACGTTTAATCATTTGGAAACCTCACGTGCCTGTCGTTTTACCGACAAAATATTTGTCTAACATTTTAGTCTTCTTTTGAAAACCATATGGAGTAGTTGACAAAAGACAACAACATTTGATAATAGATGAATAAATTATCAAGTCTAGCCAAGGGATTGGCTTTAACTTCAACATTCCTTAATTCATACGAAAGAATACATGAACCTCAAAAACTTGTTCAGATTGAACTGAGAGAAGAGTGAGAATACTTGCCTTTAGCATCTGCTACCGTAGATTAACTTTATGTTTAAGTCTTTCAAGTCTCTACAATACATGATCACATAATGCCTTACATTAGGTCACATATAATCAAGTATGTGCATGACTATATCTTACCCTTATTCTTAATCTAATTGTGTATTAGATTCAGTTATTATTTGTTTCGATTTATCATTATCCTTGCATTTATATTCGACTAAGTTATCTCAACTATTATACAACATCCTTAAGGTTTAACAAAGTTTAAACAAAATTACATTACATACCTTAAGTTGTGTTTACTTTTAAAACAATTAGCTTTCCTTTCTGTGTACTTAGGAACATTCATTACTATCTTTGTCCTGAGACTGGCGCTGCGGCGCGAGTCCTTACTTAATGGGTCGCGCTGCGGCGCCACACTCCAGAAGATTTTCTTACTGTACATGTCGTTGCGGCGCCATAAATTGTACTACGGTTCGCGCTGCGGCGAACTCTTGCAGTGTGCTCGGCTACTGTTACACGTTGCGACGCGACTTATTTAGCTTAGGGTTGGCGCCGCGGCGCCAACTCTGTGCACCAGAAAACAATTTCAGTTTTTAAATTTTGTGAACTTCCCGGACGCATAACTTCTTCGTTATAAGTCCGAATTGACTCGTTCAAAAGCCTACGATTCACAAATTACGTAATCTACGCATTCATGCAAGAATTTTATCTATTTGACTTCGTTTGCTAAAAATTCACCTATTGGTTCATTTTTTTAACGAAAATGATAAATGTTCGTGAACGTTCAACGCTCGTTTCTTCGTTCTAAGTTGGAATATGGTCATTTTCGAGTCCACAACTCTTAAATGCCAAATATGACTTGTCTCCATTGGAAAACAACGGTTCTGAGTTCAAATACAAAATTTGACTTCTATTCTGAGAATTTCACGAATTCGACGATTATCGTCCAATCGTGCAATTTCCGGCAAATTTTCATTCTTATGATTTGTTCCACATTACCAATAAATTCCATTCATCATATGAACATCTCAACCTACTTATTACAACAACTTATTCTAATTGTTGGATTTGAGACTTATTTCTTAATGAGCTTATAACTTGTCAAATTATAAACTACTTAATATTTCATTGTTCATGACTTGTGACAATTAAAGTTTCTTAATCATCATACCTTATATGTTCTCAACATATAACTTTTACTTATGTATTTATGATACATATAATCATACAAGTTCTTTTACATCCATATCACATCTCTTACTAAACTCATTACAAGTTCATAATACTTTCACATAATTTTATAACTTATGTTAACTTAAATGACTTATCACCAACTTATGTGACTTAAGTTCATTGCTTATTCATTCTTCTTACTTTTTAACATTCATGTTCCTTAATCCAAACTTTTCTTGTTAACCTATCATGGTAAAGATAGAAAATAATGGAGAATAAGTCTTACTTTTGAAGTATTGGTAAGTAGCTTCTTCTTCTTCTTCTTACTTATGGAAGTAACTTATTTTTAACTTATTCTCTCTAACACTTAAGCACTTTGTAATGTTTGGATTACTTGAACAACTAATAAATGGCTTGCAAGCTTCTTCTATTTATAGAATTTATAAAGCTAGGGTAGTTTAGACATTAAATCATCCCACCTCCTTAACGTTTGAATTGTTCTCTCGCTCTGCCCATCAGTCTATGGATGGTACGTTGTGCTTAACTTCAGTTGTGTTCCCAACTATTCTTGCAAACTCCTCCAAAAGTTCGATGTAAATCGTGGATCACGGTCAGACACAATCGATACCGGTACTCCATGCTTGGAAATGATTTCCTTAACATAAAGTTTAGCTAATTGGTCTAAGTTATACTTGACCTTGATTGGCAAAAAGTGAGCCAACTTCGTCAACCGGTCCACTATTACCCAAATTGCATCGTACCCTTTATTTGTCGTCGGAAGTCCCACCACGAAATCCATCGTAATATGCTCCCACTTCCATTCTGGAATCTCCAATGACTGTAATAAGCCACTGGGTCGTTGATGTTCGACCTTAACTTTTTGACAAGTCAAGCACCTACTCACATACTCTGCTATTTCTCTCTTCATGTTTGGCCACCAAAAACTCTGTCGAAGGTCTTGATACATCTTAGTGCTACCAGGATGTATCGAGTACCTCGAACACTTACTCCTTTAATTCCGTCTCATTCGGAACCCAAATTCTTCCTTCAAATCTTAATAATCCCTCATTATCAAGACTATACTTAGTATCTTCCTTCTCGGATAACCGCTTCTTCATTTGGTTACACTAGTCTGTCTTGAGTTGTACCTCCTTGACTTTTCCTACGATGGTAGATTGCATTTCCGTCTCAAAGAGTATCTGCTTCGAATCACTCGGCATCTTTACTTCTATTTCCATACTGGTCATCTCTGTTATTAACTCATTTTGAGCCGTTAACATAAACAATAACTTTTCCCGACCCTTCCGACTTAAAGCGTCGGTAACTACATTAGCTTTTCTAGGGTGATACAGGATTTCACAATCATAATCCTTTATCAACTCTAGCCATCTTCTCTGCCTCATATTCAACTCCTTCTGAGTGAAGATATACTTTAGACTCTTATGGTCCGTATATATCTCACATTTTTTCCCATAAAGATAATGTCTCCATACCTTTAGGGCAAACACTACTGCGGCCAGTTCCAGATCATGAGTAGGATAAACTTTCTCATAATCCTTCAATTGTCGTAACGCATACGCAATGACTTTGCCATGTTGCATAAGCACACAACCAAGTCCCCTATGCGAAGCATCACTATATACTACAAAATTTCCTGTGTCATCTGGCAATGACAAAACAGGTGCTTCACTTAATCTTTTCTTCAGTTCTTGAAAACTGTCTTCACATTTATCCGTCCATACGTATTTCACCGTCTTCCTTGTTAAATTAGTCAACAGGGTAGCTATCTTTGAAAAATCTTGGACAAATCTTCGATAGTACCCTGCTAACCCTAGGAAACTCCGCACCTCAGTCGGCGTTTTTGGCTGTTCCCAATTCATCACTGCTTCTACCTTCACTGGATCTACTGAAATCCCCTCTTGGTCGATGACATGACCTAAAAACTGTACCTTTTCCAGCTAAAATTCACATTTAGTAAATTTCGCATATAACTTCTCTTTCCGTAGTGTCTCTAGCACTAATCTTAAGTGTTCAGCATGATCTTCTGGCATCTTAGAATAGACTAGAATATCATCGATAAACACAACGACGAACTTGTCCAAATATGGTTTGAACACTCTATTCATCATATCCATAAATGCAGCTGGTGCATTCGTCAATCAAAATGACATTACCAGAAACTCGTAATGACCATAACGAGTCCTGAATGCCGTTTTTGGTACATCTTCCTTTCTGACCTTCAACTGATGATACCCTGTCCGCAAATCTATTTTAGAAAAATACTTTGCCCCTTTCAATTGATCAAAGAGATAATCGATCCTGGGCAATGGGTATTTATTCTTTATCGTTAACTTGTTTAACTCCCGATAGTCGATACAAAGCCTTAACGATCCGTCTTTCTTCTTGACAAACAACACTGGTGCCCCCCACGGAGAAACACTTGGTTGAATGTACTTTCTGTCCAATTGTTCCTGTAGCTGAATCATTAGTTCTTTCATTTCTACAGGCGCCATACGTTACGGTGCCCTTGAGACTGGTGCCGCTCCTGGCACAACGTTTATCACAAATTCGATCTCCCTATCCGGCGGTAACCCCGGTAACTCACTTGGAAATACATCCATGAACTCATTTACTATAGGTATTTGTTCCATGGTTGCTCCCATTCTCTGGGTATCCACAACATGGCATAGGTAACCTACACAACCCTTCCTTAATAATTTTCTAGTTTGTGTCATCGTAAGGCAACACGGACGTCCCGACAACTTAGTACCGTAAAATACTATAGGAGGTTGCTTCAATGTCTTGATGCTCACGCATTTCTTTTGGCAATCTACAATTGCTCCATGATTAATTAACCAATCCATTTCGAGAATTACGTCGAATTCTCCTAACTTTATCGGTATTAAATCTACCGATATCTTACAACCCCGCACATCTACGCAACTACTCCTATGAATATTTTCAACAGGAATTATCTCTTCATTTTCCACCTTAATGTTCAAAGGTATAGGTAATTTTTCGGGAAATAATTCTAGTCGTCTAGCAAAATCACATGCTATAAACGAACAAGTAGCCCCCGAATCAAAAAGCACATATGCATTTATGTTATTGATCGGAATAATACCTGCAACTACATCTCCTGATGCCACAGCATCTTGGACCGTCATATTAAAAGTGCGGGCCATTGATTTACCCGGCTGAGCTGGACCACTAATAGTCAACTTACTGCTATTAGTCCCCTTATTTCTTTCTGTCCCCTTCTTCGGGCAGTTCTTCGCTATGTGATCAGTTGATCCACATACAAAACATCCGTGATTTTTCTTTGGATTTGGACAGTTAGGCGAAATGTGCCCTTCCTGTCCACAATTATAACATACTGCCTTTCCTTTGAGACAGACTCCTAAGTGAGTCTTTCCGCAGGTTTTACAGGCCTCCATCCTTCTCTTAGAATCCCCTTGTTTTACTCCGGTATTCCCAGAGTTAAAGCCTTTCCTCTTTTGACCGTTGCCACTTCCACTAGCTCCCTCGGTCTTGATTCCTCCATCAACCTTGCCCTTATTTTTCTTATCTTTGTGGTACTGGTTGAGAGCCTCATTCCCACCTTCGGCAATTATTGCCTTTTCTAATATGGTTCCAAAGGAAGTACTTTGGAACACAGAAATTCAGCTATAGAGCCAGGGTTTCAAGCCCTGCTCGAACCTTCTAACCTTTCTCACTTCAGTGTCCACTTGATGTGGAGTAAATCGTGCCAGTTCATTAAACTTTGTGGCATACTGGGGAACTGTCATATCCCCTTGTTTCAATTCAAGAAACCTCATTTCCATCCTCCCTTGCATACTCGTGGGAAAATAGTTCTCGAAGAAAATCTCCTTAAACCTCTCCCACGTTAGATTTCATATATCGGTCCTAGCCTGGTTTGCCTCCCACCAGAAGTTGGTCTCTCCTTTCATCAAATAGGTTGCAAAGGCAACCTTTTGGCCTTCCTCAACATTTGCTATTACGAATGCTTTCTCGATTTCTTTTACCCAATTCTGGGCTTCCATAGGGTCCGTAGTTCCTTTGAACTCCGGCGGACCTACACTTTTAAAATCCTTAAAAGTAGTAGCTCGTACTACTCCCGGAATCACAAGTACATTAGCCCCCGCTCTATTAAATGCAGTCGTTAGAAGATTAACGAACTCTTGCATTGGATTAATTGGACCATCCTCCGGTTGGTTAACATTAGTGCCTTGATTTCGTTGTCTCCTTCTTGGCAGCATTTTGCTGTTAAGAAAACAACATATCATTATTACTTTATTCTTGTTGGTTTGTTATTATTTGTAATAAAGCAATAACTCATACTCATTACTCAATATATTCTATAAAAAGACTTATATTGATTCATAACTTGTAGTATAACACTACATTATTTACATTACTCAGCCTTAGCTGATTACATTACCATCCCGCAATTACTTTTCAAAAATTGGGATTTACAAAAGACTACCCTTTGTTATACAAAAGAGGGTTTTACGTCATTACTAGGTACATAATATTTACACATCTAAGCTACTCTAGCTATTGCTAGGTTACATCTGCCTTAGGGCATTTTCAAAATCTTTATTGGCCAGACCGGCAATAACATCTCTACTGATAGTATGTCGGGTCTGTCCTATCTCTATTGGATACCCAGCTACCTGCTGCTGAAAATCCACATGAGAACTCCTATGTATATAGGAAATCCTCTCCAACTTCTGCTGTTTAGTCTTTAGCTCCTGCTTGAGTTCAAAGACTTCACATTTCAGCTCTCGGACCTTGTCCTTAGCTAGAATTCTATCATCGTGCTCCTCTTCCCACATTCCCTCCATGCTAGTCTTGTCCTCACGGACAGCTTGGAGTTCCTCTTTCAACTCCTTAACCTCTTGGCAGTAATGGATATTCCTATCCAATACTGACATAAACAGTGCCTTCATCGATTCCCCCGTAGACAATTCCTCTGTAGGTGAAACCTGATCAAAGGACATCACGTCCACCTCCTCCTCTAGCATGCCATCAAATATAGACATGTAGTCTAAATCATCTGAGTCTCCAGACTCGATTGTCACCACCTCTGGTTCTACGGCTACGGGATTTGGTAATATCTTTACCCGATTAACCGAATCCTCGCTCACAACCTGTATGTCTCTATACATATCATTTTCTCCTGACATCTATAATAAAATAATATAGTTTGATTAGTACACGTCAGTAAAATAATAGAAACACATACCATAATATAATGCATTTTTATAGGGTTACTTTCCATATTTTACTTCTTTATTCTTTCTTAAGGTTATGTCTTAAGGTTCTATTTTCCCCCTTAAGTTTTATAACCTAGGTTTTGATACCAACTTGTAGTGCCCCCAAATCCGGGTATCTTCCAACCCGACAGATGGTGCTATACTGTATAATCATTCATACATTCATTCAATTGAAAGTCTCAAAGAACGAGCATAACTTCTATATATTTAAAGTAATATTTACATTTCCCAGGTTCTATACACATTACAAAGGTTCTTTGTCATACTATCAGTTACATTACAACATTAGACCTATTCTATTACAAGACAGCTTAACAATCTGCCTTAGCTTTTCCTTTATTCTTTTTCGATCCTTCAGGACGTTCAGTCTTAGCTGCATTCATATGGTTCAAGGAAGAGTGAGCATAACTAGCTCAGCAAGTATAACAATTCAATAACAACATGCTTGACACGTATGAATCGTATATCTTTAATAACTGAACAATAGTTATGAAGTACTATTGATAATTCAAAATAGCACTTTATCTTTCTTTTAAAATGTTTTACAATAATAACAATATTTAGTAAAACATTCACTCCGGTCAAAGACCTTGAGTGTTCATTCTTTCTTGGAAAAAGGACAACCCGGAACGAATTCCGTAAGCCCGATATTACTTACGAGCACTTCTAGGTGATCAGCCTATTGTACTATATGTTGATCAACACTTCATCCATTAAACGTATGTATGTTTAATCATTTGACAACCTCACGTGCCTGTCATTTTACCGACAAAACATTTGTTTAACATTTCAGTCTTCTTTTGAAAACCATATAGAGTAGTTGACAAAAGACAACAACATTTGATAATAGATGAATAAATTATCAAGTCTAGCCAAGGGATTGGCTTTAACTTCAACATACCTTAATTCATGTGAAAGAATACATGAACCTCAAAAACTTGTTCAGATTGAACTGAGACAAGAGTGAGAATACTTGCCTTTAGCGTCTGCTACCGTAGATTAACTTTATGTTTAAGTCTTTCAAGTCTCTACAATACATGATCACATAATGTCTTACATTAGGTCACATATAATCAAGTATGTGTATGACTATATCTTACCGTTCTTCTCAATCTAATTGTGTATTAGATTCAGTTATTATTCGTTTCGATTTATCATTATCCTTGCATTTATTTTCGACTAAGTTATCTCAACTATTATACAACATCCTTAAGGTTTAACAAAGTTTAAATAAAGTTACATTACATACCTTAAGTTGTGTTTACTTTTAAAACAATTAGCTTTCCTTTCTGTGTACTTAGAAACATTCATTAATATCTTTGTCCTGAGACTGGCGCAGCGGCGCGAGTCCTTACTTAATGGGCCGCGCTGCGGCGCCACACTCCAGAAGATTTTTTTACTGTACATGGAGCTGCGGCGCTATAAATTGTAGTACGGTTCGCGCTACGGCGAACTCTTGCAGTGTGCTCGACTACTGTTACGCAGTGCGGCGTGACTCATTTAGCTTAGGGTTGGCGCCGCGGCGCCAACTCTGTGCACCAGAAAACAATTTCAGTTTTTAAATTTTGTGAACTTTCCGGACGCATAACTTCTTCGTTATAAGTCCGAATTGGCTCGTTCAAAAGCCTACGATTCAAAAATTACGTAATCTACGCATTCATGCATGAATGTTATCTATTTGACTTCGTTTGTTAAAAATTCACCTATTGGTTCATTTTTTTTTAATGAAAACGATAAATGTTCGTGAACGTTCAACGCTCGTTTCTTCGTTCTAAGTCAGAATCTGGTCATTTTTGAGTCCACAACTCTTAAATGCCAAATATGACTTGTCTCCATTGGAAAACAACGGTTCCGAGTTCAAATACAAAATTTGACTTCTATTCTGAGAATTTCACGAATTCGACGATTATCGTTCAATCGTGCAATTTTCGGCAAATCTTCATTCTTATGATTTGTTCCACATTACCAATGAATTCCATTCATCATGTGAACATCTCAACCTACTTATTACAACAACTTATTCTAATTGTTGGATTTTAGACTTATTTCTTCATGAGCTTATAACTTGTCAAATTATAAACTACTTAATATTTCATTGTTCATGACTTATTACAATTAAAGTTTCTTAATCATCATACCTTATATGTTCTCAACATATAACTTTTACTTATGTATTCATGATACATATAATCATACAAGTTCTTTTACATCCATATCACATCTCTTACTAAACTCATTACAAGTTCATAATACTTTCACATAAGTTTATAACTTATGTTAACTTAAATGACTTATCACCAACTTATGTGACTTAAGTTCATTTCTTACTCATTCTTCTTACTTTTTAACATTCATGTTCCTTAATCCAAACTTTTCTTATTAACCTATCATGGTAAAGATAGAAAATAATGGAGAAGAAGTCTTACTTTTGAAGTCTTGGTAAGTAGCTTCTTCTTCTTACTTATGGAAGTAACTTATTTGTAACTTATTCTCTCTAACACTTAAGCACTTTGTAATGTTTGGATTACTTGAACAACTAACAAATGGCTTGCAAGCTTCTTCTATTTATAGAATTTACAAAGCTAGGGTAGTTTAGTCATTAAATCATCCCACCTCCTTAAGCCACCTCCTTGCTATTCATTACTTGACTAGCACAACTCTTATCTTTTGCTTGGCCATTACTCCTAAGTCTTGGCCCCCACATTAACTTGGTCACCACATTCAACCATATAAATATGGTTTGCCCCATGGGTCAAACAACTCATGAATTCTAGCTTGGGCTTGGATTAAATAAATCCTTGGGCTTTACATGAATAAACACCAACCTATTTATTAACTAATCATTTGGGCCTTAACATTTTATTCACTTGGACTTGTGCCAATTGTTAACTAATCTTCCAAATCCATTAACATTACTTAATACATATACATATTGTTTATGTATCATTTTCGTATTCTAATTCATATAGAATTTATATACGATATTTCATTCTTCATACTAACTCGTATAATACTTCGTATTATACTCTTTTCATTACTTTGTACAATACCTAAGTATCATACCATTATTACTTATTCATTACTATTTCGACTTCCTTAACGTTTATAAATTAAGTCCACAAGTGAAATATTATATTTTCCATAATTAGATTTTTATTACATAATCCATCTTACCTTGTTATTCCATCATTACGTATTTCTCGAAAATTCAAAATTATATCCCGAGCAAATCCCGATGAATAGTGTTTTCTTCGAAAAAATTCTCAGAAAACTTTTATTTTCGTCTTGAAAATTCAAATACTTTAATTCATCCACGTAGCTCAAATACTACGACATTCTAACATCAATAGTTTATATAACGACAACCTTCTTGATAACACATAGAATAATATTTTATTATTATTTAATTTAATAAAATCATTTTACAATAAGATCCGAATTTCTCGGTCGTTACAGCAAGGATGAAACTAAAGCTATTCGTTTAACTTATAGTGCAAAACCAAGCTTCTTTCGATCACATCATAGGTTTCTACTGATTTAACACAGATTTGAAAGACACAAAGATAATGCTCATAGAGTCCATGAAAAACGTGTTGCACCGATTCGATTATTTGGAGAAATGGTAAAGGCGTGGTTAGATCAATTGAAGTTTCCACCTCCAGGAAAGGTCTTTAAGGATCATAGAACTGAAGGGTTTGGTGAATCCTATAATTAGACCAAACGAAGTATTTTCTTTTAGTTACCGTATTGGAGTACGCTCATGCTCTGACACAACTGAGATGTGATGCACATTATGAAAGATATGTTTGATAATATCTTTAATACGATGATGGGTATGAAGTCTAAGACTAAAGACCACATTAAAGGATGAAAGGATATGGAAGAAATGGGCATTCACAATGACTTGCATCCGGTGCCTAGTAAAAATAATATCAAGTTGATCATGCCAAAAACGGCCTTTACGTTGATGAAGGAGCAAGTAAGACAAGTTTGTGAGCGGGTGAAAGAATTAAAGCTCTATTACACCCCCAAATTCGGCCTATCTGCAAACCCGACTTTGGTGCATCACGAGTACTTACCATTTCATACATACATCATTATATCATTAAATATAACAACATATTTATTCAAATCCCAGATTCTATTACCTTAAAATCTTCATTCATTATAAATAATGATAATTACATTATTCTTTACTTCTTTACACGTGTGACTTTCATCCGCCACAATAGATACATATCAGTTTACTAAACTACTCTATAGTTTAATTAACTATTCTACATTACAAGTCTTGGCTTGAACTTCACCCTCATTCATATAATGAATGACACTTCATCAGTATATTGGTCAACTTGATCTTCACACGATCCTTTAGTTCATTCTACCGTCGTTCGCTAAAAATATTTTTATTTTAAGCAAGTGTGAGCATTCAATTGCTCAACAAGTTCTAGCAGTTGAATAACAACAATCTCAACAATCATATATTCTTTTAATTCTTCAATAACCAAACAAATGTTATGAAGCAGCTCCAATAATAGGAATAAATTTTGATTCCTATCATTTTAAAACATCAATACCTTCATTTTAACATAACCTCAATTCTTTCCTTCTTTATATCCTGTCTAGCTAAATTCGTTAGCATAAACTTAACATTAATAGTTCATGAATAAACAGAACTCTTTCATATTTGAACAGCTCTAACACAGAACAGTTCATCTTACAGAAACAAATAAGCATTGAAAAGTTGGCATATGGCCTCAAACATACTAACACCTTGCATAAACATAACACATTTGCGCATAGGTAAAACTTACTCAAGTTCAACATTTGAGTAAGTTTAAGAATATGAATGAAGTTAGAAAACTTGCCTTAAGCACTACAAACAATTACAATTTACGTTGTATAGCTCTTCGAAATCCCTATATATCACACAAGGAATAACATACATCAATTAGTTATCTATTTGACTTACACATTGGTTTAAACTTAATTTTAATTCTTATGGTTCGTGTGATAACCCGAATGAGTGGAAGAATAGTTAAGCATGAAGTTTAACTAATGACGATTATGTTAGAAGATAGTCTTTAGGAAAATGGATGAAATGAGTTAAGGAAACGAATAATTAGGTAATACCAAATTGAAATAGTATGTTGAATTTATTCAACATAAAAGATAAGTATGAAGAAAAACAAGTAAGGATAATGCATCCATATATGGGTGTAATTATGTAATGGTAATTCAGATGATGGGATTCTTTTAAGGGGGGAAGAATTTGACAACCTAAAAAATTAGATTGTTCTGAAAATTAAGTTTAAAGAATTAATAATTAATAAAATAATTTTTTTTAATTATATTATGAGTTATGTGTTTATTAGTCGTTGTGATGCCCCCAAATCTGGGTATCTTCCAACCCGACAGATGGTGCTACACGGTGCTACGGTTCACACATACATTCAATTGAAATACCTCTAAAGAGTGAATATGTCTTCTATATATTCCAAAAGAATATTACCATTCTCAGGTTCTTTATAACCTTATAGATTCCTTGTCATAATATCAAATAATTACAATATTCACACTATACTATTACAAAGGCAACTATTGGTCTACCTTAGCCTTTCCTTTATCTTTACTAGGTCCTTCAGTCCGTTCGGTCTTAGCTGCATTCATATGGTTCAGGCAAGGGTGAGCATAACTAGCTCAGTAAGTATGACAATTTCATTTAAGCAATAGGTTTGAACCATATGAAGCATATATCTTCTATAACTGAATCAATAGTTATGAAGTACTATAGATAATTCAAAATAGCACTTCTCTTTTCTTTAAAATGTTTAACAATGAACAACATAAGTTAAACAACAATTTCGATCCAAAACCTTGAGCATTTCATTCTTTCTTTGAAAAGGACAACACAGCACCAAGTTTGTAAGTCCGGCATATCTTATGAGCACGTCTAGGTGATTAGCCTATAGTACTCTATGTTGTACAATATTACTTCTTTAAACGTATCTACGTTTAAGTTTTGGCAACCTCACGTGCCTGTCATTTGACGATAAAACATTTGTTTATCATACTCAGTCTTTTTTTGAAATCCATGCCAAAACAGTTTGGCAAAAGATAGCAACATTGACAATATTTCGATAGATTATAAAGAAATCCACAGAACACATTAAGTCTAGCCAAAGGAATTGGCTTCGACTTCATTATACATCAATTCATGCGTAAGATACATGAATTACAAAGCTTGTCCAGAAAACATAGACAAGGGTTAGAACACTTGCCTTCAGTGTCTTCTATAGTTAATATACTTTTCCTTTGAGTTTCTAAGGATTCTACAATACATGATCACATAAAATACCACATTAGGTCATATATAATCAAGTATGATCACTAATTTATCTTACCCTTCTTCTCAATCTAATCATTCCTAAGATTGGTTAATATTTGTTACAGTTTATCGTATTACTTTATAGTTACGTTCAAGTAATCTTTGTCAATCTTTAGTTATAATTCTTAAGTTTATAATCATCTTTAATGATGTTACTTTAGGTTTATTAAGTATATAATTCACCATCAAATAACTTCCATATTCTTTATATTCATTCCCCTTCCTTACTGTGTCTTCCCTAGTGCTGGCGCTGCAGCGCCAGCTTTCATTATAGGACTCGCACTGTGGCGTGAGTCAGTAGTGTGTATATATCGGTCTTGGCGCTGCGGCACCACTCCCTTTGCTACTGGCCACGCTGCGGCTCCACTTCACAGTAGGTTGGGGTTCGGCCTGGCGCTGCGACGCCATCTTTACACCCTTGGGCCGCGCTGCAGCGCCGGCCCTGTGCCTCAGATAAATTTCACAGTTCTTTTATTCTGTGAATTTTCCGAGCTCATAACTTGTACATTATAAGTCCGAATTGACTCGTTCAAAAGCCGTTAGCTCACATATCATGTGTATTACAATTTCATTAGAAAATCTTACATTTTTGAATCCGTTAACATAGAATTTACCAATTAAGTTCTTTATTGAGCGTTCGTTAAACGTTCATGAACGTTTAAAGCTCATTTCTTCGTTCTAAGTCAGAATTTGACCATTTTTGAGTCCACAACTCTAAAATGCAAACTTAGACTATTCTCCATCAAAAACTAACGTTTCTGATTTTAAGAGTGGCTTTTGACTTTCTTTCCGAGAATTTCATGATTTTGACGATTATTGTCTAATCTCGTAAATGTCGCCATAACTTCGTTACTTGAGATTTTTACACCGTTCAAAATTGATTCATTCTATCATTCTAACATTCTAACCAAACATATTTCATCTAATCCTATACATATACCTATTTTGGGGGCATCACAGAAATACTATAAAATGATAATAATATTATTAAAGATTTAAGGTATTTGATTATGTGATTACATGTTAGATAAATTATTTTGGAATAATGGTATAAGAAGTAAGATATGTGATGCTATTTGATAGATCGATCTTATTAATGATAGGTTTTACAAAAAGAAGTTAACTTAAAGTGCGTATCTGCAGTTAACAAATCAAGTAAGTTCCCTAACTCAAACTTGAGTTATTATTTTTCAAACATGTTAGTGGATAATTATTAATGATTATTCCACATCTATGATTATTGAATATTCGAATTTATTGCAAATTTCCTTAACTCAAACTAGAGTTATTATTTTACCAGTATGCTAAGTGGGTAATTATTGCTGATTATACCACTTTTAAGATTATTATTGATTATTCGTAATTATTGCAAGTTCATTAACTCAAATTGAGTTTTAAATTTCAAAAGCATAATTGGTGAATAACTATTGTTGGTTATTCACATCTAAAATGGTTATTGTTATTTGCACATAGTTCAATTGATTCCTGTCCATTATTGAACAGTTTATGAGCTAGGTCTCAGCTAATTGTTTTGGCAAGACTAATATTTGTTGAAACTTGATATGGTCTAATATTTAGACTAAGTTGTTATTAAAAGATTAATGCCAATTATTTTGGCTAGATCAATATGGATATTATATGATGAAATCTTTAGTATTTCTTTAAAATTAATCCAAATCATATTGTTATGGTGCGGAATCATGATGTAAGACTGAGATGAACAAACTTTATTGTCGTAAAACGACCCATGCGCTATTATTAAGTATTATGCATAATATAGGGTACAATGGAGCTGATCACTTCATGTACTTGCAAAGGTGTATGATTTAATCTTTATGGTTAAATGATACTCTTGAGGTAATTCAGTATTAAATAACTGATAAATCCTTGCATTGGTTGATGATCCAATTGGGATCACTCCGCATAAAATCTGGGAATATCCCACTTTATTATTGCAGTAGTATTATCTATTGATAATCAATTGAACATTATTGAAACTTCGAAAGAGTTTTACTCTTTCATCAATGAATTATTATTCAGCGTGTATCTTCATAAAATCTTGATATTAATAAATGATTTGTTCAGCTACTTTGAAGTCCTTTGAATATTGTTGAAGTCCTATTGAATCTAGACTCTTATACTCTTGATTCATAGCTTTTATTGTATGCTTTAACTTACGGAGCAAACTTGTTGCTCACCCTTGCTTAAATATAACATTTCAGCTAAGGACGAGGTAGCAAGAGGAACAGAGAAAGATAAGGGCAAGAGCAAAATACAAGAGTAGGTAGTTATTATAACTTTAATTATTATGTTATTGTATGTAAACCTTTTTGTAAAACTGAAGGTATATATGCTATGTTAAGGTTAGACTACCTGGGATAATGTTATAAAGATATTAAGTAATGATATGAATGATGAAATTTATAAATAAATGGGTAGTTAGATGTTGTTTGTATGATAGATCGTGAGCACTGAACCCGAGGTTAGGGAATCCCAGATTTGGGGCCGTCACACTAAGTTTGGGCCACTAGATTAATTATTTGGGCTTTCTAAATTAAATCATTGGGTCATGTCTATAATAATTCATGGGTTTAACACCCAATTTTTATCTTACCCTAATTATTTAATTAAGGGTTCCTTTCCACTCATTTGGAATTTAAATAATTAACCATGAACTTTTAATTTCTATAACCCAATTAGACTTGCTTTAATAAGGTTTAAAAATAAATAATAAATTGAGACAATAAAATTAATCCCTTAGTTTAGTATAAATACTAATATTCTTCAATACCTTAACCCTTAGGTTATTCAATTCTCATGTCTAATGTGTATATTAGGTTATGTAACTTTTCTTTTTAATTTTTCATTATATAATAAATAAATATATATACATAACATATTTATTTATTTAATCACATACATATTTCACATAAGTCACAAAGTATTTAAAAATATCCTCATCTACCTTGTGACCTAAATCATTGATTATACTTAATTCATAATTTATATAAAATTTTCGGGTCGTCACATTCTTCCCCCCTTATAAGGATTTCGTCTCCGGAATCATTATAGCAACAATAGTACATATAAATTTTTATTACTACGTTCACTAAAGGTATAATCTTACATATTTACATATTTGGCAAGTGTCTAATTACTTGTGCTTTTTCCACCGATTTTTTTCCTTGGACAATCCTTTGCCTGATAATCCATTGCTCCACAAGTAAAACATACACATTTCTTTGGGTTGGGGAAATTAGAAGAGATATGTCCCTCTTGCCCACAATTATAACACATCTTTGCTTTACTTTTCATTGTATAGCTTTCTTGTAATACCCAGTAAAATAAATAAATAAATATTGAATAAAAAATAAAAATTATTTTATTTTAAATTATATTAATTTTACTTTGTCTTTTATTTGGGTCAATCTAATCATTTACTTTATGTGGGCTAATAAGTATTAGTAAGTGATAAAAATTAACTTAGTAAAATTGGGCCTTAAAATTAATTGGGTCTAATTTATTTTTGTGTGATATTAAAATCCTATTAAAAGTAGAAGAAATAATAAAATATATAAATAATAACAAAAACCTAATCTTCCTCATATCTGATACAAACCGAGGGAAGAAGGGTAAGAGAGAAAATGGCGGCAATAAGAACAGGAAAAAAAACATGTACTTTTCTTTTATCTATCTACTAAATATTGTGTATTATGAAGTCTTGGTTTTTGATCTTTTGAAATTTAGATGCGTAATTCATATATAAGGTCTTATGTGTAGAGCGGTTTATTATATATATATATATATATATATATATATATATATATATATATATATATATATATATAGCAAGGATCAAGAGCATTCCTCTTAAATAGCACTTCCTCCTTAAATAGCACTCCTTTATTAAAACTATGTCGTTTTGGAGTGGCCGCGGGTGGCATTTTTGTAAATAAAAGGAAAATAAGTTGGACTACTCTTTTTTAAGTCACTCTAAAACGACGTAGTTTTAATAAAGGAGTGCTATTTAAGGAGGAATGCTCTTAATCCTTGCTCTCTCTCTCTCTCTCTCTATATATATATATATATATATATATATATATATATATATATATATATAAAATAGAATTACTGATTGGTCTCAATATATATAAAAAAACCGAAATGGTTAAAACATCAATTGTAATTTAATTTGGTTTTGTATCATAAAATTGATGTAAATTAGGAAATAAATTCATGTTATTATAAATTATAGTTATTAAGTAACTTATATTTATTATTATTTTGTTTAATTAGTTCGAACGGAAGGAATTTAACGAACTATATTGGAATAATAATTTTGGGTATTACATTGCTTAATCCAGGTACGAATTCCGTACTCCTTCAGCGATACTCTTATTAAATTTAATTTGTTTGCTTTGTTTCTCATTTTGATATTAGTTATTGTTTCCCATAATTATTCCTTCTCAAATTCAAGTGATAGTTTCGTCTTGGTATTGATACTTAGAATTCATGTTGTACTCTTGATCTAGTGTATCATGGCTAGTATTTATTTCGATCTTTGTAGAAAGTACATATTAATATTTTTGGAGACCTTATGTTGATAATTCGTTTCAGTATAACATGTACACGTTAGAACCCCTTTGTGTTGATAGTGTGTCACATGTGTTGTAACATTATATCTTTGTTAGAATACCGTAGGGTATACCTGAGTTACAACCACCTGTGAGGCTACCACAGGCATGTCCTCTTGGCATCGAGGTATGACACCTACCGTGGCTATGTGATCAGTCCACGACGTCTCCATTTTGTGCTCTGGTGGGAGTTGGCCATATGGTGTTTTGTTGTGGGAGGCGTATAGGTTGACCCTAGTTTTCTGTTATGTTCTGTTCTGCGGATTGGTGATATTTGTGCCAAACACACATTTTGATTTTACATACATTTGGATTCGCAATCCAATGTGTGTGACTTGCCTGGGTGGCATTATTTGATTTGCATGTGTGGCATTATTTGACTTGCATATGTGGCAAGATATATTTCTGTTTTGTTTTGAGCTCGGTATAAAATAACACCCAACTCAGTTCAGTTCATTAAATTGAGTTAGTTATTTCGGTTCATTATTTGTATTCTATATTCGTACTGGGCATTTGGCTCATGCTGTATTTTTCTTCCGACAGGTAATCAGGGGGATCAAGGGCAAGTGTGATGAGTTCTCCCTTCATTCCAATGGTTTAGAGATATTTTGTTTAGGCTTGATATGTCAGTTTATTTGAAATTGTAATAATTACCTTAAAGTATGGTTTGAGCCAGTGTGACATTTATTATAGTTTGCCTAGTGATATTTAATAATTATGAGACCATTCTTTTGTCACATAAAGCTTTCATTTCATTTTGTTATGTTTTGTGCGTAACCTCTCTTTCTATTTCAGAAAGGAGGTGATACAGCTAAACCAAGAAAGCTACGTACTTCAGTCACTGATTTAGGTTGCTCCCAGCTTTGAATAGCTTCAATCTTTGCCGGGTCAATAGATATTCCACGACTTGATACTATGTGCCCAAGGAATGCTACCTCCTCTAGCCAGAACTCGCATTTCTTCAACTTGGCATAAAGCTTGTATTAACGAAGCTTTTGGAGTACCAGCCACAAGTGTTACTCATGATCTTCACGACTTTTGGAATAAATAAGGATGTCATCAATAAAGACGACCACAAAGTGATCCAAATAGTCCTTGAATACCCGGTTCATCATATCCATGAAGGCAGCAGGAGCATTTGTCAATCCAAAGGACATGACTAAGAATTCATAATGACCGTACCGAGTTCTGAAAGCCGTCTTTGGAATATCCTCAGTTCTAACCTTCAGTTGATGATATCCAGAACGAAGATCGATCTTTAAAAAGAATTGTGCTCCTTGCAATTGGACAAATAGGTCATCAATACGTGGCAATGGGTACCTATTTTTTATGGTGACATAATTTAACTCCCGATAATCAATACAAAGTCGCATACTTTCACCTTTCTTCTTCACGAATAGCACAGGAGCACCCCAAGGAGAAGTACTAGGACGAATAAAGCCGATGTCTAACAATTCCTGCAGTTGGATCTTTAACTCCTGAAGTTCAATAGGAGCCATTCGATATGGGGCTTTGGAAATGGGTTTTGTACCGGGTTCAAGGTCGATACAAAATTTAATTTCACGCTCTGGGGGTAGGCCAGGAAGTTCTTCAGGGAATACTTCAGGGAATTTATTAACAATAGAAATATCATTCAAAACTGACGTATTTTTGTTTAGATCCGTGACATGAGCTAAGAAAGCTTGACATCCGTTTTTCAATAAGCGAATAGCTTTATGGCTTGAGATGACAGCGATTGATTTTAATGGTTTGGTTGCTTAAATTCGCATAATAGGTCGATTAGGAATATGAAAGCTAACAACCTTACGAAAATAATCAATTTTTGCATGATGAGTAGTTAACCAATCAATCCTTAGAATCACGTCAAATGCAAGTATTTTCAATAAAATAAGATCGACAGGTAATGTGTGGATACCAACTTGAACCAAACAAGACTTATAAACCGTGGATGTAATGAAGGTTTCTCCCAATGGAGTTTCAACAGATAAGTCAAAGTCTAATTTCTCCGGAGTCAAATTTAATCGATGAGCGCAAGTAGGAGAAATAAAAGAATGGGTAGAACCGGTATCAAATAAATTATAAGCTTACCCGTGATGACCTCATTCGGGTTCCTTGCTTTCTGGGAGGTCACAACAAACGCTCTCCCTTGCACTACCGGTTTTGACTTTTCTAGGACGGCCTTTGGTGTCTCCATCCTGGCTGAACTTATTTTTGGTAAACGACAAAATCGAGCTAAATGACCTTCTCTTCCACAATTATAACATGCTTTAGACGGCATCGCGCAGTTTGGACTGATGTGCCCCTCCCCTCCGCATTTGAAACATATGATAGGTCTCCTTCCTTAACAACGGGTGTTGGTGCTGACGTCTTTCCATCATTGTTGAATCTCCTCTTCTTGAAATGATCATTCTTATTGTTTTGGCCCTGATTACCACCGAAGTGGTTACCATTTCTTGTCTGTTGATTCCTTCCACGCTTGTTGTCACCGCTTCGATGACTGCTCTCACAAGTATTATCATTTTGCCGACTGCTCTCTTTTGGTTGCGTTGACTCATTATCGCGCTCCACTAACTGAGCCCTATAGTCACAACGTCTGAATACAAACACAATTTATGAGAAATAAGATGTTGACGTATCTCAGGTTTCAAACCTCGCAAAAACATTCGCGTCATTCGCTCTTCATTATCCACCAAGTGGGACGCAAACCGGGACAACTCAGCAAATTTAGCCTCATACTGCGACACAGTCATATTATTCTGCTTCAATTTGATGAACTCCACCTCCTTCATGTGACGAACACTTTCGGGAAAGTATTTGTCATTGAACAGCTCTTGGAACTTCTCCCAAGACATCTTCAGTGCGGCAAGTTGAGTACGCTTAATCAATTCCCACCAGTAATCTACCTCTCCTCGTAACATAAAGGCGGAAAAGGGAACCTTTTGCTCCTCGGAGCATCCCAAGACATCAAATATCTTGGTGATCTACTTTATCCATGTTTTCGCTATAAGTGGTTTTGGCTCTCCCTTAAACTCCAGTGGTCCCAGCTCCTTGAACTATTTAGCGGCCCCATCTTGGGTCGTCAGATACATGGTACAGAATACAAATACAACTTACTAATACAACTGTCGTGTACAATACGACAAAACATAACTGTGAGTTTGAATACAATTATTGTCTAGTAGAGACTATACAAACTCAAAAAGAGTCCTCATTACAATTATTGTCACACTATTTAATAGAATATTGAGGACTACTAATACTATCATCTGGTCCATCACTCCGTTCCCCGACTCGTCCCAGCTATATTCTCATTTCCTGAAGAGAACAGTGAAAGAAAGGGTGAGCTCGACTAGCCCAGTAAGAAATATTATGACTAAGATAATGCAGAATAAATTATCATTAGCCTTCAACAGTGTTAAACTGATAAAATATAACGAACAACAAGTTTAACTACAGCGGAACAAGTAATCCATTAAAAGAGTCAAGTAGAGAATAAAATCTACTATCTTGTATGATTTAAAAAGTTTTTTAACACTGTTATCGCTGGGATTCAGCTTAATAAAATAATTCACATCATCGAATCACCCCTGCACTACGGCCAAGGATATTCGTGTATTCATTAATGGTCATGATCATGCCAACAACTGTCCATCAATGCACTACGGGCTTGTGAAGACCCCGAACTCAGGTACTTAAAACCCGAACTCGGTTCATCACAATACCATTTCTATGAGCGGAATAATACTAATAATAATAACAATAATATAATTATCAAACTTAACTTACATTTATCAGAGTCTAATCCCAAGTACGTAACCTTTAAACATTCATTATAAACCATGATAGATAATATATATCATACTTGTCTTAATAGTATTAAATTATTACATAAGATAACGTTCATTCATTCATTCAGCAACCTTTTCCCTTTTTCTTGTTCTTAGCAGAGTTCTCTGATCAGTCACACTTAGATGAAAACATTTAAATTAAGCAAGGATGAGCATTTGAGTGCCCAGCAAGTAATAGTAATTATATATATATATATATATATATATATATATATATATAATCTGAAAGAATTTAAATATTTTCTTTGTACTATTCTTCTACAACAAGTCAATAGTTGTGAAGTATTCTGAACCGATAATAATAACATAACAACTCTCTTTCAAATTTTTGAAACTGTATATTGACTATAACTGGGGTTATGGTGACATGCCATGAACATTGTTTTCATTTTCGAAAAGGTTAAACAGAAATTCATCTGTAAACCGTCATAACTTACGGGCGTTAGGTTGTACTTCCCATGGGCCCTGTATTGATCAATACTACATTACACGAACGATAGGATCGTGCACTCTGTTCCGCCTTGGGCGCATAAAAGTTTTCCCGTGTAGGGATGTTCATACTTGTCTGGGTTCTAAATCAAAGGTTTTATCTTGTTCAACAATAATCTATAATTCAACATATATGTATACGGGTAATTGACAAAGGTATATCAACATGTGATGAAATACAATGATTATCCAAGTGGGGACACTTGTTTAACCATTTCTAGAAATTAACGAACAGAATATATATATCTAAATTATCATATACTAACATGTTGATAATCAATGAGCATATATAATATAAGGTTCATAATCTGTACAGTAATAATATAATTTAGAAACATTCTTACTCATGTCCATTGCATAAAGAAAATGCAAAGGTTAGATACTTGCCTGAAGCGCTGCTTACAGTTTGTAATTTAGATTTATCGCTTATCTCACGACTTATCATTAATAAGATCGTTCGTTCTATTAAAACAACATACTATAACACATAACACTACTTATTGCAGTCAGCACATACCCTAATCACATTGGCATATATGTTTAATAACCATTGAATCACAAATAACCACATATCTCAATAAATTATCTAAGTCCAGATCAATTTCTGAAACATGTCGGTGTACCGACAGCTTTATCGGATAATTATCGAGTCTAAGACTCTATCCTGTAATTCCACATCTGTAAGTATCGGTCATATTATTTGTAAATGACTTATAATAATTTTAAAACATTTATTATAATTTATCATGAATTTTCAAACCTCAGAATCATTATTAAATGATTTAAATATTACACAATTCTATTATCATTAATATTTAATTAATATTAAACTATTAATGAAACCATTGTCAAAATGTTAAAGTTATTTATAATAACCTAAAATACTTTTAAAGTATTAATATTACCCTTAAATAATTTTTAAAAGAATTAAAATCATTTTTAAATAATTATCATTAATATTAAAGTATTAATGTATTATTTATTAAAATATTAAAAGTCATTAATTATAACTTGAAATATTTTTTAATTCATTTATATCATTTTTAAATGATTTTTAAATAAATAAAACCATTTTAAAACTATTTATTTAATATAATTATTAAATAAATCTAATATCATCTAATATTAAATTAATATCATTTATTAATGAAATTATCCTTTAAATATTAAAAGTTATATTTTATAACTTAAAATATCTTTAAACACTTTATTTTCATTTAAAATGATTTTCCTAATATTAAAATTATTTTTAAACTAATTTATTTAATATAATTATTAAGTAACTTTAATATCATTAATAATAATTAATTAATGAAATTTAACTTTAACTATTGAAAGTTATATTTTATAACTTAAAATATTTTTAAACTATTTATTTTCATTTAAAATGATTTTTTTAATATTAAAATTATTTTTAAACTAATTTATTTAATATAAGTATTAAATAGATTTAATATTATTTAATATTAAAATATTAATATTTTTCATGACAAAATATCAAAAGTCATTTTTCATAACTTAAATAACTTTTAAATCATTTTTCTATAATTTTTATATCATTAATACTATTTTCCATAATTTATTTAATACATTAAATAAATGACTTAATTATCATTAATATTAATTAATTAATGAAATTCATCACAAAATATTAAAAGTTATCAAAAATAACTTAAATTATTTTCTTATACCATAATATAATTTTAAATGATATTTCATGTATTAAAATTATTTTTAAATAATTTATTTAATATTATAATTAAATAAATTAAATATTTTTAATATTCCAAAAATATAAAATATTTATGAAATATATTCAAAATATTTAAAAACTAATTTTCTGAATTTAAAATAATTTTTAAAACTATTTTTGTAATTTTTAGAATTTATTTTCTATTTTTAATGATTTTTCGGAAATTCAGAAAATAAAAATAAAAGAAACCATCGCTATAGGCCTTTAGCGACACTTGGCGTCGCTGTTGGTGTTCTTGAGTTCAAGAACACTGACAGCTTCGTGCCCGAGGGGTCAACTTTGACCACTTATAATTTCTTTGTTCCTGCATGATCTGATCGATCTCAAGCATTGGTCGTGTAGTATAAATGTAGAACTACAATTATTCGCAATTATTTTGGTCATACAACAACTTAAATGCAAGATTTAAGCTGTTAAAACTATTGTCAGGTCTGTTCATCAAGTTTTGGGCTGCCCAGAAAAATTTGGTCAATACCGGTCAACGACCTTGGTGGCCTTATTCCGGTTAATCGGTTTATGTCACATGTGTTCTAGACGTCGGGTCTTGTAGACTAACTACTAGGGTATCTTCATTGGTCATTTATAGTGTCCAGATATCATTACATTACAAGATCTAAGTCTCTAAAGTACCTGTCAGACTACTGCCTCAACATTTCTGGGTTACCCAGGCAGTAAGACTTAACGATCAATGACTTTTGACCGATTACCACCATTGATCTGTTAATTGTTAAGGTTCAAAAGTACTATGAACTTGTAGAACTCATGACATACTATAATGTAGATACAAATATTGATCCAAACAACTTTACAAAAACAAAAGCAAAGCCGGTCAAAGTCAGTGCCCGAACACGTTCTTCAGTTTTCTGGGTTACCCAGAAAACTAAATTCGTGTTTGGTCAACGAACTTTGACCGTGAATAACTTCTGATTTATGCATTCAATGATCATGAACCCACTTGCAGATTACTCATAATATTACAGACTACAACATGTAACAAACAAAAACATTAAATCACTTAAAACCTGACATATCCGGACTTTCAAAGTTCTTGTCAGACGCTGAAAAACGATTTCTGGGTTACCCAGAAATCTACCGGTCATGCTCGGTCAACCGAGTTTGACCACGAATAACTTGCAATCTACTCATATCCTGACCATGATTCCAGTTCGACATCAAAGATATCATAACATACTACAACTTCAAACATTTAAACAACAAAAACACATAATATACATGGATCTACAAGGACTGACATTTGATTGTCAGACTCAAAAACAAACATTTCCAGATTTTGAAAAACTTCAATTTCGAGCACTTTGATGTTATGGATCTAACATGTGCCAACCCAGATCACTTATTTAGACTCCATAATGCATATATAACACAAAAAACTTAACATCTAACACAAGATTAAAAGTCAGATTTTGGTTTTTAAGTTATACCTTTCTTGATCAAATCCATGAATCTAAGCCTCTGATTTGCTGTGGGTGTTAGTGGGGCTTTGTTTGGGAGCTGATATACTACAAGAATTCGTATCTTAGAGAGAGAGAGAGAGGGGGGGTCTTGGATGAGCAAGGTAAATAAATGAGGCAAAATAATGAATATTTCTCTCTCTTGGACTATAAATATATGTCTTAGATGCATGCATTGGCTGAGATTATGTGTCTTGTTGCTGAGATTTGTCAATATAGAGCACATGGGGTTGTTGGATTTGGTCACCAACTTCCCCTATTGTCAAAACCTACAAATATAGCTTTAATAATACAAAAGGGGCATTTTTGTCATTTGGTAAATCATTTAAATGGCAAAATTGTAATCTTGGCAAACTCTTAGGGTTTAGGGTTTGGGTTAAGGTTTGGACCATTTTAGAGTTTTAAAAAAATAACAATTTCCTAGAATTTCCAATTTACGGTTTGTAAAAATAAAATAAAATAATAAATTTTTGTTTCTAACATACAAAATTAAGGTTTCTTAATTAATTAGGTTTTTAATTACTTAACACCTTACTAATTAGATTTAAGATGCACTAATTAGCATTAAGCTTTCCAAATCAACAATTAGGGTTTACAATTTAAATAAAATAGGGTTTATAAAATAAATATTAGGGTTTCTTTAAATTAATATTTCTAAATATTAATAGGGTATACCTAATTAATCAAAAAGTCATACATAACATGCATGCACCATATAACACAGTTATATAACAGTGTCGAACTCATCCTGAGTTTTAAATTAGGGTTTTCATTTATCAATAAGTTAATTATTGATTTAAGGTTTCTAATTTACGAAATTAGGGTTTTCTCTTGATTATTAATCATTATAATTATCATGAATCACATAACATATTGACTTAACAGATTTTAAAGTCTCATGTGACTTCGAAATTAGTGTTTGTCAGTAAAAATTAGGGTTTTATCATAATACCCCATAATTGACCAACCATTGTCAGTGCACAAAAATACGGTACATAATTACAGCACTAAAAAATCAAAATATAATATTATTATATTATTATTCTTATCCATTGATAAAAATCCAAAATTAGGGTTGGATTCCATATCTGATTTATTCTTCATATATAACATTATTAATTAAGTTAAAATAATTAAGTTAATTAATCTTGCATAAATTCATATAATAAAATAAATAATTATTATAATAATTCTATAATCATTTTATATATTATTTAAATAATATAATAATCATGTTTTCATGAAAAATAATTAATAAAAATATTTCTACTATAAAATTAATTATTAAAAGAATATAATTTATAATAATCAATAATTCTAAATAAAATAATTTGTAAACATTCATGTAATAAATATATTTTTATTTATTACATATATACATTATCTTGTACAAATCATCATCCTTAAATTATATAAAAAAAACATTATACGCAAAATTCCTGCTTTATTTATATAGAAAATATCGGGTAGTTAAGTAGCAGAATACTTTTCTTCTCTCTCTTTATAGTTTCTCTCTATAGTTTCTCTCTCTAGAGTTTAGTGAATTCGTAAGAAATAATGAAGGAATGAGCTGCTATTTATAGAAAAATGGAATGCGTAGTAACTAATCTATGAACAGTCCAGATTAATTACTTTAATCTGACGGTCCATATTTAAAGAAAAATCTTTTAAATAAAATATAATATATTCTATTTATAGAATAACTTTAATAAAGTATTATGTTTTATATAAAAAGATGTTTCTGTTTTATTACGTTAATAATACGAATAAAACAAAACTTCATTATCGCTAAATAATTCATATTATTAACTGACAATAATTGAATCAAACTTAGTGACTTCTCACATAAGCATTAATAATCAATACCGTGTGCTACTATGCAACTACACGTGCTACTGTACTTTTACTACCGAGTAGTTCAACAGTATCAATGGTAAAACTTCTGCCGTTATTTTTAATAAAATATTTTTTATCGTTTTCTCAATCCGACAATAATTCCGTTCTGGGGTCCATCAATGATTGTGCCGTTGTACGAATATTCCCTGTTAAAACGAATATTCCCCGACCAATCAAATATTATATAACAACTTGCGTACTTTGAAAAATTTATAAATATTACCCACAATTATAACATTATATCAAATTAACTCCATAATATTCAAAAATGATATTTATAGAAAATTTATATTTATTTATAAAAGTTGAGGTCTTACAACCTCCCCTTCTTATGAAATTTTGCCCTCGAAATTAGGGTACGTACCTGGTATATCGAAGAGGTAAGGATACCTTGATTTCATTTCAGATTCTAACTCCCGAGTCATTTCCTCAACATCGTGGTTTCTCCACAAAACTTTTACTTGAGGTATAACCTTGCAGCGTAGAATATGTTCCTTCTTATCCAAGATTTGAACAGGAACTTCTTTATACGTCAAATCCTCTGCTATTTCGTCCGGTTCTAACTCAATAATGTGGTTCGGGTCTTCCAAATATTTACGTAACATGGATATGTGAAAAACGTTATGAACACGAGACATACTTGGCGGTAAAACGAGTCTATAAGCCACAGTTCCTACTCGATCGAGGATTAAAAATGGACCGATGAATCGAGGATTGAGCTTTCCTCTCTTTACAAATCTTGTAACTCCTTTCCATGGAGTAACACGTAAGAACACATAATCTCCTATATCAAATTCCACGTCCTTTCGATGAAGATCAGCATAACTCTTTTGTCGATCTTGTGAGGTTTTTATACGTTGTCGGATCGTTTGAATCTTTTCTGTAGTCATACGTACCAACTCCAATCCCAACAACGTTGCTTCACCCACCTCATCCCAGCATACGGGAGAACGACATTTTCTTCCATACAATGCTTCGAATGGAGCCATGTCAGTACTTGCTTGATAACTATTGTTGTAGGAAAACTCCACCAATGGTAAGAACTTGTCCCAACTTCCCTTGAAGTCAAGGACACAGAGTCTTAATAAATCTTCTAGAGTTTGAATAGTCCTCTCTGATTGTCCGTCCGTCTGAGGATGATATGCCGAACTATATCGTAAATCCGTGCCCATAGCTTTTTGTAAACTAACTCAAAATCGTGAAGTGAATCTTGGGTCTCAATCAGAAACTATGGATACTGGCATACCGTGCAGTCTTACAATCTCGTTTATGTACATACGAGCAAGACGTTCAAGTGTATAAGTTTCTCGTATCAGTAAGAAATGAGCAGACTTGGTCAATCTATCAACAATGACCCAAATCGCATCTATACCTTGAGAAACCTTAGGAAGACCGGTAACGAAATCCATGGTAATGTGCTCCCACTTCCATTCTGGAATTTCAAGTGGTTGCAATGGACATTTTGGTACTTGATGCTCCGCTTTGACTCGTTGACAAGTTAGACACCTTAAGATAAATAGCGCTATCTCTCGCTTCATATTGCTCCACCAAAAGGTATGACGAAGATCATGATACATTTTGGTACTCCCAGGATGGATTGTAAACGGTGTGTTGTGCGCCTCCATCATGATTTCATACTTTAAATCAGGGTTGTTAGGAACACAAAGTCTGGAGTTGACTCGAAGAATTCCTTCTTCATCGATTCTTTCTTTCGGCATAGCACCTTCTTGCACTTTCTTCCTCATAGGCATCAGCTCTAGGTCTGTAGCTTGAGCAGCTTTAACTCTATCGATTAAAGTTGGTTCTACTCGTATATTCGTCATCATCACATGGATCCCTGGAGTCTTTAACTCTATCTCCATCCTTTGCAAGTCACACAAAATGGGCCTTTGTGTTGACAATATCGCTAGGGGTGTAAACGAGTCGAATCTCAGCGAACACCTTCATGCTCAGATTCGGCTCGATTCAAAAAAATTGAGCTCGAATTCGACTCGAATTCGATAAGAGATTTATATTTTTACGCCAGATTCAACTCGGATCATTACTCGGACCTACTCGGCTCGTAAGTACTTGACTCGTTTACAAAGCGAGTTACTCATGAGCCTTCAAATCGAGTTTTGAATATGAACCATTTCACTTAAAACTGAACCACTGCATACTAAATTGATTACTTAACTAATATTTATGTATAAAAAAATTTCACTTTTATTTATGTATTGAAATTATAAAGTATGTAATAAAAATTGACATTCAATTCATTGATTTATTCAAGTACAAATTTACACAATTTTATACTACACTTTATAAATTATAAAGATTGATACAAATATCACATATTTAGCTTAATAGAATGGATCAAACCAATATTCGAATATGATCCATCGAGCATGTATCGAGTCTGGTTCGAAAAAAAATGAAATACTCGAACCCTAATCTGAGCGAACACTGGTATGCTCGAATTCGACTCGTGTATCATTAAACAGAAAATGAGTATGGATTAGATTCGACTCGAATCAACTTCAGATTCGACTCGAATCAACTTCGAATTCGAGCTTTGGATCATATTATCGAGCCAATCTCGAATCGAGTACCGAACTACTTGGTTCGACTTACACCCATAAATATCGCACTCGTACTTGCATATGATCTTCTACTCAATGCGTCAGCTACCACGTTCGTTTTTCCAGGATGGTATTGAATGGTATGATCATAATCTTTCAACAGTTCAAGCCAATATCGTTGTCGCATGTTGAGTTCCTTTTGAGTGAAGAAATATTTGAGGCTTTTATGATCCATAAAGATCTCCACCTTCTCCCCATACAAGTAATGCCTCCAAATTTTAAGTGCAAAGACAACAGCTGCCAACTCTAGATCATGAGTAGGATAATTCCTCTCATATTCCTTGAGTTGTCTTGATGCATAGGCTATGACTTTTCCATGTTGCATGAGAACGCATCCCAACCCTTTGCTCGAAGCATCACTGTAGATGACAAATCCCTCAAAGCCAGATGGTATTGTTAGAATAGGTGCTGAAATAAGTCTCCTCTTGAGTTCTTGAAAACTCTTCTCACATTCTTCGCTCCAACCGAACTTTGTATCTTTCCGAGTCAGCTGAGTTAATAGAGTAGCGATTCGAGAAAATCCTTCCACGAATCTCCGATAATAACCAGCTAAACCAAGAAAGTTACGTACTTCGGTCACTGATTTAGGTTGCTCCCAGCTTTGAATAGCTTCAATCTTTGCCGGGTCAACAGATATTTCACGACTTGATACTACGTGCCCAAGGAATGCTATCTCCTCCAGCCAGAACTCGCATTTCTTCAACTTGGCATAAAGCTTGTATTCACGAAGCTTTTGGAGTACCAGCCTCAAGTGTTGCTCATGATCTTCATGGCTTTTGGAATAAATAAGGATGTCATCAATAAAGACGACCACAAAGTGATCCAAATAGTCCTTGAATACCCGGTTCATCATATCCATAAAGGCAGCAGGAGCATTAGTCAATCCAAAGGACATGACTAGGAATTCATAATACCCGTACCGAGTTCTGAAAGCCGTCTTTGGAATATCCTCAATTCTAACATTTAGCTGATGATATCCAGAACGAAGATCGATCTTTGAAAAGAATTGTGCTCCTTGCAATTGGTCAAATAGGTCATCAATACGTAGCAATGGGTACCTATTTTTGATGGTGACATAATTCAACTCCCGATAATCAATACAAAGTCGCATACTTCCATCTTTCTTCTTCACGAATAGCACAGGAGCACCCCAAGGAGAAGTACTAGGACGAATAAAGCCATGTCTAACAATTCTTGCAGTTGGATCTTTAACTCCTGAAGTTCAATAGGAGTCATTCGATATAGGGCTTTGGAAATAGGTTTTGTATCGGGTTCAAGGTCGATACAAAATTTAATTTCACGCTCTGGGGGTAGGCCAGGAAGTTCTTCAGGGAATACGTCAGGGAATTAATTAACAATAGAAATATCATTCAAAACTGACGTATTTTTGTTTAGATCCGTGACATTAGCTAAGAAAGCTTGACATCCGTTTTTCTATATACGAATAGCTTTATGGCTTTAAATGATAGCGATTGATTTTAATGGTTTGGTTGCTTGAATTCGTATAATAGGTCGATTAGGAATATGAAAGCTAACAACCTTACGAAAACAATCAATTTTTGCATGATGAGTAGTTAACCAATCAATCCCTAGAATCACGTCAAATGCAAGTATTTTCAATGAAATAAGATCGACAGGTAATGTGTGGGTACCAACTTGAACCAAACAAGACTTATAAACCGTGGATGAAATGAAGGTTTCTCCCAATGGAGTTTCAACAGATAAGTCAAAGTCTAATTTCTCCGGAGTCAAATTTAATCGATGAGCGCAAGTAGGAGAAATAAAAGAATGTGTAGAACCGGTATCAAATAAAGTATAGACTTCGTTAGAGTTTATGATAAACTTACCCGTGATGACCTCATTCGGGTTCCTTGCTTTCTGGGAGGTCACAACAAACGCTCTCCCTTGCACTACCGATTTTGACTTTTCTGGGACGGCCTTTGGTGTCTCCATCCTAGCTGAACTTATTTTTGGTAAACGACAAAATTGAGCTAAATGACCTTCTCTTCCACAATTATAATATTCTTTAGACGGCATCGCGCAGTTTGGACTGATGTGCCCCTCCCCTCCGCATTTGAAACATATGATATGTGGTCGTTCTCCTTCCTTAACAGCGGGTGCTGTTGCTGATGTCTTTCCATCATTGTTGAATCTCCTCTTCTTGAAATGACCATTCTTATTATTTTGGCCCTGATTACCACCGAAGTGGTTACCATTTCTGGCCTGTTGATTCCCTCCACGCTTGTTGTCACCGCTTCGATGACTACTCTCACTAGTATTATCATTTTGTCGACTGCTCTCTTTTGGTTGCGTTGACTCATTATCGCGCTCCACTAACTGAGCCCTATTCACAACGTCTGAATACAAACACAGTTTATGAGAAATAAGATGTTGACGTATCTTAGGTTTCAAACCTCGCAAAAACATTCGCGTCATTCGCTCTTCATTATCCACCAAGTGGGATGCAAACCGGGACAACTCAGCAAATTTAGCCTCATACTGCGACACGGTCATATTATTCTGCTCCAATTTGATGAACTCCACCTCCTTCATGTGACGAACACTTTCGAAAAAGTATTTGTCATTGAACAGCTCTTGGAACTTCTCCCAAGACATCTTCAGTGCGGCAGGTTGAGTACGCTTAATCGATTCCCACCAGTAATCTGCCTCTCCTCGCAACATAAAGGCGGCAAAGGGAACCTTTTGCTCCTTGGAGCATCTCAAGACATCAAATATCTTGGTGATCTGCTTTATCCATATTTTTGCTATAAGTGGTTTTGGCTCTCCCTTAAACTCCGGTGGTCCAAGCTCCTTGAACTGTTTAGCGGTGACAGTCCGAGAGTTTTCAGTGTTTTCACCTATATTTTGGACAGGAACCGCTCTCGCCTGCTGTTGCATGAACTGCATAAAGATTCTGAACATTTCATCATTCATCATCTGATCAGTGTTGTTGTTTGCATGAGGATTGTCACCTTCTTGATGCACATTATCCTGATTATTGATATGTGGTGAATCAACAGTCGCCTGTGCTCCATTGCTATTCTCAACATTCTCAGATGCCATTTTCAGATACTGCCACAAAATAAAAGTTAATTGATATGTCATATATTATCCTTATATTATGACCGACCAATTAAATACCATGCAAATAAACTTAGGTAGGTCATACTAGCGAAGGAATTCCCCGTCTCTCCCCTCCTAGTTCTATTCTCACATCCTAGCCAGGGATCATATCCCTAAGCTCTGATACCAACTGTGACGCCCCCAAAATTAGGTATACATCACCCATCTTGGGTCGTCAGATACATAGTACAAAATACAAATACAACTTACTAATACAACTGTCGTGTACAATACGACAAAATATAAACTGTGAGTTTGAATACAAATATTATCTTCTAGAGAGTATTCATACTCAAAAGGAGTCCTCATTACATTTATTAACACACCATTACATAGAATAGTGAGGACTACTAACTAATACTATCATTCGGACCATCACTCCGTTCCCCGACTTGCCCCAGCTACGTTCTCATTTCCTGAAGAGAACAGTGAAAGAAAGGGTGAGCTCAACTAGCCCAGTAAGAAATATTATGACTAAGATAATGCAGAATAAATTATCATTAGCCTTCAACAGTGTTAAACTGATAAAATATAACGAACATCAAGTTTAACTGCAGCGGAACAAGCAATCCATTAAAAGAGTCAAGTAGAGAATAAAACCTACTATCTTCTATGATTTAAAAGGTTTTTCAACACTGTTATCGCTGTGACTCAGCTTAATAAAATAATCCACATCAACGAATCACCCCTGCACTACGGCCAAGGATATTCATGTATTCATTAATGGTCATGATCATGCCAACAACTGTCCATCAATGCACTATGGGCCAATGAGGATTTTTACCACATCATTTGTAACATTACGGTCATGATTATACCGAATAATCCCTAGTCATAATCATACCAAGTCCATTTATGCACTACAGGCCACAGATGACTTTCAACTTTTATAAACATGAGGATGATAACAATTGTAACGACCCCAAAATAGGTCTATTCCATCCAACCTATTCTGAGTCGCCAAATATATGGTACAGAAAATAACTACAACTTTATTACAACAATTGTCGTGCAAAATACAATAACACATATGCTGTGAGTTTGGATACAAATATATACCAAATGTGACTCATGTTCCAACCGTGGACATCACCTCACAATGACACCTTACATAAAGGTATAGTCAAAAACTGTTTTAGAAATTAGAATCTTTGGGAAGTGCTCAAGAAAACCTTCGTACATGGGAGGCCATGCGTCTAGGTTATGATAGATATCATATGGCCACAGAATTATTCTTGGTTGACCCAATAGACCCCAAAGAAAAACAAGAAGATTACTATCATATTCTTCCCAATGGTGAGTCTTCTCTTGACATATCATTATCTCTACTGTCTCTAATTGAGAATTATACTTCAAACAAACACCAAGATTATATAGGTAGTGCTCGTATATATACTCAGCAAGTGGATGAGCACATCCCTGTCTTATGATGACACGAGGTTGTATGTCGTTAGACATCTTGTATGATAGTGGCAAAACACCCTTCCAACGTTGGGTACACCTTACCCTATTGGATTCACCAAATAAAACTACTAAATGACCTTTTCTATACTGCTTCGGGAGAACATCCACAGCTAGAGACCACCGTTCTATTTTCCCGTTACCCTCGCTCGACCCAGCTACACTCTTATTACCTGAAAGGAATTGTGAAGCAAAAGGGTGAGCGCAACTAGCTCAGTAAAGAATATCATGACTAAAGATAATTAAATTATCAATAGCCTTCATCAATAATAAATCAGAGATTTAGAACATACGGTAAATGATAAAAATTTCAACCATAGTTGCAGCGGAACGAGCAATCCATTAGAAGAGTCAAATAGACTATAAAGTCTATTATCTTCTCCATGTTAAAAATCCACCAACAATATTTTATCCCTGTAACATCAATCAACAATTCTGGTCCACAATCACATGAATAACTCATAATCATAACTGTAGTTCTAAGTTCCTCTTCTCATCCAGGACGAAGATAATTTTTATCACCTATCTTTACCTGAAACATCAAAGATCATGGTTACACCAAATTACATTTCCTATTCATAATCATACTAATAACTTCATCTTTGCACTACGGCCAAAGATATTCCTCAACAGTTCATATTTGCACTAACGGCCAAATATATTCATCAACAGTTCATATTTGCACTACAGGCCAAATATATTCATCAACAGTTCATATTTGCACTACAGGCCAAATATATTAATATCTCAAAGAAATATATAATCATTTCAGAATTTATATAAACAATAATTATAACCATGTTGATCAATTCACCTTTGCACTTAAGCTAAAGATATTCAATTATAAATTCAATGGTCATGATCATATCAGTCAACAATTCAACTCTGCACTACTAGCCAAAGGGAACCCATAGTCATGATCATACCAAAAATCTACCCATCTTTACACTCAAGTCAAAGAGAAATATCATCATTAGGATTATAAAAATGTTATATATGATAATAAAATCAATATAATCAACATATAGATTTAATCTCAAGAGTAATATTCATAAACCAACTATAATTTGGTCAGAAAAAGAAACCAATTTTGTCGTAAATAGTAACTCGAGAATAGTAACTCATGAATAGTAAACTCGACACAAAAAGGTAGAAATTACACAATAAAATACATACCAATATTTCGGTATAATGATATTGAAAGAATAATATTTTTTAAGCTTATAAACAATTTATTTTAATTGTTTATACTTTACTAAATAATATATTTAATCATCCTAAAATGCCAAACTCATAAGATTTCATTACCAATAACCAAAAACCCTCATCAAAAATCTGCATATACCTCATATAGGATTCTCAAGCCATAAAATCCTATTTTTCAATTTTCTTACTTCACATAACATATTTAATTCATTTACTCATAACTAGTCCATTTTCATGAAAAATATCAAATCAGTTCCAAAAATATTTATTTTCTGGAATTTAGCAGAATATAGTCTCATATTGAACATATATTTTTCTCAAAATTTTTAAAACTCATTTACTATTTTTCATATGGCCAAAACAGCCGAATATTTAGATATTTATCAAAAATTGTACTTTTGTCCAAAAATTCCGAAATTTATAGAGTATACTCCTATCATATTCATGTACTCCCAATAAAAATTTCATCAATTTTGGAGTTAACCACAAGGAGTTATAAGCGGTTACTTTTAAAATAGTCTTTTCTCATAAAATTCATAACTCTTAATCTATACATCCAAAAATCACCATTTTTGGACACAATCAATAAAACTCATCAAAATATCATTTCAAATTTTTCCAGAATTTTTGAAGGTCAGAAAAATTACGAAACTGAAAAACATAACAACCCTTAAAATCCCTTACTATCCCTTACCTCAAAAGTGCAGTATTTCTGACTGGAATGCAAAGCTGAAAGAAACTTGCACTGAATAGCAACTCTCAAAGTATCTAATTAATCACAAAATATGCTTCATAATATAGAGAGAGAAAGAGAGAAAGCTTATGTTTCTGGTGTGATTTTCAATTCTAACTTAGCCCTCTATTTATAGGAAAATGTTAGCACGCCGAAACAGACTTAACCTGCAACCTGATGGCTTTACCTGCTACTATTTCCACCCACCACATTTGAATAAAAATCTCAGCATATTTCTTCACCAACCAAGAGTGGGGCCCACCAATTCTAGAATTTTCTACCAAAATGATTAACTCCGAAAATTTAACAATTTCTGAATCAGTCATCTCGTAAAATTCATAACAAATCATACGTTCATTTTTAACGGTTCAAAATTTGTGGACATATACTCAACTTATATATGTATAGCATATCCAAATATTACCACGATCCAACGGTCGGATTAAAAATTATAACCCTCGCAAATTATCTTAAAAACCCTAATTTGATTTTCAATACCTCCGTTCCGACAAAAATACAGATAAAACACCTCAACATTAACTCCTTCATTTTTAACCACAAAAATATATCCCTCATTTATATCCACATAAAATAAATATTTCCTTATCATATGAATCAATAATTAATTATTCACAAATAATATTACAGAATCACATTTATGACAACCAGGCCGTTCCCAGGAAAGAGGGGGCTTTCCAATAAGAATTTCTCCTTACTGGCGCGCAATTAGGTGACCAAACCTCTCCTTAGACAGAACTTTCTAGACATTGCCAATAATGCTATCTAATAATATTATTCAAATAATATGAATTATTGATCTGATAATGGGAAATACTGTGCAGTAACAATTATTTAACAACAATAATATAAAATTTCAACGTAGCAATTATTGAATCAATAAAATAAAGTATTGAACAGTAATTACTGTAACAATTATTGAGTAGTGCCTTTTTACGTAAGAATCAATAATTTTAAAAATACTATACAATACCGTGTGCTACTGTGCAATAACGCGCATTACTGTATTTTAACCACCGGGTATTCCAACAGTGTTAACGGTAACAACTACGCCGTTATTTGTAAAAACTCAAATTTGTCATTTTCTTCACCCGACAGTTATTCTGTTATGGGGCCCACAAATGGCTGCGCCGTCGTACGAATATTCCCCGACAGAAAGAATATTCCACGACCAAACGAATATTCTCCGACAACAATGAATATTTTATAACCACTTGTGTATTTTGAAAAAAAATTCATATATCACCCTTAACTTTAACATTTATCAATTTAACCATTTACTGAATAGTAAAAAAAATTGAATACTTTTATTTCATAAAATTCGGGGTCTTATAATCTCCCCTCCTTATGAAATTTCGTCCCCAAAATTTACGTACCTGGTATTTCGAAGAGTTGAGAATACCTTGCTTCCATTTCAGATATTATCTCTCAGATCATCGTGATTTCTCCATTGCTCATCTCCCATGATAACTTCATTTGGGTTCCTCATTTGTTGGGAAGTCATGACAACCGCCATCCCTCGAACTACTCGGCTTTGACTTGTCTGGAGTAGCATTTGACGTCATCATTACCGTTGGAATATACCTTTCTATAGGACATATTCCTCCCTCAACTGCCTCTTCGTACTCCTCATTCATGATCTGAATCATCAATCTTCGATCCATATCGGATTCAGGTTGACCGCTATGTACAGGGTAATTCAAAACTCGATGTTGGGTTCTCCCAATTGCTTTCCAAAATGAGAAATTCATATCATCTATTTTAGCCTTCTTAGATCGAACATCTCTTTCCACAATATCCACATGTCGTGCGGGTTTTGCCCATGCATCACTTATTCTCACTCGTTCAGTTTTTTCTTCTTTCAGCTCAAATTCCATTTTTATCATCTTATACTCTGCCAAAGAATGCTTCTGTTCAAGCATCACATATCGGGTAACACAAGCTTGAATTGTTGCATCCTTTTGTTCCACGACCGCCTGTCGTTCTTCTGCCTTCTCTTCTAACTCATGAATACGATTTTGAAATTCTACATTTTGATCATATAATACCTCTAATAAACTCTCCTCAGGTACTTCTTCTTCCTCTTCTTCCTCAGTCTCAGCTGTTACCTCTGCGACTATCTCGGGTGCAACTATCAATTCTTCACTCACCACATGGATATCTCTAATTCCTTCTTCGTCTGACATCACATTATCACGGTTAGTGATTATAGGTATCCCTACAGTCTCATTCACTCCATTGTTAGAATTCTCAGCTGCCATTCTCAAATACTGCCATAAAACAAGGGTTAATTAAACAAATTAACATATCACATAATATCCCAATATTATGACTGACCAACAAATAAGCTTAGGTAGGACACACTAGCGTAGGATTTACTCATCTCTCCCTTCCTAGTTGTATTCCCCGATCTCCGCCAGAGATCATATCCCTAAGCTCTGATACCAAATGTGACAACCCCAAAATAGGTCCATTCCATCCAACCTATTCTGAGTACCCAAATACATGGTACAAAAAATAACTACAACTTTATTACAACAATTATCGTGTAAAATACAACAACACATATGCTGTGAGTTTGGATACAAATATATACCAAATGTGACTCATGTTCCAACTGTGGACATTACCTCACAATGACACCTTACATAAAGGTATAGTCGAAAATTGCTTTAGAAATTAGAATATTTGGGAAGTGCTCAAGGAAACCTTCGTACATGGGAGGCCATGCGTCTAGGTTATGATAGATATCATATGGCCACAGAATTATCCTTGGTTGACCCAATAGACCCCAAAGAAAAACGAGAAGATTACTATCATATTCTTCCCAATGGTGAGTCTTCTCTTGACTTATCATTATCTCCAATGTCTTTAATCGAGAATTATACTTCAAACAAACACCAAGATTATATAGGTAGTGCTCGTATATATACTCAGCAAGTGGATGAGCACATCCCTGTCTTATGATGACACGAGGTTGTATGTCGTTAGACATCTTGTATGATAGTGGCAAAACACCCTTCCAACGTTGGGTACACCTTACCCTATTGGATTCACCAAATAAAACTACTAAATGACCTTTTCTATACTGCTTCGGGAGAACATCCACAGCTAGAGACCACCGTTCTATTTTCCCGTTACCCTCGCTCGACCCAGCTACACTCTTATTACCTGAAAGGAATTGTGAAGCAAAAGGGTGAGCGCAACTAGCTCAGTAAAGAATATCATGACTAAAGATAATTAAATTATCAATAGCCTTCATCAATAATAAATCAGAGATTTAGAACATACGGTAAATGATAAAAATTTCAACCATAGTTGCAGCGGAACGAGCAATCCATTAGAAGAGTCAAATAGACTATAAAGTCTATTATCTTCTCCATGTTAAAAATCCACCAACAATATTTTATCCCTGTAACATCAATCAACAATTCTGGTCCACAATCACATGAATAACTCATAATCATAACTGTAGTTCTAAATTCCTCTTCTCATCCAGGACGAAGATAATTTTCATCACCTATCTTTACCTGAAACATCAAAGATCATGGTTACACCAAATCACATTTCCTGTTCATAATCATACTAATAACTTCATCTTTGCACTACGGCCAAAGATATTCATTTGTATCACCAGTTGGTCATGTTCATCTCAACATCTATTCATCTTTGCACTACTGGCCAAAGATATTCAACAACATGCCATCTTTGCACTACGAGCCAAAGATATTCATCAACAATTCATCTTTGTACTACAGGCCAAAGATATTCATCAATAATTCATCTTTGCACTACAGGCCAAAGATATTCATCAATAATTCATCTTTGCACTATAGGCCAAAGATATTCCTCAACAGTTCATATTTGCACTAACGGCCAAATATATTCATCAACAGTTCATATTTGCACTACAGGCCAAATATATTCATCAACAGTTCATATTTGCACTACAGGCCAAATATATTAATATCTCAAAGAAATATATAATTATTTCAGAATTTATATAAACAATAATTATAACCATGTTGATCAATTCACCTTTGCACTTAAGCTAAAGATATTCAATTATAAATTTAATGGTCATGATCATATCAGTCAACAATTTAACTTTGCACTACTAGCCAAAGGGAACCCATAGTCATGATCATACCAAAAATATACCCATCTTTACACTCAAGTCAAAGAGAAATATCATCATTAGGGTTATAAAAATGTTATATATGATAATAAAATCAATATAATCAACATATAGATTTAATCTCAAGAGTAATATTCATAAACCAACTATAATTTGGTCAGAAAAAGAAACCAATTTTGTCGTAAATAGTAACTCGTGAATAGTAACTCATGAATAGTAAACTCGACACAAAAAGGTAGAAATTACACAATAAAATACATACCAATATTTCGGTATAATGATATTGAAAGAATAATATTTTTTAAGCTTATAAATAATTTATTTTAATTGTTTATACTTTACTAAATAATATATTTAATCATTCTAAAATGCCAAACTCATAAGATTTCATCACCAATAACCAAAAACCCTCATCAAAAATTTGCATATACCTCATATAGGATTCTCAAGCCATAAAATCCTATTTTTCAATTTTCTTACTTCACATAACATATTTAATTCATTTACTCATAACTAGTCTATTTTCATGAAAAATATCAAATCAGTTCCAAAAATATTTCTTTTCTGGAATTTAGCAGAATATAGTCCCATATTGAACATATATTTTTCTCAGAATTTTTAAAACTCATTTACTATTTTTCATATGGCCAAAACAGCCGAATATTTAGATATTTATCAAAAATTGTACTTTTGTCCAAAAATTCCGAAATTTATAGAGTATACTCCTATCATATTCATGTACTCCCAATAAAAATTTCATCAATTTTGGAGTTAACCACAAGGAGTTATAAGCGGTTACTTTTAAAATAGTCTTTTCTCATAAAATTCATAACTCTTAATCTATACATCCAAAAATCACCATTTTTGGACACAATCAATAAAACTCATCAAAATATCATTTCAAATTTTTCCAGAATTTTTGAAGGTCAGAAAAATTACGAAACTGAAAAATATAACAAACCTTAAAATCCCTTACTATCCCTTACCTCAAAAGTGCAGTATTTCTGACTGGAATGCAAAGCTGAAGGAAACTTGCACTGAATAGCAACTCTCAAAGTATCTAATTAATCACAAAATATGCTTCATAATATAGAGAGAGAAAGAGAGAAAGCTTATGTTTCTGGTGTGATTTTTAATTCTAACTTAGCCCTTTATTTATAGGAAAATGTTAGCACGCCGAAACAGACTTAACCTGCAACCTGATAGCTTTACCTGCTACAATTCTCACCCACCACATTTGAATAAAAATCTCAGCACATTTCTTCACCAACCAAGAGTGTGGCCCACCAATTCTAGAATTTACCACCAAAATGATTAACTCCGAAAATTTAACAATTTCTGAACCAGTCATCTCGTAAAATTCATAACAAATCATACGTTCATTTTTAACGGTTCAAAATTTGTGGACATATACTCAACTTATATATGTATAACATATCCAAATATTACCACGATCCAACGGTCGGATTAAAAATTATAACCCTCGCAAAATATCTTAAAAACCCTAATTTGATTTTCAATACCTCCGTTCCGACAAAAATACAGATAAAACACCTCAACATTAACTCCTTCATTTTTAACCACAAAAATATATCCCTCATTTATATCCACATAAAATAAATATTTCCTTATCATATGAATCAATAATTAATTATTCACAAATAATATTACAGAATCACATTTATGACAACCAGGCCGTTCCCAGGAAAGAGGGGGCTTTCCAATAAGAATTTCTCCTTACGCGCAATTAGGTGACCAAACCTCTCCTTAGACAGAACTTTCTAGACATTGCCAATAATGCTATCTAATAATATTATTCAAATAATATGAATTATTGATCTGATAATGGGAAATACTGTGCAGTAACAATTATTGAACAACAATAATATAAAATTTCAACGTAGCAATTATTGAATCAATAAAATAAAATATTGAACAGTAATTACTGTAACAATTATTGAGTAGTGCCTTCTTACGTAAGAATCAATAATTTCAAAAATACTATGCAATACCGTGTGCTACTGTGCAATAACGCGTATTACTATATTTTAACCACCGGGTATTCCAACAGTGTTAACGGTAACAACTACGCCGTTATTTGTAAAAACTCAAATTTGTCGTTTTCTTCACCCGACAGTTATTCTGTTATGGGGCCCACAAATGGCTGCGCCGTCGTACGAATATTCCCCGACAGAAAGAATATTCCACGACCAAACGAATATTCCCCGACAACAATGAATATTTTATAACCACTTGTGTATTTTGAAAAAAAAATCATATATCACCCTTAACTTTAACATTTATCAATTTAACCATTTACTGAATAGTAAAAAAAATTGAATACTTTTATTTCATAAAATTCGGGGTCTTATAATAACTGTGACGCCCCCAAAATAGGTATACAACACCCATTCTGAGTCGTCAAATACATGGTACAGAAAGCAAACTACAACTTCAATAATACAATTGTCGTGCAAAATACGACAACACATACTGTGAGTTTAAATACAAATATTGTTTTCTGGACAATATCCACACTCAAATAAATCCTCATTACAATTATTTAAATACTATTTTACAGAAATAGTGAGGACTGCTAAAACATCTTTCTAGAACCATCACTCCATACCCCGACTAGATCCTGCTATGTTCTCACCTCCTGAGAAGAAAAATGGAACAAAAAGGAAAAGGGTGTGACAACCCCAAAACAGGTCCATTCCGTCCAACCTATTCTGAGTCGCCAAATACATGGTACAGAAAATAACTACAACTTTATTACAAAAATTGTCGTGCAAAATACAACAACACATATGCTGTGAGTTTGGATACAAATATATACCAAATGTGACTCATGTCCCAATTGTGGACAGCACCTCACAATGATACCTTACATAAAGGTATAGTCAAAAACTGTTTTAGAAATTAGAATCTTTGGGAAGTGCTCAAGAAAACCTTCGTACATGGGAGGCCACGCGTCTAGGTTATGATAGATATCATATGGCCACAGAATTATCCTTGGTTGACCCAATAGACCCCAAAGAAAAACGAGAAGATTACTATCATATTCTTCCCAATGGTGAGTCTTCTCTTGACTTATCATTATCTCCACTGTCTCTAATTGAGAATTATACTTCAAACAAACACCAAGATTATATAGGTAGTGCCCATAGATATACTCAGCAAGTGGATGAGCACAACCCTGTCTTATGATGACACGAGGTTGTATGTCATTAGACATCTTGTATGATAGTGACAAAACACCCTTCCAACGTTGGGTTCGCCTCACCCTATTTTCTTCACCAAATATAACTACTAAATGATGACCACCGTTCTATTCCCTTGTTACCCCCGCTCGACCCAGCTACACTCTTATTACCTGAAAGGAATTGTGAAGCAAAAGGGTGAGCACAACTAGCTCAGTAAAGAATATCATGACTAAAGATAATTAAATTATCAATAGCCTTCATCAATAATAAATCAGAGATTTAGAACATATGGTAAATGATAAAAATTTCAACCATAGTTGCAGCGGAACGAGCAATCCATTAGAAGAGTCAAATAGACTATAAAGTCTATTATCTTCTCCATGTTAAAAATCCACCAACAATGTTTTATCCATGTAACATCACTCAACAGTTCCTTTCCACAATCATATGAATAACTCATAATCATAATTGTGACTATAAATTTTTCTTCGCACCCAGGACGAAGAATATTTTCATCACCTGTCTTTACCTGAAACATCAAAGATCATGGTTATACCAAATCACAGTTCCTGTTTATAATCATACTAACAAATCCATCTTTGCACTACGGGCCAAAGATATTCATCAACAAACCATCTTTGCACTACGGGCCAAAGATATTCAACAACAGTTCATCTTTGCACTACAGGCCAAAGATATTCATCAACAGGCCATCTTTGCACTACATGCCAAAGATATTCATCAACAATTCATATTTGCACTACAGGCCAAATATATTCATATCTCAAAGAAATATATAATCATTTCAGAATTTATATAAACAATAATTATAACCATGTTGATCAATTCACCTTTGCACTTAAGCTTAAGATATTCAATTATAAATTCAATGGTCATGATCATACCAGTCACAATTCAACTTTGCACTACAGGCCAAAGAGAACCCTAGTCATGATCATACCAATAATCTACCCATCTTTACACTCCAGTGAAAGAGAATTTCAACATCAGGGTTATAAAAATGTTATATATGATGATAAAAATAATATGATCAACATATAGTTTTAATCTCAAGAGTAATATTCGTAACTCATGAATAGTAACCCCGACACAAAAGATAGAAATTCTACAATAAAATTCATACCAATATTTCGGTATAATGATATTGAAAGAATAACATTACTTAAATTTATAAACAATTTATTTTAATTGTTTACACTTTACTAATTAATGCATTTAATCATCATAAAATGCCAACTCTTACAATTTCATCATCAATAACCAAAACCCTCATCAAAAATCTGCATATACCTCATATAGGATTCTCAAGCCATAAAATCCTATTTTCCAATTTTCTTTCTTCACAAAACATATTTAATTCATTTACTCATAACTAGACCATTTTCATGAAAAATACCAAATCAGTTCCAAAAATATTTCTTTTCTGGGATTTAGCATAATATAGTCCCATAGTGAACATATATTTTTCTCAGAATTTTTAAAAGTCATTTACTATTTTTCATATGGCCAAAATAGCCGAATATTTAGACATTTATCAAAAATTGTACTTTTGTCTAAAAATTCTGAAATTTACAGAGTATACTTCTATCATATACATGTACTCCCAATAAAAATTTCATCAATTTTGGAGTTAACCACAAGGAATTATAAGCGTTACTTTTAAAATAGTCTTTTCTCATAAAATTCATAACTCTCAATCTATACATCCAAAAATCACCATTTTTGGACACAATCAAGAAAACTCATCAAAATATCATTTCAAATTTTTCCAGAATTTTTGAAGGTCAGAAAAATTACGAAATGAAAATCATAACAACCCTTAAAATCCCTTACTATCCCTTACAATCCCTTACAATCCCTTACCTCAAAAGAGCAGTACTTCTGACTGGATATCGGATATGATGCTGAAGAAAACTTGCACTGATGAATAGCAACTCACCAAGTATCTAAAAACTCACAAAATATGCTTCATAATATAGAGAGAGAAAGAGAGAAAGCTTATGTTTCTGGTGTGATTTTCAATTCTAACTTAGCCCTCTATTTATAGGAAAATTTTGGTAGGTTTGACCTGCAACCTGATGGCTTTACCTGCTACTATTCCCACCCACCACATTTGAAATATAATTCAGCACATTTCTTCACCAACCACAAGTGGGGCCCACCAATTCTAGAATTTTCCACCAAAATGATAAACTCCAAAAATTCAACAATTTCTGAACCAGTCATCTCGTAAAATTCATAACAAATCATACGTTCATTTTTAACGGTTCAAAATTTGTGGACATATACTCAACTTATATATGTATAACATATCCAAAAATTACCACGATCCAACGGTCGGATTAAAAATTATAACCCCCGCAAAATATCTCAAAAACCCTGATTTTTAATACCTCCATTCCGACAAAAATACGGATAAAAATCTCAACATTAACTCCTTCATTTTTTAACCACAAAAATATATCCCTCATTTATATCCACATAAAATAAATATTTTCTTATCATATGAATCAATAATTAATTATTCACAAATAATATTACAGAATCACATTTATGACAACCAGGCCGTTCCCAGGAAAGAGGGGGCTTTCCAATAAGAATTTCTCCTTACTGGCGCGCAATTAGATGACCAAACCTCTCCTTAGACAGAACTTTCTAGACATTGCCAATAATGTTATCTAATAATATTATTCAAATAATATGAATTATTGATCTGATAATGGGAAATACTGTGCAGCAACAATTATTGAACAACAATAATATAAAATTTCAACGTAGCAATTATTGAATCAATAAAATAAAATATTGAACAGTAATTACTGTAACAATTATTGAGTAGTGCCTTCTTACGTAAGAATCAATAATTTCAAAAATACTGTGCAATACCGTGTGCTACTGTGCAATAACGCGTATTACTGTATTTTAACCACCGGGTATTCCAACAGTGTTAACGGTAACAACTACGCCGTTATTTGTAAAAACTCAAATTTGTCGTTTTCTTCACCCGACAGTTATTCGTTATGGGGCCCACAAATAGCTGCGCCGTCGTACGAATATTCCCCGACAGAAAGAATATTCCACGACCAAACGAATATTCCCCGACAACAATGATTATTTTATAACCACTTGCTTATTTTTAAAAAAAATTCATATTTCACCCATAACTTTAAACCTTTATCAATTTAACCATTTACTAAATAGAAAAATTGAATACTTTTATTTCATAAAATTCGGGGTCTTACAATCTCCCCTCCTTATGAAATTTCGTCCCCGAAATTTACGTACCTGGTATTTCAAAGAGTTGAGAATACCTTGCTTTCATTTCAGATTCCATCTTCCCTGTCATCATGATTTCTCCATTGCTCATCTCCTGTATTTCAGATATCATTCTAGAATACAGCTTCAAAACAAGGGTTAATTGAACAAATTAACATATCACATAATATCCCGATATTATGACTGACCAACAAATAAGCTTAGGCAGGACACACTAGCGAAGGATTTACTCATCTCTCCCCTCCTAGTTTTATTCTCCGATCTCCGCCAGAGATCATATCCCTAAGCTCTGATACCACCTGTGACAACCCCAAAACAGGTCCATTCCGTCCAACCTATTCTGAGTCGCCAAATACATGGTACAGAAAATAACTACAACTTTATTACAAAAATTGTCGTGCAAAATACAACAACACATATGCTGTGAGTTTGGATACAAATATATACCAAATGTGACTCATGTTCCAACCGTGGACATCACCTCACAATGACACCTTACATAAAGGTATAGTCAAAAACTGTTTTAGAAATTAGAATCTTTGGGAAGTGCTCAAGAAAACCTTCGTACATGGGAGGCCACGCGTCTAGGTTATGATAGATATCATATGGCCACAGAATTATCCTTGGTTGACCCAATAGACCCCAAAGAAAAACGAGAAGATTACTATCATATTCTTCCCAATGGTGAGTCTTCTCTTGACTTATCATTATCTCCACTGTCTCTAATTGAGAATTATACTTCAAACAAACACCAAGATTATATAGGTAGTGCCCATAGATATACTCAGCAAGTGGATGAGCACAACCCTGTCTTATGATGACACGAGGTTGTATGTCATTAGACATCTTGTATGATAGTGACAAAACACCCTTCCAACGTTGGGTTCGCCTCACCCTATTTTCTTCACCAAATATAACTACTAAATGATGACCACCGTTCTATTCCCTTGTTACCCCCGCTCGACCCAGCTACACTCTTATTACCTGAAAGGAATTGTGAAGCAAAAGGGTGAGCACAACTAGCTCAGTAAAGAATATCATGACTAAAGATAATTAAATTATCAATAGCCTTCATCAATAATAAATCAGAGATTTAGAACATATGGTAAATGATAAAAATTTCAACCATAGTTGCAGCGGAACGAGCAATCCATTAGAAGAGTCAAATAGACTATAAAGTCTATTATCTTCTCCATGTTAAAAATCCACCAACAATGTTTTATCCATGTAACATCACTCAACAGTTCCTTTCCACAATCATATGAATAACTCATAATCATAATTGTGACTATAAATTTTTCTTCGCACCCAGGACGAAGAATATTTTCATCACCTGTCTTTACCTGAAACATCAAAGATCATGGTTATACCAAATCACAGTTCCTGTTTATAATCATACTAACAAATCCATCTTTGCACTACGGGCCAAAGATATTCATCAACAAACCATCTTTGCACTACGGGCCAAAGATATTCAACAACAGTTCATCTTTGCACTACAGGCCAAAGATATTCATCAACATGCCATCTTTGCACTACATGCCAAAGATATTCATCAACAATTCATATTTGCACTACAGGCCAAATATATTCATATCTCAAAGAAATATATAATCATTTCAGAATTTATATAAACAATAATTATAACCATGTTGATCAATTCACCTTTGCACTTAAGCTTAAGATATTCAATTATAAATTCAATGGTCATGATCATACCAGTCACAATTCAACTTTGCACTACAGGCCAAAGAGAACCCTAGTCATGATCATACCAATAATCTACCCATCTTTACACTCCAGTGAAAGAGAATTTCAACATCAGGGTTATAAAAATGTTATATATGATGATAAAAATAATATGATCAACATATAGTTTTAATCTCAAGAGTAATATTCGTAACTCATGAATAGTAACCCCGACACAAAAGATAGAAATTCTACAATAAAATTCATACCAATATTTCGGTATAATGATATTGAAAGAATAACATTACTTAAATTTATAAACAATTTATTTTAATTGTTTACACTTTACTAATTAATGCATTTAATCATCATAAAATGCCAACTCTTACAATTTCATCATCAATAACCAAAACCCTCATCAAAAATCTGCATATACCTCATATAGGATTCTCAAGCCATAAAATCCTATTTTCCAATTTTCTTTCTTCACAAAACATATTTAATTCATTTACTCATAACTAGACCATTTTCATGAAAAATACCAAATCAGTTCCAAAAATATTTCTTTTCTGAGATTTAGCATAATATAGTCCCATAGTGAACATATATTTTTCTCAGAATTTTTAAAAGTCATTTACTATTTTTCATATGGCCAAAATAGCCGAATATTTAGACATTTATCAAAAATTGTACTTTTGTCTAAAAATTCTGAAATTTACAGAGTATACTTCTATCATATACATGTACTCCCAATAAAAATTTCATCAATTTTGGAGTTAACCACAAGGAATTATAAGCGATTACTTTTAAAATAGTCTTTTCTCATAAAATTCATAACTCTCAATCTATACATCCAAAAATCACCATTTTTGGACACAATCAAGAAAACTCATCAAAATATCATTTCAAATTTTTCCAGAATTTTTGAAGGTCAGAAAAATTACGAAATGAAAATCATAACAACCCTTAAAATCCCTTACTATCCCTTACAATCCCTTACAATCCCTTACCTCAAAAGAGCAGTACTTCTGACTGGATATCGGATATGATGCTGAAGAAAACTTGCACTGATGAATAGCAACTCACCAAGTATCTAAAAACTCACAAAATATGCTTCATAATATAGAGAGAGAAAGAGAGAAAGCTTATGTTTCTGGTGTGATTTTCAATTCTAACTTAGCCCTCTATTTATAGGAAAATTTTGGTAGGTTTGACCTGCAACCTGATGGCTTTACCTGCTACTATTCCCACCCACCACATTTGAAATATAATTCAGCACATTTCTTCACCAACCACAAGTGGGGCCCACCAATTCTAGAATTTTCCACCAAAATGATAAACTCCAAAAATTCAACAATTTCTGAACCAGTCATCTCGTAAAATTCATAACAAATCATACGTTCATTTTTAACGGTTCAAAATTTGTGGACATATACTCAACTTATATATGTATAACATATCCAAAAATTACCACGATCCAACGGTCGGATTAAAAATTATAACCCCCGCAAAATATCTCAAAAACCCTAATTTTTAATACCTCCATTCCGACAAAAATACGGATAAAAATCTCAACATTAACTCCTTCATTTTTTAACCACAAAAATATATCCCTCATTTATATCCACATAAAATAAATATTTTCTTATCATATGAATCAATAATTAATTATTCACAAATAATATTACAGAATCACATTTATGACAACCAGGCCGTTCCCAGGAAAGAGGGGGCTTTCCAATAAGAATTTCTCCTTACTGGCGCGCAATTAGGTGACCAAACCTCTCCTTAGACAGAACTTTCTAGACATTGCCAATAATGTTATCTAATAATATTATTCAAATAATATGAATTATTGATCTGATAATGGAAAATACTGTGCAGTGACAATTATTGAACAACAATAATATAAAATTTCAACGTAGCAATTATTGAATCAATAAAATAAAATATTGAACAGTAATTACTGTAACAATTATTGAGTAGTGCCTTCTTACGTAAGAATCAATAATTTTAAAAATACTGTGCAATACCGTGTGCTACTGTGCAATAACGCGTATTACTGTATTTTAACCACCGGGTATTCCAACAGTGTTAACGGTAACAACTACGCCGTTATTTATAAAAACTCAAATTTGTCGTTTTCTTCACCCGACAGTTATTCTGTTATGGGGCCCACAAATAGCTGCGCCGTCGTACGAATATTCCCCGACAGAAAGAATATTCCATGACCAAACGAATATTCCCCGACAACAATGATTATTTCATAACCACTTGCTTATTTTAAAAAAAAATTCATATTTCACCCATAACTTTAAACTTTTATCAATTTAACCATTTACTAAATAGAAAAATTGAATAATTTTATTTCATAAAATTCGGGGTCTTACAAAGGGTGAGCTCAACTAGCCCAGTAAAGAATATTATGACTAAGATAATATACAACAAATTATCGTTAGTCTTTAACAGGGAAAAATCTGATAGAATATAATCGACAACAAGTTTTAGATAAACAACTGCAGCGGAAACAGCAAACCATTAGAAGAGTCAAGTAGAGAAAGAATTCTACTATCTTCTAAGATTTAAAAGTCCATCATCAATATTTTATCCCTGTAACATTAATTACTAATCATCTTTATCCAAATATTCATCTTTGCACTACAGGCCAAAGATATTTATTTGTATCACCTGTCAGTCATGTTCATCTCAACACCTGTTCATCTTTGTACTACAGGCCAAAGATATTCATCAAGTAATCATACATCTTTGCACTACAGGCCAAAGATATTCAGTAATATCATCATTTAGGACTGAGGATGATAAAAAATATCTTAAAGAGAACGAATCCAGTGAGATAGAAGGACAAATATTAGGGATTCGTATAACAGTTTATCCAAGATCAATAATACTTCATAAGAATCAATTGTGAAGCAGAATTCAAAAAATAAAGATCAAAACATGGATACAATCAAAGATAGTAACCATAATAGACATCTTGGACAAAAAGGGAAAATTTTATTTTTCGGTAAATAGTGCTGTATTCGTGAATAGTACCGTATACGTGAATAGTGCCGTATACGTGAATAGTAATCCCGACACAAAAAGTTCCAAATTTGATAAAAACTCATATCAACAGGTCATCAATGCGAGGTAGCGGATACCTATTCTTGATAGTGACATGATTCAATTCTCGATAGTCGATACAAAGTCGCATACTCCCATCTTTCTTCTTTACGAATAAAACAGGAGCACCCCAAGGAGACGTACTAGGACTAATAAAATCGATGTCCAACAACTCCTGTAGTTGGACTTTTAACTCCTAAAGTTCAATAGGAGCCATTCGATATGGAGTTTTAGAAATGGGTTTTGTACCGGGTTCAAGGTCAATAAAGAATTCAACTTCACGTTCTGGGGGTAGACCAGGAAGTTCTTCAGGAAATACATCGGGAAATTCTCTAATAATAGAAATATTATTCAAATCTGACTTGTCTTTGTTCAAATCCATAACATGGGCTAAGAAAGCTTGACATCCGTTTTTTAATAAACGAATAGCTTTGTGGCTTGATATGACAGTGACTGATTTTAGTGGTTTAGTAGTTTGAATTCGTATGACAGGTTGGTTAGGAATATGAAAACTAACAACCTTACGAAAATAATCAATTTTAGCATGATGAGTGGTTAACCAATCAATTCCTAAAATCACATCAAAAGCAAGTATCTTTAAAGAGATAAGATCAACAGGTAATGTGATAGTGCCAACTTGGATCATGCAAGATTTATAAACTGTAGATGTAACGAAGGTTTCACCCAACGGAGTTTCAACAGATAAGTTAAAGTCCAATTTCTCCGGAGTCAAGTTTAAACGTTGAGCACAAGCAGGAGAGATAAAAGAATGGGTAGAACCGGTATCTAGTAAAGTATAAACTTCGCAAGAATTCAAGATTAGCTTACCTGTGATCACCTCGTTCAGGTTTCTCGCGTTTTGGCCAGTCACGACAAACGCCCTTCCAGGAACCGCTGATTTCGACTTATCCGGGACAACTTTTGGAGTCACCATCCCCGCTGAACTTGGTTTTGCTACAGAACACTCTCGAGCTATATGACCCTCCTTTCCACAGTTATAACATACCTTGGATTGTTGTGGGCAGTTTGGGCTGATATGTCCCTCTTGCCCACATTTGTAACATACGACCGGTGGTCGTTCTCCTCCCCTAGAAACAGTTGATGTTTGTGCTGACGTCTTCACGTTATCATTGTTGTACCTTCTCTTCTTAAAATCTCCTCCCGACTCGCTCCTTCTAATATCACGACCACGATTACCACCAGAGTGGTTACCGCTTTTATCCGAATGTTTTCCTCCCTGCTGGTTTTCATTGCTTCGATGACTACCGCCACCGGTATGACCCTGGTTGTGGTCCCTCGATTGCACATACTCATTATCTCGCTCTAATAATTGAGCCATGTTTACAACATCTGAATATAAAAAAAATTTATGAGAGATAAGATATTGCCGAATCTCAGGTTTTAGACCTCTCAGAAACATCCTTGTCATTCGTTCCTCATTCTCGACCAAATGAGGTGCAAACCTGGATAACTCTGCAAACTTCGCCTCGTACTGGGACACCGTCATGTTGTTTTGTTCCAGTCTGATAAACTCCACCTCCTTCATATGACGAATACTTTCAGGAAAGTACTTGTCATTGAACAGTTTTTGAAATGTTTCCCAGGACATGTTGAGTGCGTCAGGCTGGGTACGCTTCACAGACTCCCACCAGTAGTCTGCCTCACCGCGGAACATAAAGGTGGCGAATGGAACCTTCTGTTCCTCCGTGCATCCCAAGACATCGAATATCTTGATAATTTGCTTGACCCACGTTTCCGCCATGATTGGATCCGGCTTTCCCTTAAATTCTGATGGTACCAATTCTTTGAACTGTTTAGCTGTGACAAACGGCGCGTTGTTATCATTTCTACCCGTATTCTGCACACGAGTCTCCGTCGTCTGATTTTGCATGAACTGCAAAAAGCTCCTAAACATTCCATCATTCATCGTTTGCTCGGTAACGTTGTTTACAGGAGGAATATTGTCTTCCTGTTGCACGTTCCCCTGGGTGGTGATCAAAGGTGTCTCCACGGTCTGATTTACTCCATTACTAACGTTCTCAGCTGCCATTCTTAAATACTGCCATAAAATAAGGGTTAATAGTCATGTCATATATTATCCCTATACTCTGACCGACCAAATAAACACCAAATAAACTTAGTCAGGTCATACTAGCGAAGGAATTCCCCGTCTCTCCCCTCCTAGTTCTTGTCTCACATCTCAGCCAGGGATCATATCCCTAAGCTCTGATACCAACTGTGACGCCCCCAAAATAGGTATACAACACCCATTCTGAGTCGCCAAATACATGGTACAGAAAGCAAACTACAACTTCAATAATACAATTGTCGTGCAAAATACGACAACACATACTGTGAGTTTAAATACAAATATTGTCTTCTGGACAATATCCACACTCAAATAAATCCTCATTACAATTATTCAAACACTATTTTACAGAAATAGTGAAGACTGCTAAAACATCTTTCTAAAACCATCACTCCATACCCCGACTAGATCCTGCTATGTTCTCACCTCCTGAGAAGAAAAATAGAACAAAAAGGAAAAGGGTGAGCTCAACTAGCCCAGTAAAGAATATTATGACTAAGATAATATACAACAAATTATCGTTAGTCTTCAATAGGGAAAAATCTGATAGAATATAATCGACAACAAGTTTTAGATCAACAACTGCAGCGGAAACAGCAAACCATTAGAAGAGTCAAGTAGAGAAAGAATTCTACTATCTTCTAAGATTTAAAAGTCCATCATCAATATTTTATCCCTGTAACATCAATTAATAATCATCTTTATCCAAATATTCATCTTTGCACTACAGGCCAAAGATATTTATTTGTATCACCTGTCAGTCATATTCATCTCAACACCTGTTCATCTTTGTACTACAGGCCAAAGATAAGGAGCAGGAGCACGAGAACACAAAGCAATCTAGTTACTGGACTACCAGCGCGGAATGCGCCACAACTATGCTAAGGACCGCGCGGACCGCGCCACCAGTCCAGTCTCTACAGTCCACTCAACGCACACACTGCCCTACCAGCGCGCTGCGCGCTCCAAGTGGCGCAGACCGCGCCACAATGCCAGAACTTTTCAGCAAAAACAGGCGCTCCCAATTCAGTCTAGGTGCGTAGCGCGCCACCTTAAGCGCGGACCGCGCGGAGACGACAGTTGCCCAACACAGAGACCTATTCAGTCCAAAAGTCCCACCTCTTCATCTCTCCACAACATTGATACCACCTTTCCACTTCTCCTAAATCTACTACACTTCCTCTTCCCCATAACTCCACATTTAATTCACCTTTACTCTCCTTCTCTTTTCCAAATTCCAAACCCATTAATCCTTTCCAATTCCAACTCTCACCCACGTTGGTCTCCTAGCATCTATATGAAGCCACCCAATTCCAAACCAAGTGGTACTCTAACTCTCAGATATCACAACCCCATCCTCATTCCAACACTACCCTTGCCCAATTTGACATACAGGGGGATATTTCATCAACAAGACAAACCACACTTCTTCAAGGTACGAAATTTCTTTCATCTCTTACAAAATCTAAGTGCTATAACAACGAAGGTTCTGGGTTTTAACCAATTTTGGGAAGCAAAGCATCATCAACAAATCTAGTTTGGGGGAGTCACACATTCCGCCCACTACCTGTTCGATAAAAAGCCTGAACCACCTGCCTGTGCCCATTTACACCGGAAACAACATGTCTTCCCACAAACGCCATCGAGCATCATCCTCCACAACTCGGCCGGCATATGATCATTTAAAATTTGTAAGTGAAACGGCTGAGTACAAATTCAAGTCCTCCATCGACAAGAAGAACTTGGTGCAAGAGCGAGGCTTGAAACCGGATGCAAATTTAGATGGAGACATGGCTCTGCAAATTGTCGAACGTCATTGGTTTCAACTAGTGGAACAACCACTTCCGGCGGCAATCAATATCGTAAAGGAATTTTATGCTAATGCTACGGAGCACGTTGATCATGTCACCATGGTTCGCGGTAAACCGGTGGCGTTTCATGCTAACGCAATTAATGCTTATTTTGGGTTGGAAACACCAACCGATGACTTGTATGAAGATGCTTTACCGGAGATGGATGAGTTGATCGTCACCTTATGCAAGCCAGGGACTAAATGGGTAACTCAGGCCGGCACGACTGAAAAGTTAAGTTTTCCCCAATCAGCATTAAGTCGATATGGTAAAGCATGGCACGCATTTATATGTGCTCGTTTAATGCCCACGCGCCACCAAAATGATGTGACAAAGGCACGGGCTAAACTGTTGTATGGGATTGTGCACCACCACTACAATCGGGACAATTCCATTGCCTTTTATGATGTTGATGTGGGGGCGTGTATTCAAGATTCTATTGACCGGGCCTTACGTGGGAGTACTACCGGCGGGTTACTCCATGGGTTTCTCATTACAGACTTATGCCGGAAAGCTGGTGCGCAGTGGAACTCTAACGAGCCATCACTACAACCAACGGGAGTGATTGACCATGCTACTATTGAAAGATACAAAGCCTAGGATGGGGCTCGTTCACACCCGCGTGGTGAAGGTTACATCATGATCTACCAACCATCACCGTCAGTTGCAGCAGAACAACCGCAGGCTCTAAGGAATCAATTCTTGTGGTTGGCCGAACGACAAGAATTAATGCATCAATACAATGCACATGCTTTCGATACACTTGCTGAGGCGTTTTCTCGCTGCAATCCTAGTGCTCAGCCGGTTGTTATGCCAATTCCACCAATCCTTCCACCTTATCCTCCTTCGGAGGACGAGTAGTCACGCGTTCAGGGAAGTCCTCATTTTATTTACTTAAGGTGTATATTTTATGTAATGAGGGCATTCCTTTATCTAAGTTTGGGGGATTGGGTATTTAGATTTTACAGTATTAATTTGTTATTTAGGTTGCATGCTAGTGATTTATCTATGAAAAAAAAAAATTTATTTGCTTTGGCCAATGATGAAATTGAAATTATGTAAATGAGTTTTTCCCTAAGTATAAGAATTTTGATGCAAGTTCTATTGTGATTGAATCTTGCTCGGTCTGAAATTAGTATAAAACGGATAGCACGTAACAACAGTTGTGTTAATTGATTAGTTCAACTTGCTACATAAATATTTTCTAAAAGGATAGTGCTAGTATAAATAAGAAAGTGAACAAGATAGGTATGAACCTAAGCTTGGGGGAAGATTTGGGTATATAAGCTCGAAAAAAAAAAACGAAAAGTAAAATGATGGCTTGTGGTGGATTGAGAAGAAATACTCTCCATAAACGCAAGTGTGAGATGGAGCGTAAAACGCACTCACCAACCATCTCTTTAGTAAAAAAAAAAAGAAAAAAAAAGAAAAGAAAGAAGAGAAAAGAAAAGAAAAATTGAGTATGAATACCCTTCTCAGAACCGGAACTTGGTTATTTAGCTAATGCTAGAGTTTGTTTATCTGTGAATTTTTGAGTTTTTACTGCATGATTCCTGAAAAGAAATTGGTTATGTAGCTATGTTGATTCAGTATCGGTTGGCATGAGTGTTGCGCACACACACACTATACTAATAATGACAGGGTTAGATTATAGAGTGATGGTCTTGCAAATGGAATTTTGTATGAAGGGTGTTTGTTTACTAATTTTTCTGAGGATGCATGAGTAAATCATTTGTATGGTTTTAATTCTTGATTCGTAGTTAAGATTTTAGTTGCATTGCATTTTTGCTCGAGGACAAGTAATGTTCAAGCTTGGGGGAGTTTGATGAGTGGGTTTTAACCCATGAATTATGTTTATATGGCTTGTTATCTTGCTAGTTTTTGAGTATTTTCATGTTATCTTTAATGGGGTTTGCGTTTGGTTGTAGGTAATTCCGACTCATGTAGCAAATTGGAGCATTTGAGGATGTCTTGAGGATATGTTGAAGTTTCTGTCTACCTGGCGCGGAGCGCGCCGCATCACTAGGCTGGAGAGCGCGGACCGCGCTGTGGCGTGAAAGAGCTGCTGGCAGGCTGGCGCGGATCGCGCGGCGGTAGTGTAAAAGCCTACGCGGACCGCGCTGGTGCGTGAACTGAACTGGACTCTGTTGGGCAGAACTTTGTGATGGAATAGGAGTCTTGGTTGGAGGAGTAAAAAGGCTATTAATAACAGATATCGAGAGGCGTTCAAGAGAGGAGCTTATCTATCAACGGGAGTAAGGATTGGAAAGAACGAAGAAGAGGAAAATTCACGAAGTTTCAGAATTAGAGGCGGAGAAGGGTGGTGTATCAATTTTCTTCTCTAACTTTCTAGCTCTGTATTCGGGATGATGTTTCCTTTGGTTTATTTAGCGTATTATTCGTTTATTATGGGCTAAATTATTTATTTGGCTTTTAATGGATCTCTAAGTGGAACGATGATTGTGAAACCTTGGTGTTCAGTTTAATATAGCTATTATGCAGTTTATCTATATTAATTTAAGCGTTAATTTATAAATTGCTTGATCAACAATTTTATGTGTGATTTGTATGAATTTGAGAGATGAAATATAAATCTAGACTTAATTAATATAGCATGTGTCATTAAATTTGTTGAGAGCAAATTAGTGATTATTGTTGAGATAGAGATATGCTGAACATCATATGTAATCTTGAAGAGGACTTGGGATTAAACCTTGCTTAATTGGAAGTTACTTAGAAATATAGTGACTTGATTAATTAAGGTATTTGATTAAATTCTATCTTAATTGTGGATTTGAGTCAATACGGTGCTAATTCATCGAGAGGTGATTAATATTACTTATGTGTTCTTGATTAATAAGCTGGAATGGTGAGTTAAACTGGAATAAGGTAATACAAATCAAAGGGGTGCTTATAGTGAAGTTATTAGCCTAATTCTACTTGTTTGGACTTTCTTATTTGGTATTTGTGGTGATTATTTATTTTTCTTTTATGATTGAGATACAATTTAGTTTAATTGGAGATTGATTAGTTTAATAAAATTTGGATTAGTAGGAAATTGGTAGTTGCGAGGGAAATTTGTGTTAATCTCTGTGGGAACGATACTTTACTTACTATTATATTACCTGTTGACCACGTATACTTGCGTGTTGTGCGTAATTAGATTTTCGCCAACATTAAGCTAAAGATATTCAATTATAAATTCAATGGTCATGATCATACCAGTCAACAATTCAACTTTGCACTACTGGCCAAAGAGAACCCATAGTCACGATCATACCAATAATCTAGCCATCTTTACACTCAAGTCAAAGAGAAATTTCATCACCAAGATTATAAAAATGTTATATATGATAATAAAAATAATATGATCATGCATTTAATTTCAAAAGCAATATTCATAAATCAACGATAATTTGGTCAGAAAAAGAAATCAATTTTGTTATGAATAGTACCCATGAATAGTAACTCGTGAATAGTAACTCGTGAATAGTAACTCATGAATAATAACTCATGAATAGTACTTCGTATTCGTACATAGTACCGTATACGTAATTAATGTCATATACGTAAATAGTGCCATATACATGAATAGTGTTGTATACGTGAATAGTGCCGTATACGTGAATAGTGTCGTATACATGAATATTAACCCCGACTCAAAAAGGTAGAAATTCTACAATAAAATTCATACCAATATTTTGGTATAATGATATTGAAAGAATAAAATCATTATGAAGAAAATAACATCCCTTACTATCCCTTACAATCCCCCACCTCAAAAGAACCGTACTTCCAGCTGAAATATCAGGTATAAGGCTGAAGAAAACTTGCACGGTTGAATAGCAACTCACAAAGTATCTAAATTGTGACGCCCCCAAAATAGTTATACATCACCTATTATGAGTCGCCAAATACATAGTACAAAATTCAAATATAACTTAATTATACAACAGTCGTGTAAAATACGACTAAACATATGCTATGAGTTTTAATACAAATATTGTCAGATAGACAATATACAAACTCAATGAGGTCCTCATTACATTTATTATCACACAATTATATAGAATAGTGAAGACTACTAATGCTATCATCTGGTCTATCACTCCGTTTTCTGACTCGTCTCAGCTATATTCTCATTTCCTAAAGAGAACAGTGAAAGAAAGGGTGAGCTCAACTAGCCCAGTAAGAAATATTATGACTAAGATAATGCAAAATAAATTATCATTAGTCTTCAACAATGTTAAACAGATAAAATACAATAGACATCAAGTTTAACTGCAGCGGATCAAGCAATCCATTAAAAGAGTCAAGTAGAGATTAAAATCTACTATCTTTTATGATTTAAAAGGTTTTTCATGACTTTTATCGCTGAGACTCAACTTAATAAGTAATCCACATCATCCCTGCACTACGGCTAAGGATATTCATTAGTATCACAACCACAAATTATCCATGCATCCCAGCCAAGGATATCCGTGTATTCACAAAATGGTCATGATCATGCCAACAACGGTCTATCAATGCACTACGGCCCAATGAGGACTTATACCACATCATTTGTAACATTACGGTCGTGATTATACCAAATAATCCCTGGTTATAATCATACCAAGTCCATCTATACACTAAAGGCCACAGATGACTTTCAACATAATATAAACATGAGGATGATGACAACGATATAAGAATTCAATAAAACGAGTTCAAGAATTAATTTATCTAGGAACTAATAACGTCCAAATTGTCAACATGATATTGCTTTGTAGAGTAAAATTCAAGAATGCTCAGAAGAATATTTCAATGAAAAGATACTGGATGAAGCGCAAATATCAAAGATATTCCACTAATTTCATGTAGTATAGAAGTCAAAACTTTAACCAACTGAGTATAATAACGAATGGAATAACAAAAGAATTCACCATGCATGCGGTACTTCGCATAAACAGGTTATTCCAACAGAATAATAAGTAACGGAACCAGGTCAGGCAAAATTCGCACCGACAGGATGTTCCAACAGAATAATAAAGACAGAACCAGGTTCGGCGTAAAACGCACAGACAGGATATTCCAACAGAATAATAATAAAGACGGAACCAGGTCCGGCGTAAAACGCACAGATATGATATTCCAACAGAATAATAATAAAGACGAAATAATAGAAGAATGTCACCAAGTATAGGGTAGTCTGCGTATACTGGTTATTCCAGCAGAATAATAAAGAATGGAATAACAAAAGAATTTTACCAAGTATAGGGTAGCCCGAGTATACAGGTTATTCCAACAGAATAAATGGAATAACAGAAGTTCTATTCATGAATAAGAAAGAAAGAATATCCTTTACGAGTACAACAAATAATATCCCTTACTGTAAAAGAAACTTGATATCGGAGTAGTGAAGTAGCAGAATACTTTTCTTCTCTCTCTATAATTTCTCTCTCTAGAGTTTCAGTGAATTCGTAAGAAAATAATGAAGGAATGAGCTTCTATTTATAGAAAAATGGACTACATAGTAACTAACTCATGAACGGTCTAGATTGATTTACTTTAATCTGATGGTCCATATTTAAAGAAAAATCTTTTAAATAAAATATAATATATTCTATTTATAATCTAATAAAACGAATAACTTTATAAAAGATTTTACTATGCAAACACTATGCAGACACTACGCAAACATTATGCATAATAAAATATAATATATTCTAATTATTGTCTAATAAAACAGATAACTTTATAAAAGTATTCTGTTTTATATAAAAAGATTTTACTATTAGCCTAATAAAACGAATAACTTTATAAAAGTATTCTGTTTTATATGGAAAGGTTTTCTGTTTTATTACATTAATAATACCAATAAAATAAAACTGCGTGACTTATCACGTAAGCATCAATAATCAATACCGTGTGCTACTATGCAATCACGCGTATTAGTGTACTTTTACTACCGAGTAGTTCAACAGTATTAATGGTAAAACTTCTGCCGTTATTTTCAATAAAAATATTTTTGTCGTTTTCTCAATCCGACAATAATTCCGCTATGGGGTCCACCAATGATTGCGCCGTTATATGAATATTCTCTATTAAAACGAATATTTCCCGACCAATCGAATATAATACAACAACTTGCATACATTGTAAAATTTATAAATACTACCCACAACTATAACATTATATCAAATCCGCACTATAATAGTCAAAAAAATATTTCGCGAAATTTAAATCTTTATTCATAAAATCTGGGGTCTCACAATCTCCCCTCATTATGGAATTTTGCCCTCGAAATTTACGTACGTACCTGGTATGCTGAACAGATGAGGAAACCTCGTCAGATTCTAACTCTTGAGGTATAACCTTTAAGCGTAGAATATATTCCAGGATTTTAACAGGTACATCTTCATACGTTAAATCATCCGCTATTTCGTCTGGTTCTAACTCAATAATATGGTTCGGGTCTTCCACATATTTACGTAACATAGATATATGAAAAATGTTATGAACACGAGACATACTTGGCGGTAAAGCGAGTCTATAGGCCACAGTTCCTACTCGATCGAGGATTAAAAATGGGTCAATTAAATCGAGGGTTGAGATAACGCCTTCTTGAACCTTCTTCTTCACATTCATCAGCTCTGAGTATGTAGCTTGAGTGGCTTTAACTTTATCGATTAAAGTCGATTCTAATCGTATATTCATTATCTTCACGTAGGTCCCTAGAGTCTTTAACTCTATCTTCATCATTTGTAAGTTATACGAAATGGGTCTTTGTGTTAACAACATCTTACTCGCATACGATCTTCTACTCAACTCGTCAGCTACCACTTTCATTCTTCCACGATTATATTGAATGGTATGGTCATAATCTTCAACAGCTCGAGCCAACGTCTTTGGCGCATGATACGTTCGCTTTAGTTGAAGAAATATTTAAGGGTTTAAGAAATGGGTTTTGTACTAGGGTCATTACAAAATTCAATTTCACGCTCTGGGGTAGGCTAAGAAGTCTTAGAATACGTCAGGAACTTTATTAATAATAGAAATATCGTTCAAAACTGTGACCCTTATCCAAGACTTGGATAGCACGTCACATTGATACATATCAACTTGCCATCGTCATTCACGACGTCGCCTACAGAAAGTCTTGCTTCGGTGCATTCCACACAAGAAAGTCAACAACGAAAGGACCGAGGCTCTTTACTTATGGCTTGATATGACAATAATTGACTTTAGTGGTTTGGTTGCTTGAATTCGCATAACAGGTTGGTTAGGAGTATGAAAGCTAACAACCTTACGAAAAGTATGATGAGTAGTTAACCAATCGTTTCCAAAAATCACATCAAATACAAGTATTTTCAAAGAGATAAGATCGACAGGTAACGTGAAAGTGTTAATTTGAACGAGATTTATAAATAGTGGAGGTAACGAAGGTTTCTCCCAACTGAGTTTAAACAGATATATCAAAGTCTAACTTCTCCGGAGTTAACTTCAAATATTGAACACAACTAGGTGAAATAAAAGAGTGAGTAGAACCGATATCTAACACGGTATAGACTTCACAAGAGTTTATGACTAACATACCCGTGATAATTTTATTCAGGTTCTTTGTCACGAAAAAACGCTCTCTCTTAAACTACCGGCTTTGACTTTTTTGGGACGGCCTTTGGTGCCTCCATCTTAGCTGAACTTGTCTTTGGTGAACGGCAAAATCAGGCTAAGTGACCTTCTCTTCCACAATTATAACATGCTTTGGACGACATCGTGCAGTTTGGACTGATGTGTCCCTCCCCTCCGCATTTGAAGCATATGATAGGTGGTCGTCCTCCTTCCTTAACAACGGGTGCTGGTGCTGACGTCTTTCCATCATTGTTGAATCTCCTCTTCTTGAAATGTCCATTCTTATTATTTTGACCATGATTACCACCGAAGTGGTTGCCATTTCTGGCATGTTGATTCCCTCCATGTTTATTGTCACCGCTTTGATGACTGTTATCACCGATATTATCATTTTGCCGGCTGCTCTCTTTTGGTTGCGTTGACTCATTATCACGCTCCACTAACTGAGCCCTATTTACAATATCTGAATACAAACACAGTTTATGAGAAATAAGATATTGACGTATCTCCAGCTTCAAACCTCTTAAAAACATCTACGTCATTCTCTCTTCATTGTCAACCAAGTGGGACGCAAATCGGGATAACTCGGCAAACTTGGCTTTGTACTGCGACATGATCATGTTGTTTTGCTCCAACTTGATAAATTCCATCTCCTTCATGCGACGAATGCTTTCGAGAAAGTACTTGTCATTGAACAGCTCTTGGAACTTCTCCCAAGACATCTTGAGTGCGTCAGGCTGGGTACGTTTTACAGATTCCCACCAGTGATCTGCCTCTTCACACAACATAAAGGTGGCAAAAGGAACATTTTGCTCCTCGGAGCATCCCAAGACATCAAATATCTTGGTGATCTGCTTTAACCACGTCTCTTCCTTAAGTGGTTCTGGCTTTCCCAAAAACTCCGGTGGTCCCAGCTCCTTGAATTGCTTAGCGGTGACCAACCTTGGGTTGCCATTGTTTCCTCCTGCATTATGAACAGGAGTCACCTTCGCCTGATGTTGCATGAATTCAAAAAAACTCCTAAACGTACCGTCGTTCGTCAATTGATCAGTGTTGTTGTTTACATGAGGATTATTGTCTTCCTGTTGCACATTGTCATGATTATTGATTTGTGGAGACTCAACAGTCTCCTGTGCTCCATTGCTTATCTCAATATTTTCAGATGCCATTTTCAAAAACTGTCACAAAACAAGGGTTAATTAACATATCACATATTATCTCTATATTCTGACCGACCAATTAAATAACAAGTAAACTTAGGTAGGTCATACTAGCGAAGGAATTCCCCATCTCTCCCCTCCTAGTTCTTATCTCACATCTCAGCCAGGGATCATATCCCTAAGCTTTGATACCAACTGTGACGCCCCCAAAATAGGTAGACATCACTTATTCTGAGTCGCCAAATACATGATATAAAATTCAAATACAACTTAATTATACAACAGTCGTGTAAAATACGACTAAATATATGCTATGAGTTTGAATGCAAATATTGTCAGATAGACTATACAAACTCAATGAGGTCCTCATTACATATATTATCACACTATTACATAGAATAGTGAGGACTACTAATGCTATCATCTGGTCTATCACTCCGTTTCCTGACTCGTCTCAGCTATATTCTCATTTCCTGAAGAGAATAGTAAGAAATATTATGACTAAGATAATGCAAAATAAATTATCATTAGTCTTCAACAATGTTAAACTGATAAAATACAATAGACATCAAGTTTAACTACAGCGGATCAAGTAATCCATTAAAAGAGTCAAGTAGAGAATAAAATCTAATATCTTTTATGATTTAAAAGGTTTTTCATGACTTTTATCGCTGAGACTCAGCTTAATAAATAATCCACATCATCCCTGCACTACGACCAATGATATTCATTAGTATCACAACCACAAATTATCCATGCATCACAGCCAAGGATATTCGTGTTTTCATCAATGGTCATGATCATGCCAACAACTTTCCATCAATGCACTACGGCCCAATGAGAACTTTTACCACAATATTTGTAATATTACGGTCATGATTATACCGAATAATCCCTGGTGATAATCATACCAAGTCCATCTATGCACTACAGGCCACATATGACTTTCAACATAATATAAACATAAGGATGATGACAAAGATATAAGAATTTAATAAAACAAGTTCAAGAATTAATTTATCTAGGAACTAATAACGTCCAAATTGTCAACATGATACTGCTTTGTAGAGTAAAATTCAAGAATGCTCAGAAAAATATTTCCATGAAAAGATACTGGATGAAGCGCAAATATCAAGGATATTCCACTAATTTCATGGAGTATAGAAGTCAAAACTTTAACCAACTGAGTATAATAACGAATGGAATAACAAAAGAATTCACTATGCATGCGGTACTTCGCATAAACAGGTTATTCCAACAGAATAATAAGTAACGGAACCAGGTAAGGCGAAATTCGCACCGACAGGATGATCCAACAGAATAATAAAGACGGAACCAGGTCCGGCGTAAAACGCACAGACATGATATTCCAACAGAATAATAATAAAGACTGAACCAGGTCCAGCGTAAAATGCACAGACAGGATATTCCAACAGAATAATAATAAAGACGGAATAATAGAAGAATGTCACCAAGTACCTAGGGTAGTCCACGTATACTGGTTATTCCAGCAGAATAATAAAGAATGGAATAACAGTAGAATTTTACCAAGTATAGGGTAGCCCGAGTATACAGGTTATTCTAACAGAATAATAAAGAATGGAATAACAGAAGTTCTCTTCATTAATAAGAAAGAAAGAATATCATTTACGAGCACAACAAATAATATCCCTTACCGTAAAAGAAACTTGATATCAGAGTAGTGAAGTAGCAGAATACATTTCTTCTCTCTCTCTCTCTATAATTTCTCTCTCTAGAGTTTCAGTGAATTCGTAAGAAAATAATGAAGGAATGAGCTTCTATTTATAGAAAAATGGACTGCATAGTAACTAACTCATGAACGGTCTAGATTGATTTACTTTAATCTGACGGTCCATATTTAAAGAAAAATCTTTTAAATAAAATATAATATATTCTATTTATAATCTAATAAAACGAATAACTTTATAAAAGATTTTACGATGCAAATACTATGTAGGCACTATGCAAATACTATGCATAATAAAATATAATATATTATAATTATTGTCTAATAAAACATATAACTTTATAAAAGTATTTGGCGACTCAAGATGGGTGATGTATACCTGTTTTGGGGGCGTCACAGTTGGTATCAAAGCTTAGGGATATGATGTGACGCCCCCAAAATAGGTCCATTCCATCCAACCTATTCTGAGTCGCCAAATACATGGTACAGAAAGCAAACTACAACTTCAATAATACAATTGTCGTGCAAAATACGACAACACATACTGTGAGTTTAAATACAAATATTATATTCTAGACAATATCCACACTCAAATAAGTCCTCATTACAATTATTCAAACACTATTTTACAGAAATAGTGAGGACTGCTAAAACATCTTTCTAGAACCATCACTCCATACCCCGACTAGATCCTGCTATGTTCTCACCTCCTGAGAAGAAAAATGGAACAAAAAGGAAAAGGGTGAGCTCAACTAGCCCAGTAAAGAATATTATGACTAAGATAATATACAATAAATTATCGTTAGTCTTCAACAGGGAAAAATCTGATAGAATATAATCGACAACAAGTTTTAGATCAACAACTGCAGCGGAAACAGCAAACCATTAGAAGAGTCAAGTAGAGAAAGAATTCTACTATCTTCTAAGATTTAAAAGTCCATCATCAATAATTTATCCCTGTAACATCAATTAATAATCAGCTTTATCCAAATATTCATCTTTGCACTACAGGCCAAAGATATTCATTTGTATCACCTGTCAGTTATGTTCATCTCAACACCTGTTCATCTTTGCAGTACAGGCCAAAGATATTCATCAAGTAATCATACATCTTTGCACTACAGGCCAAAGATATTCAGTAATATCATCATTTAGAACTGAGGATGTTGAAAAATATCTTAAAGAGAACGAATCCAGTGAGACAGAAGGACAAATAGTAGGGATTCGTATAACAGTTTATCCAAGATCAATAATACTTCATAATAATCAATTGTGAAGCAGAATTCAAAAATAAAGATCAAAACATGGATACAATCAAAGATAGTAACCATAATAGACATCTTGGACAAAAAGGGAAAATTTTATTTTTTGGTGAATAGTGCCGTATTCGTGAATAGTACCGTATACGTGAATAGTGCCGTATACGTGAATAGTAACCCCGACACAAAAAGTTCCAAATTTGATAAAAAGTTCATATCAATATTTCAGCATAATGATATTGAAGAAAATAATATCATTAAGAAGAAAATAATATCCCTTACCTCAAAATATCAGTACTTTTGGTCGGAATACCGGTATAAGGCTGAAAGAAACTTGCTCTGATGAATAGAAACTCTCAAAGTATCTAAATACTCACAAAATACACTCAATAATATAGAGAGAGAAAGAGAGAAAACTTGTTTATGGAGTGATTTTCAATTCTAACTTAGCCCTCTATTTATAGGAAAATTTTAGTAGGCTTGACCTGCAACCTGATGGCTTGACCTGCTACTATTCCCACCCACCACATTTGAAATATAATTCAGCACATTTCTTCACCAACCACAAATGGGGCCCACCAATTCTAGAATTTTTTATCAAAATGATAAACTCCGAAAATTCAACAATTTCTAAACCAGTCATCTTGTAAAATTCATAATAAATCATACGTTCATTTTTAACTGTTCAAAATTTGTGGGCATATACTCAACTTATATATGTATAACATATCCAAAAATTATCACGATCCAACGGTCGGATTAAAAATTATAACCCCCGCAAAATATCTCAAAAACCCTGATTTTTAATACTTCAATTCCGACAAAAATACGGATAAAAACCTCAACATTAACTCCTTCATTTTTAACCCCAAAAATATATCCCTCATTTATATCCACATAAAATAAATATTTCCTTATCATATGAATCAATAATTAATTATTCACAAATATTACAGAATCACATTTATGACAGCTAGGCCGTTCCCAGGAAAGAGGGGGCTTTCCAATAAGGATTTTTCCTTACTGGCGCGCAATTAGATGACCAAACCTCTCCTTAGATAGAACTTTCTAGACATTGTCAATAATGTTATCTAATAATATTATTCAAATAATATGAATTATTGATCTGATAAAGGAAAATACTGTGCAGCAACAATTATTGAAACAACAATAATATAAAATATCAACGCAACAATTATTGAATCAATAAAATAAAATATTGAACAGTAACTACTGTAATAATTATTGAGTAGTGCCTTCTTACGTAAGAATCAATAATTTCAAAAATACTATGCAATACCGTGTGCTACTGTGCAATAACGCGTATTACTGTATTTTAACCACCGGGTATTCCAACAGTGTTAACGGTAACAACTACGCCGTTATTTGTAAAAACTCAAATTTGTCATTTTCTTCACCCGACAGTTATTCTGTTATGGGGCCCACAAATGGCTGCGCCGTCGTACGAATATTCCCCGACAGAAAGAATATTCCACGACCAAACGAATATTCCCCGACAACAATGATTATTTTATAACCACTTGTTTATTTTGAAAAAAAAATCATATTTCACCCATAACTTTAAACTTTTATCAATTTAACCATTTACTGAATCGTAATTATAAGAAAAATTGAATACTTTTATTTCATAAAATTCGGGGTCTTACATATGATCCCTGGCTAAGATGTGAGACTAGAACTAGGAGGGGAGAGACAGAAAATTCCTTCGCTAGTATGACCTACCTAAGTTTATTTGGTATTTAATTGGTCGGTCAGAGTATAGGGATAATATGTGATATGTTAATTAACCCTTATTTTGTAGCAGTATTTGAAAATGACATCCGAAAATGTTGAGATAGCAATGAAGCACATGAGACCGTTGAGTTGCCAACGATCAATATCTAGGATAATATGCAACAGGAAGAGAATAATCCTCAGGTAAACAATAACACCGATGAAATGATGAACGATGGTATGTTCAGAGGCTTTACGCAATTCATGCAACATCAGGCGAGAGAGACTCCTGTTCATAATGCAGGTGGAAACAATGGCAACCCACAGTTGGTCACCGCTAAGTAGTTCAAGGAGCTAGGACCACCGGAGTTTTTGGGAAAGCCAGAACCACTTAAGGCGGAGATGTGGTTAAAGCAGATCACCAAGATATTTGATGTCTTGGGATGCTCCGAGGACCAAAAAGTTCCCTTTACCACCTTTATGTTGCATGAAAAAGTAGATTACTGGTGGAAATCTGTAAAACGTACCCAGCCTGACGCACTCAAGAAGTCTTGGGAGAAGTTCCAAGAGTTGTTTAACGACAAGTATTTTCTCGAAAGTATTCATCACATGAAGGAGGTGGAGTTTATCAAGTTGGAGCAAAACAATATGACTGTGTCGCAATACGAGGCTAAATTTGTGGAGTTATCCCGGTTTGCATCCCATTTGGTTGATAATGAGGTGCGAATGACGCGAATGTTTCTAAGAGGTTTGAAACCCGAAATACGTCAGTACCTCATTTCTCACAAATTGTGTTTGTATTCAGATGTAGTGAATAGGGCTCAGTTATTGGAGCGCGATAATGAGCCGGCCCAACCAAAGTTTAACGAGAAACAATACGATAATAATCGTACCGGTGGCAACGGCCATCGGAACAATAATAACCATCGGTGGGGAAATTATCATGCCAAGAATGGTAATCACTTCAGACTAAATCATGGCCAAGATAATAGGAGTGAAAATTTCAAGAAGAGAAGGTACAACAACAATGGAAAGATAGCATCACCAACACCCGTTTTCAAGGAAGGAGAACGACCACCAATTGTATGCTTCAAATGCGGAGGGGAGGGACATATCAGTCCAAGCTTCCCGATATAGTCCAAAGCATGTTACAATTGTGGAGAAAAAGGTCACCTAGCCTGATTTTGTCGTATACCAAAGTCAAATCCAGCTGGGACGGTGGTACCAAAGGCGGATACAGACAAAAAAAAGTCGGTGGTTTTAGGGAGAGCGTTTTTCGTGACTTCTCAAAAAGCGACTAATCCAGACGAAGTTAGCACGGGTTAGTTAATTACAAATTCTTGCGAAGTCTATACCTTATTAGATACCGGTTCTACCCATTCTTTTATCTCTCTTGCTTGCACTCAACGTTTAAATTTGACTCCGGAGAAATTAGACTTTTACTTATCGGTTGAAACTCTGTTAGGAGAAACCTTCATTACATATGCTATCCAAGTCTTGGATGAGAGTCACAGTTTTGAATGATATTTCTATCGTTAATAAATTTTCTGACGTATTCTTGAAGACTTCTTAGCCTACCCTTAGAGCTTGAAATCGAATTTTGTATTGACCCTAGTACAAAACCTAATTCTAAAAACCCTCAAATATTTTTCTTCAACCAAAACGAACGTATAATACGCCAAAGACGTTGGCTCGAGCTGTTGAAGATTACGATCGTACCATTCAATATCATCGTGGAAGGGCGTACGTGGTAGCGGACATGTTGAGTAGAAGATCGTATGCGTTTACGAGTGCGATGTTATTAACATAAATACCCATTTTGTATAACTTACAAATGATGAAGATAGAGTTAAAGACTCTAGGGACCCACGTGAATATAACGAATATACGATTAGAATCGACTTTAATCGATAAAGTTAAAGCCGCTCAAACTACACACCTAAAGCTGATGAATATGAAGAAGAAGGTTCAAGAAGGCGTTATTCTAGAAGTAAGAATCGATGAATAAAGGAAATCTCAACCCTCAATTTAATTGGCCCATTTGAAATCCTCGATCAAGTAGGAACTGTGGCCTATAGACTCGTTTTACCGCCAAGTATGTCGTGTGTTCATAACGTTTTTCACGTATCGATGTTACGTAATTATGTGGACGACCCGAACCACATTATTGAATTAGAACTAGACGAGATAGAAGAAGATTTAACGTATGAGGAGATACGTGTTAAAATATTGGATAAGAATGATTATATTCTATGCTCAAAGGTTATACCTCAAGAGTTAGAATCTAACGAAATATCCTCACCTATTCGGTATACCAGGAACGTACGTAAATTTCGAGGGCGAAATTTCATAAGGAGGGGAGATTGTAAGACCCTGAATTTTATGAAATGAAAGTATTCAATTTTCTTATAATTATTAATTTATTTTGTAAATGGTTAAATTGATAAAAGGTTAAAATTAAGGGTGATATGTGAAAATTTTTGCAAAGTAAGCAAGTTGTTATAAAATATTCGGGGAATATTCTTTTTATCGGGGAATATTCGTACGACGGCACAATTATTCGTGGACCCCACAAAGGAGGTATTGTCGTAGTTAGAAAATGGCAGAATTATCTTTTTATAAAAATAACGGCGAAAGTGTTACCGTTAAAACTGTTGGATTACCCGGTAGTAAAAGTACAGTAATATGCGTGGTTGCATAGTAACACACGGTATTAATTATTGATGCTTACATAAGAAGTCACTCAGTTATACTCAATTATTGCTACAGTAATTACTGCATCATATCTCTCATATTATTGGTTTAATTATTATCACAGTATCATCTGCATAATAGGTTATATTATTAAATCAATAATTGAGAAGGCAAAGTTATTCATATTATTATTTGCAATATTGACAATGTCTAGAAGTTCTGACAAGGAGAGGTTAGATAATCTAATTACGCGTCAATAGGGAGAAATCCTTATCGGAAAGTCCCCTCTTTCCTGGGAATGACCTGGTTGTTAAATATTGTGAATTATAATATTAATGATGAATAAGTTTGTGTTGATTAAAGATAAAATTGATAGTTCCATTGTGTGGTAATTATTAGTGTTAGTGAAAATTTACATTTATTTCGATAGTAATTGATGTCTGGAGATTATATTGATCAATTAGGTAATTAACCGGATAAATGAGCAATTAATTGCTATTAATTCACATGCTTATAACAATGTGTTCTCGTTTGTGTACTATTGATTCACATTCTTGTACTATTAGGGGAGTTGGTGCAAGATTAATAATACTTGCATGATTAAATTAGAAATGGAGGTATAGTTGAAGGTACTATACTATAATTAGTTTTTTCACATGATTATACTATTGAGTCACATGAATGAACTATTAAATCATATGATTTACTATTAGGGGAGGTGGTGCAAGTTTGATAATACTTGCAGGACTAAATTAAAAATGAAGAAAAAGAGGGAGGTATTATACTGTAATATTTTGAGCCCCAAAATGTGCAATTATTAAAACTATATATTCCTATAAATAAAAGCTCATTCTTCCTTCATTCTCACCAATTCACTAAAGCTATAGAGTAATTATTATTGATAGAAATTATAGAGAGAAAGAAGAAGAGAAGTCTATTACCTCACTATTCCAGTATCTAGTTTTCTTCTAAGGTAAGGGGTATTATTTCTTTCGTATTCATGAAGAGAGCTTCTGTTATTCCATTCTTTATTATTATGTTGAAATAACCTGTCTATGCGAAGTACCGCATATATGGTGAAATTATTATGTTATTCCACTCTTTATTATTCTGTTAGAATATCATGTCTGTGCGGATTACGCATGACCTGATTCCATTCTTTATTATTCTGTTAGAATATCCTGTCTCTGCGTATTACGCATAACCTGGTTCCATTATTTATTATTCTGTTGTAATAACCTGTCTGTGCAGTCTATCGCATGCCTGGTGAATTCTTTTGTTATTCAATTCTTTATTATTCTGTTGGAATAACATGTCTATGTGGATTACCGCATGCATGGTGAATGATCCTTCGTATTCATCCTTTATTAAATTGTGAAAATGATCTGTCTACGTGGATTACCGCATGGCGGATAAAAATCCATTTGCAATTTTGTATATTCTATTATACTCGTATGAGATATCATTTCTTTTGTACTCGTCATGGAATTCACCCAAATTACTATACACCCAAATATTATTTACTCGGTTATTTGGGATATTTTTGGATTAATTAAATTATAAATCTTTAAAATTTATCGTTGAACTTGTTTTACTGAATTATTATGTCATTGTCATCATCCTCATACTTATATTGTGATGAAAGTCATCTTTGGCTTACGTGCAGAGATGGACTTGGTATGATTATAACCAGGGATTATTCGGTATAATCATGACCGTAATGTGACGATTGATGTGGTGAAAGTTCTCATTGGCCTGTAGTTCATTGATGGACAGTTGTTGGTATGATTATGACCAGGGATTATTCGGTATAATCATAACCATTGATGATTACAAGAATATCCTTGGCCGTGGTGCAGGGATGATTCGATTTTATTTATTAAGCTGAGTCTCAGCGATAAAGTTGATGATTTTTTTTAAATTATAGAATATAGTAGATTTTATGCTCCACTTGACTCTTCTAATGGATTACTATTTCCGCTACAGTTGTTGATCTAAAACTTGTTGTCTATTGTATTCTATCAGTTGTTATACTGTTGAAGGCTAAGGATAATTTATTCTGCATTATCTTAGTCATAATATTTCTTACTGGGCTAGTTGAGCTCACCCTTCCTTTCACTGTTCTCTTCAGAAAATAAGAATATAGATGGGACGATTCGGGGAAAGGATTGACGGTCCAGATGGTTATTTTAATAGTCCTCACTATTCTATAAAATAGTGTAACAATAAATGTAATGAGTACTCCATTGAGTGTGGATATTATCTAGAAGGCAATATTCTTGTTTAAACTCTCAGCTATGTTTTTTCGTATTTTTACACGACAGTTGTATAATTAAGTTTGTATTTGATTTATGTACCATGTATTTGGCGACTCAAGATGGGTGATGTATACCTATTTTGGGGGCGTCACAGTTGGTATCAAAGCTTAGGGATATGATCCCTGGCTAAGATGTGAGACTAGAACTAGGAGGGGAGAGGCAGGAAATTCCTTCGCTAGTATGACCTACCTAAGTTTATTTGGTATTTAATTGGTCGGTCAGAGTATAGGGATAATATATGATATGTTAATTAACCCTTATTTTGTGGCAGTATTTGAAAATGGCCTAAAATGTTGAGATAAGCAATGAAGCACATGAGACCATTGAGTCACCAACGATCAATATCCAGAATAATGTGCAACATGAAGAGAATAATCCTCAGGTAAACAATAACACCGATGAAATGATGAACGATGGGATGTTCAGAGGCTTTATACAATTCATGCAACATCAAGCGGGGGAGACTCCTGTTCATAATGCAGGTGGAAACAATGGCAACCCATGGTCGGTCACCGCTAAGCAGTTTAAGGAGTTGGGACCACCGGAGTTTTTGGGAAAGCCAGAACCACTTAAGGCGGAGACGTGGTTACAGCAGATCACCAAGATATTTGATGTCTTGGGATGCTCCGAGGACCAAAAGGTTCCCTTTGCCACCTTTATATTGCGTGAAGAAGCAGATTACTGGTGATAATCTGTAAAACGTACCCAGCCTGACGCACTCAAGATGTCTTGGGAGAAGTTCCAAGAGTTGTTCAACGACAAGTATTTTCCCGAAAGTATTCGTCACATGAAGGAGGTGGAGTTAATCAAGTTGGAGCAAAACAATATGACCGTGTCACAATACGAGGCTAAATTTGCGGAGTTATCCCGGTTTGTATCCCATTTGGTTGATAATGAGGAGCGAATGACGCGAATGTTTCTAAGAGGTTTGAAACCCGAAATACGTCAATGCCTCATTTCTCACAAATTATGTTTGTATTCAGATGTAGTGAATAGGGCTCAGTTATTGGAGCGCGATAATGAGCCAGCCCAACCAAAGTTTAACGAGCAACAACATGATAATAATCGTATTGGTGGCAACGGCCATCGGAACAATGATAACCATCGGGGGGGGGGAGGAAATTATCATGCCAAGAATGGTAACCACTTCAGTGGTAATCATGACCAAGATAATAGGAGTGGAAATTTCAAGAAGAGAAGGTTCAACAACAATGGAAAGATAGCATCACTAACACCCGTTTTCAAGGAAGGAGAACGACCACCAATTGTATGCCTCAAATGTGAAGGGGAGGGGCATATCAGTCCAAGCTGCACGATGTAGTCCAAAGCATGTTAGAATTGTGGAAAAAAAGGTCACCTAGCCCGATTTTGTCGTACACCAAAGTCAAGTTCAGCTGGGACGGTGGTACCAAAGGCGGATACAGACAAAACATAGTCGGTGGTTTCAGGGAGAGCATTTTTCGTGACTTTTCAAAAAGCGAGTAACCCGAACGAAGTTAGCACGGGTTAGTTAGTTATTAATTCTTGCGAAGTCTATATCTTATTAGATACCGGTTCTACCCATTCTTTTATCTCTCTTGCTTGCACTCAACGTTTAAATTTGACTCCGGAGAAATTAGACTTTCGCTTATCGGTTGAAACTCTGTTAGGAGAAACCTTCATTACATGTGCTATCCAAGTCTTGGATGAGAGTCACAATTTTGAATGATATTTCTATCGTTAATAAATTTCTTGACATATTCTTGAAGATTTCTTAGCCTACCCTTAGAGCGTGAAATCGAATTTTGTATTGACCCCAATACAAAATCCATTTCTAAAAACCCTCAAATATTTTTTTTCAACCAAAACGAACGTATAATGCGCCAAAGACTTTGGCTCGAGCTGTTGAAGATTACGATCGTACCATTCAATATCATCGTGAAACAGCGAACGTGGTAGCTGACGCGCTGAGTAGAAGATCATATGCGTTTACGAGTGCAATGTTATTAACATAAAGACCTATTTCGTATAACTTACAAATGATGAAGATAGAGTTAAAGACTCTAGAGACCCACGTGAAGATAACGAATATGTGATTAGAATCGACTTTAATCGATAAAGTTAAACCTGCTCAAACCTAGAGCTGATGAATATGAAGAAGAAGGTTCAAGAAGACATTATTCTAGAAGTAAGAGTCGATGAATAGAGGAAATCTCAACCCTCGATTTAATTGGCCCATTTAAAATCCTCGATCGAGTAGGAACTGTGGCCTATAGACTCGTTTTACCGTCAAGTATGTCGTGTGTTTATAACGTTTTTCACGTATCGATGTTACGTAATTATGTGGACGACCCGAACCACATTATTGAATTAGAACTAGACGAGATAGAAGAAGATTTAACATATGAGGAGATACGTATTAAAATGTTGGATAAGAATGATTATATTCTATGCTCAAAGGTTATACCTCGAGAGTTAGAATATGACGAAGTATCCTCACCTATTCGGCATACCAGGAACGTACGTAAATTTCGATGGTGAAATTTTATAAGGAGGGGAGATTGTAAGACCCCGAATTTTATGAAATGAAAGTATTCAATTTTCTTATAATTATTATTTTATTTCATAAATGGTTAAATTGATAAAAGGTTAAAGTTAAGGGTGATATGTTAAAATTTTTACAAAGTAAGCAAGTTATTATAAAATATTCGGGAAATTTTCTTTTTGTCGGGAAATATTCGTACGACGGCACAATCATTGGTGGACCCCACAACGGAAGTATTGTCGTAGTTAGAAAATGGCATAATTATCTTTTTATAAAAATAACGACGAAAGTGTTATCGTTAAAACTGTTGAACTACCCGGTAGTAAAAGTACAGTCATATGCGTGGTTGCATAGTAGCTCACGGTATTGATTATTGATACTTACGTAAGAAGTCACTCAATTATACTCAATTATTGCTACAATAATTGCTGCATCATATCTCTCATATTATTGATTTAATTATTGTCACAGTATCATTTGCATAATATGTTATATTATTAAATCAATAATTGAGACGACAAAGTTATTCGTATTATTATTTGCAATAATGACAATGTCTAGAAGTTCTGACAATGAGAGGTTATGTAAGGCCCCAACTTTTATAAAATAAAGATGAATTTTCTATAAATATCATTTTTAAATATCATGGAGTGAAATTGATATAATGTTATAGTTGTGGGTAATATTTATAAATTTTACAAAGTACGCAAGTTACTATATAATATTCGATTGGTCGGGGAATATTTGTTTTAACAGAGAATATTCGTACGACGACACAATCATTGGTGGACCCCACAACAAAATTATTGTCGGATTGAGAAGACGATAAAAAAATATACTTTATGAAAATAACGGCGGAAGTTTTACCATTAAACTGTTGAACTACTCGGTAGTAAAAGTACAGTAATATGCATGGTTGCATAGTAGCACACGGTATTGATTATTGATGCTTACGTGATAAGTCACTCAGTTTTGTTTTATTGGTATTATTAATGTAATAAAACAGAAAAGCTTTTTATATTAAACAAAATACTTTTATAAAAGTTATTCGTTTTATTAGGCTAATAGTAAAATCTTTTTATATAAAACAGAATACTTTTATAAAGTTATCTGTTTTATTAGACAATAATTAGAATATATTATATTTTATTATGCATAGTATTTACATAGTGCCTGCATAGTGTTTGCATAGTAAATTTTTTTTATAAAGTTATTCGTTTTATTAGATTATAAAAAGAATATATTATATTTTATTTTAAATATGGACCGTCAGATTAAAGTAAATCAATCTGGATCGTTCATGAGTTAGTTACTATGCAGTCCATTCTTCTATAAATAGAAGCTCATTCCTTCATTATTTCTTACGAATTCATTGAAACTCTAGAAAGAGAAGTTATAGAGAGAAAGAAGAAAAGTATTCTGCTACTGCCCTAGTCATATATTCAATATTCTTCTTCTTAAGGTAAGGAATATTATTTGTTGTACCTGTAAAGGGTATTATTTCTTTTGTATTCATGAAGAGAACTTTTGTTATTCCATTATTTATTATTCTGTTGGAATAACCTGTATACGCGGGCTACCTTATACTTGGTGAAATTCTTTTGTTATTCTATTCTTTATTATTCTGTTGGAACATCCTGTCTGTGCGTTTACGCCGGACCTGGTTCCATTATTTATTATTCTATCGGAATATCCTGTCTGTGCGTTTACGCCGGACCTGGTTCCATTATCTATTATTCTGTCGAAATATCCTGTCTATGCTTTTACGCCGGACCTGGTTCCATTACTTATTATTCTGTTGGAATATACTGTCTGTGCGTTTTACGTTGGATTTGGTTCCATCTTTATTATTCTGTTGGAATATCATGTCTGTGCATTTTACGCCGGACCTGGTTCCATTATTTATTATTCTGTTGGAATAACCTTCCTGTGCGGTCTATCGCATGCCTGGTGATTTCTTTTGTTATTCCATTCTTTATTATACTCAGTTGGATAAAACTTTGACTTCTATACTCCATGAAATTAGTGGAATATCCTTGATATTTGCGCTTTATCCAGTATCTTTTCATGGAAATATTCTTCTGAGCATTCTTGAATTTTACTCTACAAAGCAGTATCATGTTGACAATTTAGACGTTATCAGTTCCTAGATAAATTAATTCTTGAACTTATTTTATTGAATTCTTATATCATTGTCATCATCCTCATGTTTATATATGTTGTTGAAAGTCATCTATGGCATGTAGTGCATAGATGGACTTGGTATGATTATAACCAGGGTTTATTCGGTGTAATCATGACCATAATATTATAAATGATGTGGTAAAAGTCCTCATTGGCGGTGCATTGATGGACAGTTATTGGCATGATCATGACCATTGATGAATACACGAATATCCTTAGTTGTGATGCATGGATAATTTGTGGTTGTGATACTAATGAATATCCTTGGCCATAGTGCAGGGATGATGTTGATTAATTATTAAGCTGAGTCTCAGCGATAAAAGTGATGAAAAACCTTTTATTCTCTACTTGACTCTTTTAATGGATTGCTTGTTCCGCTGCAGTTAAACTTGATGTTTGTTATATTTTATCAGTTAAACACTGTTGAAGGCTAACGATAATTTATTCTGTATTATCTTAGTCATAATATTTCTTACTGGGCTAGTTGAGCTCACCCTTTTGCTTTCATTGTTCTCTTCAAGAAATGAGAACGTAGCGTGGCCTAGTCGGGGAACGGAGTGACGATTCAGAGGATAGCATTAGTAGTCCTCACTATTCTATGAAATAGTGTGAAAATAAATATATTGAGGACTTATTTTGAGTTTGAATTCTGTTTAGAAGAAAGTGTTGTATTTAAACTCACAGCTTATGTTTTATCGTATTTTACACGACAATTGTATAATTAAGTTTTATTTGTATTTTTATACCATGTAGTTGACGACTCAGAATAGGTGATGTATACCTATTTTGGGGGCGTCACAGGTTAGATAATCTAATTGCGCGCCAATAGGGAGAAATCATTATCGGAAAGCCCCCTCTTTCCTGGGAACGACCTGGTTGTTAAATATTGTGAATTACAATATTAATGATGAATATAAGTTCGTGTTGATTAAAGATAAAATTGATAGTTCCATTGTGTGGGAATTATTAGTGTTAGTAAAAATCGACATTTATTTCGATAGTAATTGATGTCTGGAGGTTATATTGATCAATTGGGTAATTAACCAGATAAATGAGCAATTAATTGCTATTAATTCACATGCTTATAACTATGTGTTCACATGTGTGTACTATTGATTCACATTCTTGTACTATTAGGGGAGTTGGTGCAAGATTAATAATACTTGCATGACTAAATTAGAAATGGAGGTATAGTTGAAGGTATATACTGTAATTAGTTTTTTCACATGATTATACAATTGAGTCACATGAATGAACTATTAATTCACATACTATTAGGGGAGGTGGTGCAAGTTTGATTATACTTGCAAGACTAAATTAAAAATGAAGAAAAAGAGGGAGGTATTATACTGTAATATTTTGAGCCCCAAAATGTGCAATTATTAAAACTATATTTTCCTATAAATAGAAGCTCATTCTTCCTTCATTCTCACCAATTCACTAAAGCTACAGAGTAATTATTATAGAGAGAAATTATAGAGAGAAAGAAGAAGAGAAGTCTGCTACCTCACTATTCCAGTATCTAGTTTTCTTCTAAGGTAAGGGGTATTATTTCTTTCGTATTCATGAAGAGAGCTTCTGTTATTCCATTCTTTATTATTATGTTGGAATAACTTGTCTATGCGAAGTACCGCATACATGGTGAAATTCTTCTGTTATTCCATTCTTTATTATTCTGTTGGAATATTCTGTCTGTGCGGATTACGCATGACCTGGTTCCATTCTTTATTATTCTGTTGGAATATCCTGTCTGTGCGCATTACGCATGACCTGGTTCCATTATTTATTATTCTGTTGTAATAACATGTCTGTAGTCTATCGCATGCCTGGTGAATTCTTTTGTTATTCAATTCTTTATTATTCTGTTGGAATAACCTGTCTATGTGGATTACTGCAGGCATGGTGAATGATCCTTCGTATTCATCCTTTATTAAATTGTGGAAATGATCTGTCTATGTGGATTACCGCATGGCGGATAAAAATCCATTTGCAGTTTCGTATATTCTATTATACTCGTATGGGATATCATTTCTTTTGTACTCGTCATGGAATATCATTTTCTTTGATATTTTTTTACGAGTTACTATTCACCCGGTTACTATTCACTCTAGTATTATTCACTCGAGTATTCGGGGCACTTTTCGTGTTGGGGTGTTATTCACGGGTTACTATTCACCCAAATTACTATTCACCTGAATATTATTCACTTGGATAGTTGGGGTACTTTTCATGTCTGGATACTATTCACGAGGTACTATTCCTGAAGTACTATTCATGGGGTACTATTCACGGGGTACTATTTACCCAAAAAATATATTTCTTTTCTGTCCAAATTATTCTTGGTACATGAATATTATTCTTAAATTTTACTCTACAAAGCAGTATCATGTTGACAATTTGGACGTTATTGATTTCTAGATAAATTAAATTATAAATCTTTAAAATTTATCTTTGAACTTGTTTTATTGAATTATTATGTCATTGTCATCATCCTCATGCTTATATTGTGATGAAAGTCATCTTTGACTTACGTGCAGAGATGGACTTGGTATGATTATAACCATGGATTATTCAGTATAATCATGACCGTAATGTGACGAATGATGTGGTGAAAGTCCTCATTGGCCAGTAGTTCATTGATGGACAGTTGTTGGTATGATTATGACCAGGGATTATTCGGTATAATCATGACCATTGATGATTACATGAATATCCTTGGTCGTGGTGCAGGGATGATTCGATTTTATTTATTAAGCTGGGTCTCAGCGATAAAGTTGATGAAAAACTTTTTAAATCATAGAAGATTGTAGATTTTATGCTCTACTTGACTCTTCTAATGGATTGCTATTTCCACTACAGTTGTTGATCTAAAACTTGTTGTCTATTGTATTCTATCAGTTGTTATAATGTTGAAGGCTAATGATAATTTATTCTACATTATCTTAGTCATAATATTTCTTACTGGGCTAGTTGAGCTCACCCTTTCTTTCACTGTTCTCTTCAGGAAATGAGAATATAGATGGGACGATTCGGGGAACGGATTGACGGTCCAGATGGTTGTTTTAGTAGTCCTCACTATTCTATAAAATAGTGTGACAATAAATGTAATGAGGACTCCATTGAGTATGGATATTGTCTAGAAGGCAATATTCTTGTTTAAACTCTCAGCTATGTTTTGTCGTATTCTTACACATGACAGTTGTATAATTAAGTTTGTATTTGATTTATGTACCATGTATTTGGTGACTCAAGATGGGTGATGTATACCTATTTTGGGGGCGTCACATCTAAGCTACTTGATTTAGCTAAGACAAATGGTATGTCATGTTTAAAAGAAAATCGAGTTTTCTTTGAAGAGTTGTGCCAAACCAAATTATTTTGGTGCAGAATCTAATGATTAAGTCTGAGGTGAACACACCCCAAAATGGGGTTATATGATAGGTTGATCGCCTATGTATGAAAGAGGTAGTTTACCTTTTTGGTGATTATAAACTGACCGTGAAAGAAGGGTTGCGGCGTCATGCTGTTAAACCTGTTCATGGTCGATTTGACCCCTCAGCAAAAGTATGAAATGTTTTAAAGGGATTCTTATATTCCTCATTATTAATTCTACTCCATAATTCTTGATACGTTATGAAGGTAAGAGAATGTTTGAAAGATTAGGACTCCTTTGAAGAGAAGTTGAGAAGAAGAGTAAGCTAAAAATTTCGAGAACGAAATTATGTGAAGAAGGGGTGACCCAGGTAATGGTGTGGTTTTAAGAAATTATGAGGACGGAATTTTTTTAAGGGGGGAAGAGTGTAACAACCCGGAAAATCGGATTGTTCAAAAATTAAGATTTTAAAGAATTAGTTATTAATAAAAGGAATTTTATTAATAATATTCTGAGCTATGTGTTTATTAATCGTTCGTTAACCTAGGATGATTATAATACATGAGTATTCTGGCTATGAGCTAGATTGAACGAGTAAGAATTTTTAAGACGAAAATAAAAATTTTTCGGGAACAAAAATATTTTTTGGGAAAAAGGCGAAATATGCACTATTCACCCGACGAAACCCTAAGGGTTAGGGTTTGAATAACCTAATCATTTTTGAGAGTTCGGTATGTCGAAATGACATTCCGTCGAAAGATTTGACGATAATATATCGTGAAAAGTTAAGTAAACCGATAAAAATTTTTCTCGAAAAACTTGCAAAAATCGGACAAAATAAAAAAGACGAAAAGTACTGTTATGTACTTTTCATTCGTTTAACTACGTTAGGGGAAAATGTGAAGGAAAATTCTTAGTGTCGAAAAGTGTTTTTCAGTTTTTTGGAGATCCGAAGAATACGCAAAAGTTAATCGGTAAAGGAAAGACGAAATATCCAAAAATATTTGAATTCCGAGAATCACAGTGTTTAAAACTATCGGACGAAACCCGAATGATGGAACCAAGAAACTTCCAAGGGAAGTTTCGTAAATAGTAAGGAGGTGGAATAGTAACCGGAGGGGCGAAATGACTATTTTGCCCCTAGCCTAGAAAATCTATAAATAGGAAGCTTAATTTCATTTGTTTAGGATTTTGAAAATCCTACAACATTTGAGAGAGAGAGAGAGAGAGAGAGAGAGAGTTTTCGGATGAGGAAGAAGAGGGAAAGGAGGAGGAAAAGCTTGCGCGTGAGCAAACTTTGTGTAAGACCCCAATTTTTATAAATAAAGTTGAATTTTCTATAAATATCATTTTTGAATATTATGGAGTTAATTTGATATAATGTTATAGTTGTGGGTAATATTTATAAATTTTGCAAAGTAAGCAAGTTGTTATAAAATATTCGTTTGGTCGGAGAATATTCTTTTTGTCGGGAATATTCGTACGGCGGCACAATCATTGGTGGACCCCACAACGGAATTATTGTCGGATTGAGAAAACGACAAAATTATCTTTCTATAAAAATAACAGCTGAGGTATTACGTTAAATCGTTAAAACTGTTGAACTACTCGGTAGTAAAAGTACAGTAATACGCGTGGTTGCATAGTAGCACACGGTATTGATTATTGATGCTTACGTGAGAAGTCACTCAGCTATACTCAATTATTGCTACAGTAATTGCTGCATCATATCTCTTAAATTATTGTCATAGTATCATCTGTTATATTATTGAGACGTTGTGGTAAGTTTGGTTATTTTATGGGGGGCCATATGTCATCATCTAAGAGTCTATTCGTCAATAGTAATTACCGTCGTCAATAGTAATTACCGTTGTCAATAGTAATTACCGTCGTCAATAGTAATTACCGTCGTCAATAGTATTTACCTTGGTCAATAGTAATTACCTTCGTCAATAGTATTTACCTTGGTCAATAGTATTTACCTTGGTCAATAGTAATTACCTTCGTCAATAGTATTTACCTTGGTCAATAGTAATTACTTTCGTCAATAGTAGTTGTCCCTTCAATATTACCAAGAGTCATTTGACCCTTCGTTAAGACCAAGAGTCATTTGACCCTTCGTTAAGACCAAGAGCCACCCTCAGTTTTTCTATAAATAGAGGCCTAGGGCTTCATTATTTTTCACGAATTCATTCAAGCTATAGAGAGAGAAAGTATAGAGAGAATAAGAGAGAGAGAATAAAAGTATTCTGCTACATCACTTTTCCAATATCCAGTTCTTTTAAGGTAGGGAATATTATTTCTTTTATATTCATGAAGAGAACTTCTGTTATTCCATTTGTTATTATTCTGTTGGAATAACCAGTATACGCGGTCTACCCTATACTTGGTGACATTCTTCTATTATTCTGTTGGAACATCCTGTCTGTGTGTTTTACACCGGACCTGGTTCCGTTTATTATTCTGTTGGAACATCCTGTCTGTGTGTTTTACACCGGACCTGGTTCCGTTTTATTATTATTCTGTTGGAATATCCTGTCTGTGTGTTTTACACCGGACCTGGTTCCATTATTTATTATTCTGTCGGAATATCCTGTCTGTGCGTTTACGCCGGACCTGGTTCCATTATTTATTATTCTGTTGGAATAACCTGTCTGTGCGGTCTATCGCATGCATGGTGATTTCTTTTGTTATTCCATTCTTTATTATACTCAGTTGGTTAAGTTTTGACTTCTATACTCCATGAAATTTGTGGAATATCCTTGATAGTTGCGTTTCATCCAGTATCTTTTCAAGAAAATATTCTTCTAAGCATTCTTGAATTTTACTCCACAATGCAGTATCATGTTGACAATTTGGACGTTGTTAATTCCTGGATAAATTAATTCTTGAACTTGTTTTATTGAATTCTTATATCATTGTCATCATCCTCATGTTTATAAAATGTTGAAAGTCATCTGTGGCCTGTAGTGCATAGATGGACTTGGTATGATTATGACCAGGGATTATTCGGTATAATCATGACCGTAATGTTACAAATGATGTGGTAAAAGTCCTCATTGGCCCGTAGTGCATTGATGGACAGTTGTTGGCATGATCATGACCATTAATGAATATACGAATATCCTTGGCCGTAGTGCAGGGGTGATTCGATGATGTGGATTATTTTATTAAGCTGAGTCTCAGCGATCACAGTGTTGGAAAATCTTTTAAATCATAAAAGATAGTAGAGTTTATTTTCTACTTGACTCTTTTAATGGATTGCTTGTTCCGCTACAGTTAAACTTGATGTCTATTATATTTTATCAGTTTAACATTGTTGAAGGCTAATGATAATTTATTCTGCATTATCTTAGTCATAATATTTCTTACTGGGCTAGTTGAGCTCACCCTTTCTTTCACTGTTCTCTTCAGGAAATGAGAACGTAGCTGGGACAAGTCGGGGTACGGAGTGATGGTCCGAATGATAGTATTAGTTAGTAGTCCTCACTATTCTATGTAATGGTGTGTTAATAAATGTAATGAGGACTCCTTTTGAGTATGAATACTCTCTAGAAGATAATATTTGTATTCAAACTCACAGTTTATGTTTTGTCGTATTGTACACGACAGATGTATTAATCAGTTGTATTTGTATTCTGTACTATGTATCTGACGACCCAAGATGGGTGATGTATACCTAATTTTGGGGGCGTCACAGTTGGTATCAGAGCTTAGGGATATGATCCCTGGCTAAGATGTGAGAATAGAACTAGGAGGGGAGAGACGGGGAATTCCTTCGCTAGTATGACATACCTAAGTTTATTTGCATGGTATTTAATTGGTCGGTCATAATATAAGGATAATATATGACATATCAATTAATTTTTATTTTGTGGCAGTATCTGAAAATGGCATCTGAGAACGTTGAGAATAGCAATGGAGCACAGACGACTGTTGATTCACCACATATCAATAATCAGGATAATGTGCATCAGGAAGGTGTCAATCCTCATGCAAACAACAACACTGACCAAATGATGAATGATCAAATGTTCAGAGGCTTCATGCAATTCATGCAACAACAGGTGAAAGCGGCTCCTGTCCACAACGTAGGTGGAAATACTGGAAACTCTCAGGCGGTCACCGCTAAACAGTTTAAGGAGCTGGGACCACCGGAGTTTAAGGGAGAACCCAAACCACTTGTAGCTGAAACATGGATAAAGCAGATCACCAAGATATTTGATGTCTTGGGTTGCTCCGAGGAGCAAAAGGTTCCCTTTGCCGCCTTTATGTTGCGAGGAGAGGCAGATTACTGGTGGGAATCGATAAAGCGTACTCAACCTGCCGCACTGAAGATGTCTTGGGAGAAGTTTCAAGATCTGTTTAATGACAAATACTTTCCCGAGAGTATTCGTCACATGAAGGAGGTGGAGTTCATCAAATTGGAGCAGAATAATATGACCGTGTCGCAGTACGAGGCAAAATTTGCGGAGTTATCCCGGTTTGCGTCCCACCTGGTGGATAATGAAGAAAGAATGACGCGGATGTTTTTAAGAGGTTTGAAGCCGGAGATACGTCAACATCTTGTTTCTCATAAACTGTGTTTGTATTCAGATGTTGTAAATAGGGCTCAGTTGGTGGAGCGCGATAACGAGACAACGCAACCAAAAGAGAGCAGCCGGCAAAATGATAATACCAGTGAGAGCAGTCATCGAAGCGGTGACAACAAGCGTGGAGGGAATCAACAGGCCAGAAATGGTAACCACTTCGGTGGTAATCAGGGCCAAAAATAAGAATGGACATTTCAAGAAGAGGAGATTCAACAATGATGGAAAGACGTCAGCACCAGCACCTGTCGTTAAGGAAGGAGAACGACCACCTATCATATGTTTCAAATGCGGAGGGGAGGGGCACATCAGTCCAAACTGCGCGATGCCGTCCAAAGCATGTTATAATTGTGGAAGAGAAGGTCATTTAGCCCGATTTTGTCGTTTACCGAAGACAAATTCAGCTAGGATGGAGGCACCAAAGGCCGTCCCAGAAAAGTCAAAACCAGTTGTGCAAGGGAGAGCGTTTGTTGTGAACTCCCAGAAGCAAGGAACCCGAATGAGGTCATCACGGGTAAGCTTATTATAAACTCTAAAGAAGTTTATACTTTATTTGATACCGGTTCAACCCATTCTTTTATTTCTCCTACTTGCGCTCATCGATTAAATTTGATTCCGGGAAATTAGACTTTGACTTATCTGTGGAAACTCCGTTGGGAGAAACCTTCATTACCTCCACTGTTTATAAGTCTTGTTTGGTTCAAGTTGGTACCCACACATTACCTATCGATCTGATTTCATTAAAAATACTTGCATTTGACGTGATTCTAGGGATTGATTGGTTAACTACTCATTATGCAAAAATTGATTGTTTTCGTAAGGTTGTTAGTTTTCATATTCCTAATCGACCTATTATGCGAATTCAAGCAACCAAACCATTAAAATCAATCGCTGTCATCTCAAGCCATAAAGCTATTCGTTTATTGAAAAACGGATGTCAAGCTTTCTTAGCTCATGTCACAGATCTAAACAAAAATACGTCAGTTTTGAATGATATTTCTATTGTTAATAAATTCCCTGACGTATTCCCTGAAGAACTTCCTGGCCTACCCCAGAGCGTGAAATTGAATTTTGTATCGATCTTGAACCCGGTACAAAACCCATTTCCAAAGCCCCATATCGAATGGCTCCTATTGAACTTCAGGAGTTAAAGATCCAACTGCAGGAATTGTTAGACATTGGTTTTATTCGTCCTAGTACTTCTCCTTGGGGTGCTCCTGTTCTGTTCGTGAAGAAGAAAGATGGGAGTATGCGACTTTGTATTGATTATCGGGAGTTGAATCATGTCACCATCAAAAATAGGTACCCATTGCCACGTATTGATGACCTGTTTGACCAGTTGCAAGGAGCACAATTCTTTTCAAAGATCGATCTTCGTTCTGGATATCATCAGCTGAAGGTTAGAACTGAGGATATTCCAAAGACGGCTTTTAGAACTCGGTACGGGCATTATGAATTCCTAGTCATGTCCTTTGGATTGACTAATGCTCCTGCTGCCTTCATGGATATGATGAACCGGGTATTCAAGGAATATTTGGATCACTTTGTGGTCGTCTTTATTGATGACATCCTTATTTATTCCAAAAGCCGTGAAGATCATGAGCAACACTTGAGGCTGGTACTCCAAAAGCTTCGTGAATACAAGCTTTATGCCAAGTTGAAGAAATGCGAGTTCTGGCTGGAGGAGGTAGCATTCCTTGGGCACGTAGTATCAAGTCGTGGAATATCGGTTGACCCGGCAAAGATTGAAGCTATTCAAAGCTGGGAGCAACCTAAATCAGTGACCGAAGTACGTAGCTTTCTTGGTTTAGCTGGTTATTATCGGAGATTCGTGGAAGGATTTTCTCGAATCGCTACTCCATTAACTCAGCTGACTCGGAAAGATACAAAGTTTGGTTGGAGCGAAGAATGTGAGCAGAGTTTTCAAGAACTCAAGAGGAGACTCATTTCAGCACCTGTTCTAACAATACCATCTGGCTCGGAGGGATTTGTCATCTACAGTGATGCTTCGAGCAAAGGGTTGGGATGCGTTCTCATGCAACATGGAAAAGTCATAGCCTATGCATCAAGACAACTCAAGGAATATGAGAGGAATTATCCTACTCATGATCTAGAGTTGGCAGCTGTTGTCTTTGCACTTAAAATTTGGAGGCATTACTTGTATGGGGAGAAAGTGGAGATCTTTACGGATCATAAAAGCCTCAAATATTTCTTCACTCAAAAGGAACTCAACATGCGACAACGACGTTGGCTTGAACTGTTGAAAGATTATGATCATACCATTCAATACCATCCTGGAAAAGCGAACGTGGTAGCTGACGCATTGAGTAGAAGATCATATGCGGGTACAAGTGCAATATTAACAACGCAAAGGCCCATTTTGTGTGACTTGCAAAGGATGGAGATAGAGTTGAAGACTCCAGGGACCCATGTGATGATGGCGAATATACGAGTAGAACCGACTTTAATCGATAAAGTTAAAGCTGCTCAAGCTACAGACCTGGAGCTGATGCGTATGAGGAAGAAAGTGCAAGAAGGTGCTATACCGGAAGCAAGAATCGATGAGGAAGGAATACTTCGAGTCAACTCCAGACTTTGTGTTCCTAACAACCCTGATTTAAAGTATGAAATCATGATGGAGGCGCACAACACACCGTTTGCAATCCATCCTGGAAGTACCAAAATGTATCATGATCTTCGTCATACATTTTGGTGGAGCAATATGAAGAGAGAGATAGCGTTGTTTATCTCAAGGTGTCTAACTTGTCAACGAGTCAAAGCGGAGCATCAAGTACCAAAGGTCCATTGCAACCACTTGAAATTCCAGAATGGAAGTGGGAGCACATTACCATGGATTTCGTTACCGGTCTTCCTAGGGTTTCTCAAGGTATTGATGCGATTTGGGTCATTGTTGATAGATTGACCAAGTCTGCTCATTTCTTACCGATACGAGAAACTTATACACTTGAACGTCTTGCTCGTATGTACATAAACGAGATTGTAAGACTGCATGGTATGCCAGTATCCATAATTTCTGATCGAGACCCAAGATTCACTTCACGATTTTGGGTTAGTTTACAAAAAGCTATGGGCACGGAGTTACGATTTAGTTCAGCATATCATCCTCAGACGGACGGACAATCAGAGAGGACTATTCAAACTCTTGAAGATCTATTAAGACTCTGTGTCTTTGACTTCAAGGGAAGTTGGGACAAGTTCTTACCATTGGTGGAGTTTTCCTACAACAACAGTTATCAAGCAAGTATTGGCATGGCTCCATTCGAAGCATTGTATGGAAGAAAATGTCGTTCTCCAGTATGCTGGGATGAGGTGGGCGAAGCAACGTTGTTGGGACCGGAGTTGGTACGTATGACTACAGAAAAGATTCAAACGATCCGACAACGTATAAAAACCTCACAAGATCGACAAAAGAGTTATGCTGATCTTCATCGAAAGGACGTGGAATTTGATGTAGGAGATCATGTGTTCTTACGTGTTGCTCCATGGAAAGGAGTTACGAGATTTGGAAAGAGAGGAAAGCTAAATCCTCGATTCATCGGTCCATTTTTAATCCTCGATCGAGTATGAACTGTGGCTTATAGACTCGCTTTACCGCCAAGTATGTCTCGTGTTCATAACGTTTTCACATATCTATGTTACGCAAATATGTGGAAGACCCGAACCACATTATTGAGTTAGAACCGGACGAAATAGCGGAGGATTTGACGTATGAAGAAGTTCCTGTTCAAATCTTGGATAAGAAGGAACATATTCTACGCTCCAAGGTTATACCTCAAGTTAAAGTTTTGTGGAGAAACCACGATGTTGAGAAATGACTTGGGAGTTAGAATCAGAAATGAAATCAAGGTATCCTTACCTCTTCGACATACCAGGTACGTACCCTAATTTCGAGGGCGAAATTTCATAAGAAGGGGAGGTTGTAAGACCCCAACTTTTATAAATAAAGATGAATTTTCTATAAATATCATTTTTGAATATTATGGAGTTAATTTGATATAATGTTATAGTTGTGGGTAATATTATTAAATTTTGCAAAGTAAGCAAGTTGTTATAAAATATTCGTTTGGTCGGGAATATTCTTTTTGTCGGGGAATATTCGTACGGCGGCACAATCATTGGTGGACCCCACAACGGAATTATTGTCGGATTGAGAAAACGACAAAATTATCTTTTCTAAAAATAACGTGAGGTGTTACGTTTAAAATCGTTAAAATGTTGAACTACGGTAGTAAAAGTACAGTAATACGCGTGGTTGCATAGTAGCACACGGTATTGATTATTGATGCTTACGTGAGAAGTCACTCAGCTATACTCAATTATTGCTACAGTAATTGCTGCATCATATCTCTTAAATTATTAGTCATAGTATATCTGTATATTATTGAGACGTTGTGGTAAGTTTGGTTTTTTTAGGGGGGCCATATGTCATCATTAAGAGTCTATTCGTCAATAGTAATTTAGTCGTCAATAGTAATTACCGTTGTCAATAGTAATTACGTCGTCAATAGTAATTACGTCGTCAATAGTATTTACTTGGTCAATAGTAATTACCTTCGTCAATAGTATTTACTTGGTCAATAGTATTACCTTGGTCAATAGTAATTACATTCGTAATAGTATTTCTGGTCAATAGTAATTACTTTCGTCAATAGTAGTTGTCCCTTCAATATTACCAAGAGTCATTTGACTTCGTTAAGACCAAGAGTCATTTGACCCTTCGTTAAGACCAAGAGCCACCCTCAGTTTTTCTATAAATAGAGGCCTAGGGCTTCATTATTTTTCACGAATTCATTCAAGCTATAGAGAGAGAAAGTATAGAGAGAATAAGAGAGAGAGAATAAAAGTATTCTGCTACATCACTTTTCAATATCCAGTTCTTTTAAGGTAGGGAATATTATTTCTTTTATATTCATGAAGAGAACTTCTGTTATTCATTTGTTATTATTCTGTTGGAATAACCAGTATACGCGGTCTACCCTATACTTGGTGACATTCTTCTATTATTCTGTTGGAACATCCTGTCTGTGTGTTTTACACCGGACCTGGTTCCGTTTTTATTCTGTTGGAACATCCTGTCTGTGTGTTTTACACCGGACCTGGTTCCGTTTTATTATTATTCTGTTGGAATATCCTGTCTGTGTGTTTTACACCGGACCTGGTTCCATTATTTATTATTCTGTCGGAATATCCTGTCTGTGCGTTTACGCCGGACCTGGTTCCATTATTTATTATTCTGTTGGAATAACCTGTCTGTGCGGTTTATCGCATGCATGGTGATTTCTTTTGTTATTCCATTCTTTATTGTACTCAGTTGGTTAAGTTTTGACTTCTATACTCCATGAAATTGTGGAATATCCTTGATAGTTGCGTTTCATCCAGTATTTTCAAGAAAATATTCTTCTAAGCATTCTTGAATTTTACTCCACAATGCAGTATCATGTTGACAATTTGGACGTTGTTAATTCCTGGATAAATTAATTCTTGAACTTGTTTTATTGAATTCTTATATCATTGTCATCATCCTCATGTTTATAAAATGTTGAAAGTCATCTGTGGCTGTAGTGCATAGATGGACTTGGTATGATTATGACCAGGGATTATTCGGTATAATCATGACCGTAATGTTACAAATGATGTGGTAAAAGTCCTCATTGGCCCGTAGTGCATTGATGGACAGTTGTTGGCATGATCATGACCATTAATGAATATACGAATATCCTTGGCCGTAGTGCAGGGGTGATTCGATGATGTGGATTATTTTATTAAGCTGAGTCTCAGCGATCACAGTGTTGGAAAATTTTTAAATCATAAAAGATAGTAGAGTTTATTTTCTACTTGACTCTTTTAATGGATTGCTTGTTCCGCTACAGTTAAACTTGATGTCTATTATATTTTATCAGTTTAACATTGTTGAAGGCTAATGATAATTTATTCTGCATTATCTTAGTCATAATATTTCTTACTGGGCTAGTTGAGCTCACCCTTTCTTTCACTGTTCTCTTCAGGAAATGAGAACGTAGCTGGGACAAGTGGGGTACGGAGTGATGGTCCGAATGATAGTATTAGTTAGTAGTCCTCACTATTCTATGTAATGGTGTGTTAATAAATGTAATGAGGACTCCTTTTGAGTATGAATACTCTCTAGAAGATAATATTTGTATTCAAACTCACAGTTTATGTTTTGTCGTATTGTACACGACAGATGTATTAATCAGTTGTATTTGTATTCTGTACTATGTATCTGACGACCCAAGATGGGTGATGTATACCTAATTTTGGGGGCGTCACACTTTGTCGT